>OU015744.1:1537542-1554852 GCA_907169655.1 Acomys percivali
TGTGTGTGTGTGTGTGTGTGTGTGTGTGTGTGTGTGTTACAGAGAAGCCCTGAGTGAAGGTGTAAGGAGAAGAAAAAGTTCTGATAGAAGTCCCAAGTGAAAGTGATCTGAGCACAGTCATGTCAATGCCTCAGAATGGTGAGAACCGAGTATGAGTGCTGGCCATCCACTGACCTTCAGCCATAACAAGCGTGTGCAGAAACTGCCAACCACAGATTTCTCACCTGGATGGGTGCAATCTCAAACTGTTTACTACAAAGACTTCCTTCTGAGATTAGCCATGCTTGCCTCCTCGCTCAGCTGCATAGAACAAACCTGCCTAGCTAATGAAGATGTATAAAATAAATCTGAGTTTCTGGACGGTTGCTAACACATCATCAGAGGGCATGGCCTAGCCTTCCCCACCAATACGAGCTTTTCTGTATGTGTGTCTGCCATTTCATTTCCAGTTACGCTAGTTGGGTAAAACATTATGCCCTGTAGGCTGCAGGTCATTCTGTTTCCTTAGTTCCTATAATTGAGTTTTGGGCTTTTATTTTTTAAAAGTAATCATTTGTTAGACTCATAATCTTCACCATTTAATCACTTAAAGCATTATGCAGTGATTTAAAAAAGGTATATTGGAGCTAAGTGTCCTTGATTAGAATTTTAACTTTTCAGTTTTCCATCTTTATAATGAGTAAGTTTAATCTTCTGTGAGGCTAAGTGTCTTAGTTAGGGTTACCTTTGTTGTGATTAAACACCATGGCCAAAAGCAACTTGGGTAGGAATGATTTTATTTCACTCACAGTTCCATATAACAAACAGTTCATCATCAAAAGGAGAGCGAGCAGGAATTCAAGCAGGGCAGTAACCTGGCAGCCGGAGTTGATGCAGAGGCTAAGGAGGTGCTAGGGATTTCCCCTTGAGCTTGCTCAGCCTGCGTTTTTCACAGAATTTACAGCCTCCAACCTAGGGATGACCCCGCCCACAATGGGCTGGGCTCTCCCAAATCTACAAGTTTGCCTACAGCCTGGTTTTATGAAGGCGTTTTTTTCTCAATTGAGGCTTCCTCCTCTCTGATTACTGGAGCTTGTGTCAAGTTGTAACAAAACCAGCTAACTTTCCACATCTGTTGTGAGTGTTGAATTAGTGCACAACCGATTTTATATCTCAGATTTATGCTAACAATATTCATTGGATCAATACTGGTGCATCATAAGTGTCTCAGGAGGTTTATGATATCAACACAATTATGTTTTTCTTGATAAATATGCAGCATTTTAAATAACCCCTAGTTTTAGAGGTTTTTCATGTTTACTGAAAAAAAAATCAGGAGTGCAGATTTGCCCTGCACCTTCCCCTCAGCATACAGTCTTTCCCATTACTAACATCTTTCATTAGAAGGGTATACATGCTATAATTGGTAGTGAAATATTTATACACCTTATCCTAAGTCTGTAGCTCATATAAGGCTCACTGTGTTATGCTGCTTTTGAGAAGTGCATAATGTCATAAAATTACCATTATAGTCGCATACAAAATGATTTCATAGCCTTAAAATACCCTTTGTCCTATATTTTTATCCCTCCCCACTTTTTCATCAATCTTTTTGCCAAACCCTCATATTTTAATTTTGCTTAAAACATTGCCTTTCCTAGAACTTAGAATTTCTAGAGTTAGAATCATAGTGTATAGCCTTTTTGAACTGGCTGCTTCTTTTTTTCCAATATGCATTAAAGATTAAAGGTGTTCATAGCTTGGAGCTCATTTCTATTTATCGTACTGAATAATATTCTATTGCATAGATATGCCATATATCATTTATGTATTCACCTGCTATCAATATAATAACTGATTTTAATTTTGACAATTATTAATAAAACTGCTGTAGACTATTCGTGTGGGTTTTTATGGGACAAAGTTTTGACTAATTTGGATAGATGCCTGGATTCACAGCTGCTGAATAAAAATGCAAAAACATACTTAGCTTTCTAAGAACCTGCTTAAACTGTCTTTCAAAGTGCCAGTATGATTTGCATTCCTACTATCAGGGCTCAGGGGTTCCTGTTGCCACCCAGCCTCACCAGCATGGTGCGGTTAACGTTGCAGTTTCAGCTGACCAAACAGCGGCGTATGTTTCATTTTTACTCTCATAAAAATTTCTTTGTGACTCATTATTGGTCAGGAAGGGAAGGCAGGTAAACTGATAGTGTGCTGGAGCATTTAGTGCTAGAGAATTTCTTAAGCTTCTAGTTGAAAAAAAATTCAGAAGAGACATATCCATGTCACTTGGTCAAGTGAAGGACATGGCATCACCACACAAGTCACAAGAGGGATCCATCACTTCTCCTGGGCCAGTTAGACAGAAGCCCAATTTTTGACCTAATTGCTTTTGAGCTGTGTGGAGTTTCATAGCACCATTCTCTTTGTACAGTACAGGTAGAGGGTGAGACACAGGAGCTGAGAGCCTTGGGTAAATGTACCTGATTTGCCACTACTTAATCTGATGCCCTCAAGTAAGTCATTTAACCTCTGGACTCCAGAGAGAGCTGCGCTACATGTGCTCTAAGATCCTTCAAACTTCCACATCCTATGCTTGTATGATTAATCTTACCACTGCTACCTCAGCACAGAACAAGGGAAAGAGAGCTCACGCCGTCCAAACTTTGAGGCAGACATCACATTTTATCAAGCAGAGAACTCTCTTGAGCACTTCGCAGACTTTGAAGCAGCTGAGGTTTGTGACAGGGTGGCCTCAGGTAAAGTTCTTTGGGTGAGACATTGAAGATTTCAAAGGAGGGAGCCATGCATTGTGACGACCCAGACATGGGGATCAAAGAAAAGGGAGCATCTCTGAGTGGGTGAGAGAATTTGTCCTTAACAGCAGAGTGGTTGTGGGAATCTGAAAACAGTGAGCACACCCATTTTATGGTTCTGATTTAGATACTTCACCATACTGAGAAGCTTTTTAAAATGTTTCATTTTAGGTGAGGTCAAAAGGACAGTCTGGCAAGCAAATTAAAAACAGAACTGAGCAAAAAGAAATACAGGGAAGGGCAGAAAGTGACATAGAGGGGACTTTTCAGTCAGGGCCATTACACATTCTGTGCCTGTGCATAAGTGTGTTTTGGGGGAACCACTGAAATCATCTCTCACTTTGAGTCCAAATTGCAGTCATGAAATTGTTGGGAATATAAAGAGACAGTTAGCTTTAAGGAAATGAAAGCTACCCCTCCTGTGTTTCTGTCATGCTAGCATCTTGGTGTGCAGCCACATTTCCAGAGAGCTAATTGGCTGCTCTGAAAAGCCACTGGGGAGCAGGAAGCCAAACAGTTGTAAACGAAACCCTTATGATTTTTACCAGGTCCCCTGGGTCAGAGCTGTCTTAAATGATAATCACTACTTTTAATAACTGTTCTTTGAGATAGCAAGGGAGGTAACTAGCTGTTCATGTGCTAGGCTATTTCCATCTTTCTGAAAAGGTCCCCCAGAGCCTGTCTCCATTTTTCCGTTCCATTATCATCAAAACTACCTGGGCTGTTGGCTGACCAGGTGTGGCCTCATCATGACACAAGCTCCCGTGGGAACAGCTGTCTTCCCCATTGCCCACAGCACACAGATATTGCTTGTGCGCATCAGGGTGCCACGTCACTGGATGGGCTTCTATTAGGCAAGTAGATAAACCTAGCAAGAATAAGCCTCCGAGCAATGAACAGCCCAAACGTGTGCTTTATTTTTATATGAGTAAAATGGTGGAAACATGAATTAGGTCAGCAGTGTAGTACTCTTTGCACAGGGTCTGTGACATTGGTGTGTGGGGACTTCACAATTGTTAGCAGATGGTTTCTGTGGTCATACAGCCTAAGACAAGCAAGAAGACAGGAAGGGAAACACTTTGTGGGAGTATTTTTATGGGACTGAGCAGAAATTGGCTAACATCACAATTTGTCTTACTAGACAAAGCTCAGATATATGTCACCTCTATTGGCAAAAATCTAGATTCTGACTGAGAAGCCCCTGTGCATGTCCTAGTATAAAAGGGTGAACACTTACAATTCTAGGGTTAGTAAATAATATATCAGTGAATACACATACAGACACAGACACACAGACACACACACACACATACACACACACAACCTGTAGATAATTATAGATTGGATATTCTTTAAAACCATTTTGGAAAGAAGGCAAATATATGAATATATAATATAGCATAGCAGATTTTTCTTATGTGGTAATACAAAAGATGCCTCAGTGAATGTGTGAATGTGTGTTTCTGAGGCCCACAGTATACAATTTAGGAAGCCCTGCCTTGATCTCCCCTCACCTGGTTCTTTTGACACAAGACTGAATGTAAGAACAAAATTCCAACTCCTATCTCAGAGGAAGTACCCAGGCTCAGGAGAGCTGTTGGCACTCCTGTCCTTGCTGTGGCATTGTACATTAAATTTGTTGTTTTTGGTTACAGAGCAGACGAAAGCAGTTTATTAGACTAAATATTACTTTGAGTCAATCTTTGCATTGAGAATTTGTACTGATTTTCACTCTTCTCATTAAGGGTACTGCATTTCCTGGTAATCTTTATCTAAGCAGGACACTGATGGTCATACTTGTTACTGGAAACCTCTACTAACATTTTCACTCCATCCCAACTGACACTGTTCAGTCCTTCCAGGTAAAGCATCCTGCACTTTCTCCTTTTACACCTTTACAACCTGAGTACTATGGAAGACATCATTTTTTTTTAAATGAAAACAATAGCAAATATCAAAGGTTTGGGGATGAGTTATACTTTATTGTGTTATTCTGCTCTGTTTTGTAGAGCAGTAATAACTAAGTTGAAGGATCAGGTGCCTGGACTTTTGTTGGTATATTCATTGCATTTTCTTACTTTCTTACTTAGTGTGTTTGATGTCACACACCACAGCGCGTGTACAGCTCAGAGGACGACTTCCGAGCATCAGGTGTCCTCTCCCACCATGCGATCTCCAGGGATTGAACTCAGCTTGTCAGCAAACCCAGCTGAGAGCAAGGGTTGGTACTTGCTAAGCAGTCCTGTCTTCCCATGTCTCTAGACAGTTAAATAAATCACCGTCTCTCAGACTTTCTTCCTCTCTGCTTGCTGTCTCCACGTTGTACCCAGCAGACTTCCTTCCCTTTTGTTCCTCTGCTATATGTCTCTCCAGTATTTTTCCATGTATGCTTTTACCTTTCCTGCCTCCTCAGAACCCCATTCCCACCCCTTTCCCATTCGAGTTCCATGCGTCATGATGCGTTACACTATGCTATCAACAAGAGCACCATTCCTTAGGAATTCTGTACATTTGCCTAATGGTATTGAGAGACGAATTTTGTAATCAGGATTTTTTTCATTATCATTAAGATGCAGGGCTGTGGTCAAGTGTACTTTTCATGGACATGAGATATACTCTTCTGTCTTTATAAAGTCCTTAGCAGGCTTCCTAGTGACAATAAAATTTATTTTTTCTTACTCCCTGAATTATACAACATCTAATCCAAGAAAAGCCTCTGTGGGAATCATATAAACCCTCAAATCTTGCTTACTTTCTGTCTCCTCTAGCTCCATTTACTAAGGGAGGACATAGCTGCTGGGATGTGACCCTTTCTCACAGGAGGCCTGCTGACGAGTTTCAACACATTGTTCTCTCTTCTGCTTCCAATGCCGAACAATGGACTGTAACATCAGCTGCCAATCACTATGGTTTCCTGAACCATCATTTCAGGTTTACCTTTGCTTTGGTCTCATCTGCTGCACAGAACACCCAGTGATCCATCCGTCCATAAAGTAAGTAGGATAACCTCACCTCCCTCCTTAAACTCTTCACTCAGACCAACAACCAAAGCACCTCTTCGTGCCCCCAGATACTCCACGTTGCTCACAACTGACGTCTGTGCTACATCAGATATATGGCAAATTTACAGAGAAAGTTAAAACGTAACTGTAACATTGCAATGCATAGGGGATTTGTTTTCACTTTCAGTACCATTGCTTTACACAGAATGACTGTCCTACAGGGACTCAGCAGGCTGCAGAGCTACTGGAAGGCCCTCCTTTCCTTTGCCTCTTTAAAAAAATCTCTCCACAGTGTGTTATAATAGCATCTACCAACATTATTTTGTTATTTCTTAAAATACACATGGAGAGAGAAATGATATTTAGTGAAGCTTCGTATTCCCTTGCATGTGTTAAGAGGTTACTTAAAGTCATGTATGGAGCAATTTATATTTGAAAAGAATTCATGCACAGCTAATGCATCTCATTGGTTGTCACACAGGAATTGGATAACACTCATTTTAAAAATGCAGTATATAACTATGTTTTATAAGCTATAGGGATAGATTTGAGCCACATTCTCCTAGTTGTTCATTTAAGGATAATTCACATCATTTGTTTAATCAACACACATCTTAACTTCAAAATAATTAGTCATAATTATCTTTCCTCTCTACACATGCTTTGTCATACTAAGGCCTTTAAATGGAAACAAATGTGTGTAAAATCTTAATTATCATTGCTCATAAAAGCAGGTAAGGAAACGTTGTTTCCTAGGTTGAAAAAAGATACATTGTCTCTACAACTTTTCATATTTTCTTTTAAATATTTTTTTATTTTTCACATATACATTTGTATTATTACACATATATACAATAAACATCCTACAGCAAGAAGATCTATAGAATAATCAGGAATTATATAAATGTTATATTCTTAGTGTTTTGTCTGTTTGTATTTGGCCGCCTTGAAGAAAACATCTTTCCTATTGGTGCGTCTTAAATTCTAAATGTAATTCAATATCTATCATATCTCATCATTATCAATTTAAAATGTCTATCTAGGCGTAGAAACATCTAAACCCATAAACTACTAAGCTTAATTGTAAAACTAAACTATCTGGTCTTCAACTTCAGCAGAGACTTGAGAAGGAATAAAATTAATTACCTGAGTATACAGGGAGTGCAGGTTAGCAGCTTCCCAAATGAGAAAATGACAGAGACAGTTTGCTACCTGAGCAGCTGCCCAAAACTCTCTATAATGTTGGAGCATCATCATCAGCCTTCTAGCCCAGTATATCTGACAGACATATTTGAGAGGCAGGAACTATTGAGGGAGGACTTGCTTACCCTGTCTTGGCAGAGTTTGGGCGTCGACTCTGCCTGCATCCAAGCTTGCTCTTTTTAAGGCAGAACTCTGTCTATGACAGAAACATTAACAGAACAATGCCCCATTTCCTTTAAGAGGGGGTCAGATATGGATTTGGTTGCTTTCTTGGGCTATAGAGGGTTGTTTTCAATGGGAGTTGGTTATAAGTTATTACTGGTCTTATTTAGAGAGACACCAAGGTTGGACTCAGGGATGTCTCTCTTTTCTTTTATCTTCCATTCTTAGGTTTGGAGATAGGGATTGAAAAGAAAGAAAGAGAATACAGAAATATATAGGGAAGATAGAACAAAATGTAGATTAGTGAATCTATGCCCCAGTTTAAAGCTTAATTGTTACTCACAAGGTTATTTTTAATTCACTGGTGTAGAATTTTGTATATAGATGCAAAATAAGTTTAATTATAGATACAGTGGTATAGAATTCAAATGTAAGATTATTATTCACACACATTATATATATTTCTACTCTAATATGTGGTATTCAACTCATATAACTCAATTGTAATACAAGGTTTACTTCCAATACTTTGAAAGTGCTATTGTGGACTGTGTAAGATAAATAAGTCATACAAGTTAATTGCTAGTTGATCAAATCGTGGTCATATTAATTACTAGTCTATTTTTATCACAAGAATATACATCTTAGGTACAACAGATAGATATGATTCTATAGAAAAATAAGGTAAAATAGTTAGATAATGCTTTCAAAAGCCTCAGAGACATACAGACTATGGCATTTAGAAATGTTTTTATTATTTTAAAGATTCATTGACAATGAGACAGGTTAACTCCTGGCAACACGCAGCCTACCTCAAAGAGGATGACGAGCATCATATTTTCCTTTAAAATATTTACTAATATTTCTGCAAATCTTCAGGAATAAATGACTAAAAAATAAACCAAAACAAATAAAAGATGTATTATTACACTACCTTATCTTAACAAATTCAAACGTGTTCCCACCTTAAGGACTAGCTTTCCTGTGGCCAAAGTTTCCAAGCAATCTTCCAAAGGAGGGAAGCAGCCAACAGTCCCACTCAGGTCTGGCAGCTGTGAACCACATCTATGGAAAGTGTTACATAATAGTCCTTATTGGACAGAAGTGGCTCATTTATATTGGCCGTAACCAACAGCTCTCTACTTAGATTTTAAAACCCATTCAAGAAGCGGGAGAGGATGCCTGGTACAGTGAACCCAGCTAACTAATCACTGCTAGTGGATTGATAGTTACTGGAGGAGAATGTAGAATCATGAATTTCCCAACCAGAATAAGCCCTAACAACAGTCTATGAACATTTGCTATACCCACTGATAAAGGTACTTTTCATTCCTCACCAATCTCTTTTCAATACAGAGAGCCCTACAGAAAACCACAACCAGCTAAAATGCAGAGTTTTGGAGCTCAATCCCAGTGGATATCTCTATAAAACACTCTTGTATCCAGGGCCCAGGAAACATTGCAGAAGATGGAGCAGAAAGATTGTAAGAAAGAGAGGACCAGAGACTTTGTTTTCGTAACATCAGAAGCTGCATCTGTAAATTCTCAACAGCATGACTACCCAAATGTGAGCTGAACAAGAATTACACCAGCGAGCATGTCAGAGTGGACAGAGAAAATCCTATGAGGCTTGGGCCCTACGCAAAGACCAACAGGCAACTGAGTAAGGCTGGGAGTGGGAGGTGTGGTCCTCCCCACGGAAAAGAACACAAGCAGTTGTCCAATGGCAGTTGATCAGCACCGAAAACATACATATAAAAAACTTTATATAGACTCAACAGGTTATATTTAGGAATATATGCATATATTTGTATAAAACATATACATGCATGCAGTAACAATCATGGTGGAAATGACACAAACAGGAGGAAAGATTTGCTTCATTCATAGATTTCAAGGACTCAGTCCTGGGATGCTTGGCCCCAGAATCTTGAGCAGAACTGCATTAATAAAAACTATGTTACTGAGAAAAAAAAAGGATTAATAATCATTACTGGGATAGGGGTGTGTCTCAGTGGTAGTGTATGCTTAACATACACTGGGGCCCTGGGTTCAATCTCCAGTATTGAAATAAAGGCCAGTCTGTTGAACCACCCCTGCATGCCTGGGAATGAAGCCCACTTGATCATGGTGGAAGATATTTTTAACGTGTTCTTGGGTTCAGTTTGTGAGTATTTTCTTAAGTATTTTTGCATCCATGTTCATAAGTGAAATTGGTCTGTAGTTCTCTTTCTTTGTTGAGTCTTTGTGTGGTTTAGCAATCAGGGTGACTGTGGCCTCACAGAATGCTTTTGGCAATGTTCCTTTTGTTTCTATTTTGTGGACTAGTTTAAGGAGTATGGGTGTTAGCTCTTCTCTGAAGGTCTGGTAGAATTCTGCTCTGAAACCATCTAGCCCTGGGCTTTTTTCAGATGGGAGACTTTTATTGACAGCGTCTATTTCCTTAAGGGTTATAGGATGATGTAACTTGTTTACTTGCTCTTGATTTAACTTTGTAAGTGAAATCTCTCAAGAAAATTGTACACTTCATTTAGATTTTCCAATTTTGTGGCGTACAGGCGATTGAAGTATGATCTAATGATTCTTTGGATTTCCTCAGAGTCTGCTATAAGATCCCCCCTTTCCTTCCTGATTTTGTTTATTTGGATATTGTCTCTCTGCTTTTTGGTTAGTTTGGCTAAAGTTTTGCCTATCTTCTTGATTTTCTCAAAGAACCAGCTTTTGCTTGTGTTGATTCTTTGTACTGTTCTCTTTCTTTCTAATTTGTTGATTTCAGTCCTGAGTTTCCTCCCTTCTGTTCCTCTTGGTGGTGTTTGCTTTCCCCCCCCCCCCCCAGAGCTTTCAGTGAGCTGTTAAGTTGTTAGCATGTGATCTTTCCAATTTCTTTTTGAAGGCACTTAGTGCTATGAACTTTCCTCTTAATAATGCTTTTATTGTGTCCCATAAGTTTAGGTATGTTGTGTCTTCATTTTAACTGCATTTTAAGAAGTCTTTAATTTCTTTCTTTATTTCTTCCCTGACTCAGTGGTCATTGAGCAGGGAGGTGTTCAGTTTCCATGCATGGGTAGGCTTTTTTTGTTATACCTGAGACCCACCACATGGTAGAGAGCAAACTGCTGACACTATTAATGATAGTCTACTATGCTTTCAGAGGGGAGCCTAGCATAGCTTTCCTCTGAAAGGCTCCACCCAGCAATGGATTGAAATAGATTCTTAGACTCACAGCCAAACACTGGGCATAGCTCAGGTATACTTGTAGAAAAGTGGAGGAAGGATAGAAAGGATCTCCACAAGAAGACCCAGGGACCAAGGCCCAGGGGGCTTATGGAGACCATGCATATACTGGACCTAGGCCTCCTACACAGATGTAACCAATGGTCATTTGGGGCTTTATGTTGGTCTCCTAGTAAGAAGAACAGGGGCTCTGTTGCCTGTATTTTGATGATTCCTTCTGGCAGGGCTGCCTCACCAGGCCACCAGCAAAGAGGATGCATTCAGTCCTGATGCAAATCGGTGTGCTTGGATGGGCTGGGGACTCCCTTTTCTGAGAAGTAGAAGAGAAAGGATAGAGGGAAAAAAGAGGGAGGGTAGGGCAGGGAGGAGAGCATGGGGCATACTTTTGGTATGTAAAGTGAATGAATGAATGAATGACAAAACAAACAAACAAACAAACAAACAAAAAAAAAAAAACCAAAGAAATAAAGACCAGTCACTTATCAAAAACCATGTTTGTCTATCTTGTTAATCTTTTCAAAAAACAAACTCCTTATTTTAGTGAATCTTTGTATTTTTCCTTCCTTCTGTCCTTCCTTCCTTTGTTCCTCCTTTCTTCCTTTTTTTGGTTTTCTGAGATAGTGTTTCTCTGCATAGCATTGGCTCTCCTAGATTGGCTTTGTAGACCAGGCTGACCTCAGACTCACAGTGATAGGTCTGTCTCTGCCTCCTTGAATGCTGGGATTAAAGGTTTGTGCCAGTATGCCTGACTCTATTTTGTTACATTCAAACCTGATTTTTATTATTATTTTCCACCTTCTTTTTTTGATGTCGATTACTTTTGTTTTTTCAAGGTCTTAAAATTCATAGTTAAGTTATTGATTTGAGATCTCTCAAAATTCACGGGGAAGGGGAACACTCATTCATCACTGGTGGGAGTGCACAATGCTCCAGCTGCTATGGAAATAGATGTGGGTGTTTCTCAGAAAGGTAGAAATAAATGCTCTGAATGATCCTCATGTTCCGTTCCTAGAAACATGCCCAGACACTCGGTATCTTAATGCAGAAATCACTGCTCATCTGTGTTCATTGCTGCTGTATTCCAAATAGTTATGCAATGGAGGTGGGCTAGACATTCATCGCCTTATCAATTGGTAATAACTACATGGCACCTTGATACAATACAATTTCATTTACATGCCAAGAAAAATGAAATTAAGAAATTTGCAAGTAAACTTGTGGTACTAAAAAGAATTATTCTAAGGTAACAAAGACCTAGAAAGACAAAGTTCTCATAGTCCCTTGTTTTGGGGTGTATGTATTTCATTTGGAATGTCCATAAATAAATAAAAAAAAAAGGAGTAGGAGGATTTGGGGGCGAATTTCTAGGTAGGAGATGTAGAACAAAGTGGTATAAAATGGTAAAGGGAATGGTGGCCCACACCTTTAATTCCAAACCTCAGGAGGCAGAGGCATGAGGATTGCTGAGTTCGAGGCCAACCTGGTCTACAAAGTCAGTTCAGGACGGCCAAGTCTACACAGGGAAACACTGTTCAGAAAAACCAAAAACCAAAAAACCAAACAAACACATAACATGGTAAAGGGAAGCAATGAATAGGAGGATTAAATGGGAATTGAGAACAGGAGAGCGGGGTAGGGAAGGGAATGCAGCAGGAACAACGAACACTAAAGGGCTTTTGGAATACTCATGTTATTACTGTAAAACTTTTCTAAAATATATACATGTAAAACTATAAAAAGAGTCCAAACTGCTGACCCTATAAGAGGGTAGCACTATCCCTATTTGATACCAAATGCTGACAAGTATAAAGCACTGTGCCAATAATGTATTACTCTCAGTCATGTGATGTTTGGTACACCTGCAAACATTACTGGATATTACCAGTTCTCTCAGTTACTCTCTAGAGCTTCACAGTAAAGCACTCTTTGCCCAGACACATTCTTGAGTCATAAAACTTACAGGGTCAGTCAAGTTGGTACTTACGTGGAAGCCTTGCTTGAAAGTTTTCATAGTGCTGGAAGTCACATGATACTGAAAGAAAAATAATCAATATTTTTACCCGACTGTGTATACTTTGAGCTGTAATAATGACCTGCCTGGCAATACATGCCCACAGTTAAAATAATGGCAGTATATTATTGTAGCAAGCAACAACTTTCTGAGTAGATTTAAAGCCCTGTCCACAGATAAAATTCATGCCTGATACCGTCATCGGTTCCATGGTGCTGTGGCTGGACAGGGCACAGAGTCTAGGTGATAACTACCACTATTATTCTACTAAGTAGATACAGCACTCAACCTAATGACTTATCGTTGTAACCATGGTTTACTGCACATCTCTGCCCCCTTCAGAGAAGCATCTTTCTGCCAACGGTGCCAATTAGCACAGACTCAACATTTGTCAAGGTGCAGAGAATGAGAGAGTGCAGAATTATAACCACTAAATGAGAAGCTTTTTTCACACCCCTCTTCCCAGGGATCAGATATCATTGAGGAAAAGAGGACAGAAAAATTGTAAGAGCCAGATATTGTTGATGACTGCTAGGAAACATCTAATCACAACGGAGAAGCTGTACATACGAGCTCATAATGACTTTGACAGCATACAAAAAGACCTATTTATGCTAAAGCCAGATATAACTTCAGCATGGAGTCAGGAGAGGATCATAAGTCTCACTCTTAGCTGATTAACTATTGGCAATTGATAGCTTATTGGAGAGGAAGGGAATGTTTTTTTATTGATTTATTTAACTATCCATTTTACATTTGGGTCCTAGGCCCTCCCTCAGCTCCTCCCAGCCTCACCTCCCTTCCCCATCCCCCACCCTCTATTCTTTACCCACCTCTTCAGGTCACATCAGGACCGAGTTTGTCCTCTTAACCCTGTGGCCTGGCAAGGCAGTCCCATCAGGTGGGAGTGATAGAAAAGCAAATAACAGAGTCCACGTCAGAGACACTCCTGGTCCCCTTACTAGTGGACCCTCATGAATCCTGAGATGCCTATAGGCTACATCTATGTAGAGGACCTATGTCCAGTCAATACATGGTCTTTGGTTGGTGCTTCAGACTCTACAGCCCCCTTTGGGCCCTAGATGGTCAGCTCTGTTGGTTTTCTTGGGTAGCTCTTATGACCTCTAGGTCCTTTTATTCTTCCTTCCACTTTCCCACTAACAGTCTATGCTTTACCCAATGTTTGGCTTTGAGTCTCAGCACCTATTTCCAAACCTTTGCTGGGTGGGGGCAACTCTGATAGGCTGCAATCACAGCAGAGTATCATTAGTAGTGTGAGGGGTTGGCTCTCTTCCATGGGGGTGGGTGTTGGGTTGGGCCCTGGCATGGTTTGGACATTACATCAATCTCTGCTCTGTCTGTTCTTTATCCCTCCATGCACTGTAGGAATGGTGAATTTTGGATCTAAGTTTTGTGGGTGGGTTGGTGTTCTCCTCCCTCTAGTAGGAGTTTGTCTACTTAGAGGGTGCCCTCTTGAGTTTTCCGTGGATCCT
Organism: Acomys percivali; assembly: GCA_907169655.1. Lineage (NCBI taxonomy): Eukaryota > Metazoa > Chordata > Mammalia > Rodentia > Muridae > Acomys > Acomys percivali. Next base: position 1,551,446 of record OU015744.1, read on the forward strand.
GCTACCAAGAGTCTCAGCTAGAGTCCCCCCATATCCTCACGGAGCCCTGTTCTGTCTTAGGTCTCCAGCTTGTCACAGAGGTGCTCCCACCCACAGATTCTCTTTTCTCTGTAGGCCTCCTGTCCTCCACCCACAACCCCCTGCTCTCCCCAGGTCTGACCTCCACCCTTATTTCTCTCTGTGCTCCCCCTTTTGCCTTATTCCCTGTCTTCAACCTCTACCTCTGTCGATTTTATTTCTCCTTCTGAGTGAGATTTAAGCATCCTCCCTTGGATGTCCCTTGTTGCTTCTCTTCTTTGGGTCTGTGCACTGTACTATGTTTATCCTATGCTACATGGCTAGAATCTGCTTATAAATGAGTAACTACATGTGTCTTTCTGGGTCTAGGCTATCTCACTCAGGACGATTTCTAGTTCCATTCATTTACCTGCAAATTTCATGATTCCCTTGCTTTCTTTTAATGGCCAAGAAGTATCCATTGTGTAAATGTACCCTCGACTCCTTGGCACAGGAGGCAACTTCCTGAACAGAACACCAACAGCTCAGGTCCTAAGATCAATAATTAATAAATGGGACTTTTTGAATCTGAGAAGCTTCTGTAAGGCAAAGGGCACTGTCAATAGAATGAAATGGAAGTCTGCAGATAGGGAAAAAGAGTTTCACCAATCCTATATCCAACATTGGGCTAATATCCAAAATATATAAAGACCAAAAAATTAAATACCAACAAACAAAATAACCCATTTTAAAAAATGGAGCACAGAGATAAACAGAGTGTTCCTTTAAAATACATTTTATTAATTTATTCATATTACATCTAAATTGTTATCCCATCCCTTGTATCTTCCCATTCCTCCCTCCCTCCCATTTTCCCCTTATTCCTCTCCCCTATAACTGTGACTGAGGGGTCCTCTTCCCCGGTATATGCTCATCATAGGGTATCAAGTCTCTTCTTGGTAGCCTGCTAACCTTTCTCTGAGTGCCGCCAGGCTCAAATCCAGTGTTACAGAAGGAACTAAACAGAGTGTTCTTAAGAGAAGAATCTTGAATGGACAAGAAGCGCTTAAAGAAATGCTCAGCCTCCTTAATCATCAGGGAAATGCAAATCTAAATGACTCTGAGATTTTATCTCAAATCTGTCAGAATGGCTAAGATTAAAAAAAACCTCAAGTGACAGCGCTTGCTGACAAGGATGAGGAGAAAGGGGAACAGTCTTTCATTGCTGTTGGGAATGCAAACTTGTATAACCCACGTTGGAAATCAATCTGGTGCTTTCTCAGAAAACTGGGAATATCTCTACCTCAAGACCCAGGTATATCACTCCTGGGTATATACCAAAAGATACTTAACCATATGACAAAGATATTTACTCAACGCTGTTCATAGCACCTTTATTTGTAAGAGCAAGAAACTAGAAACAACCCAGATGTCCCTCAACAGAGGAATGGTTAAAGAAACTGTGGTGCAAAAGAGTAAGTTTCTTTAATGGTTTGGCTCCCAACACAGCCAGTAGAGCCACGCAAAGATGAAAAGATGTTGAGGCTTGACAGGCTGCAAGAGAGGGAAAGACAGTTGTCTTAAGTTGTGGTATAGAAGTAGGTACCTCGGCATGTGGTCACTTACCCAAGAGCATATGGGCAGCACATGGAACTCAGTGGGTGTAAAGCAAACAAGGACACAAATTCATGTGAATAGAGAGGGGTGTGTGGATTTGGGAGTAACTGAAGAAGAGAATAGTGAATATTATTAATATATATTGCTAAGTGTTCTAAAATAGTAAAAAAAAAAAAAAGAAAAGAAAAGAAAACAGCCAAATAAACACTCATCAAGCCCTTTTAAAGGGAATCATATAAGAAGTCCACGTGAAAAGTACCTAGCAACCATATTCTAAAGATATTCAACTACAGTATTTCGCAGTATATTTAAATCAGATTCATTGTATCCCCAGGGCCAGAAATTAAGGTATCTGGAGGTCCAAGGAGACAGCTTGGTCCACAGCTTTCTCTGTTTCTGTGTTTGGTGTGCATGTGTATCTATTAAACTCTGCCTTGGTTGGCATATGGCACTCTTTGTCTGTTACTCTTCTACATGTCTTATTTTCATCTTTGTTGTTACTGTTTGTTTTTTAAACAAGGTATGGTTACACGGGATAACAGAATGCCTAGTTTTTCTGCCTTCATCTCCACCTTCTAAGACCAGGGATGTTCATTACGATACCCATCTCTTTCAACTCATGAGGCCAATGGCCTTATTGAAGAGGATCCTCCCTAACTATCTCATATTAACTTGATTTTATCTGAAAAGTTCTTGTTTTCAAGTCTAGCCATTCTCAAAGATATGAATGGTTATAAGTCCAATCTTTCTGGGAGTCAAAAGTCAACCTCAAATACTCTCCAATCCCTCTTATACTCAAGCCATGCCATTAATTTGTTCCCTTCTTTCTGTACAGATAAACTAAGATAAAGCTAATTAAGCTATTTCCTCTTTGAATAATTTGTTGTACTTTTCTAAAAAAGAAATAAATATGTTATAATAAATCACCATTTTAAATATGCAACAGCTTCTCACATTATTTTTAAATAATTTAAATTTGCTTTCTTGTGTAGATTAGAAGTTGTTCTTTGGAGAAAGATGATATTGCCATACAGATAAAATTATCACCACTAACTCAAAATACGCAATTTAAAACTTTTATTTACTTGTTTATTGTGAGTCAGTTAGGAAATTAATATGTAAATGTGTTTTTTTAGTTCACTTACAGCACCATCATGAATTTGGAGAGTTCTAGAAACAGATACACAAATGAACTACAAAATTACTGTCCACCAGGTGGATGCTTGACCAGGGTAACATAATATGTTATTACCTTTGGCAAATTATTACCTAAATGCTTAATTTCTTCCTTCATGCCCCCACACAAAGTAGAATTACAGAGGACATGATGATTGGCAGCCATTTCCCTGAACTACTTAGACAGCTACTGTTACCGTGATAACTTCTATATGCTTCTATACTGTGACAGTTCTATATGCATTTGACATCTGGACAGATATCAGTTCTCAGGACTTCTTTCAAACTTAAAATAAGAGACATTAAACAACTACCACAGAGATGGACTGGGTTCAGAAAGGGAAGACTACATCCCTTTAAGTATTGCTGTTGTCAGATAATTAAAAAGCAATAGAGGATATGTTCAGTACCTACACTCCACATTGTAGACCATTTCTTGAACTTAAGAATTATGACATCAAACTTTCAGAAAATTGGTTTAAATCTCATCCGAAATTCCACAATTTGAAAAGAAGAAGGAAGAGGAGGAGGAGGAGGAGGAGGAGGAGGAGGAGGAGGAGGAGGAAGAAGAAGAAGAAGAAGAAGAAGAAGAAGAAGAAGAAGAAGAAGAAGAAGAA
>OU015744.1:1554862-1583340 GCA_907169655.1 Acomys percivali
AAGAAAGAAAGAAAGAAAGAAAGAAAGAAAGAAAGAAAGAAAGAAAGCAAAGCCATAACATTTAAAGAAACAGGAGTATTTATCTTGTGAAGTCATTGTCCTCCTGCATTGTAGGGAGGGGCTGTTTGAACGTCTTCTTTCCCTTTATGAAACAATGTTTCTTTTGCTGAGACTGTTAAACGTGGTTATAGCAAATTGCACTCTTCTGAGCTCAACACCTGATTTTATATATTGCCCTGCATGAGATGTCCCAGGGTGTCCTGGAAGAGTTGCTGGCCTCAGCTAAAACAAACGTAGTTGCTTTGACACAGAACATCTGGTAGGGTGTTTACTTGTCCTTCATTTTTTTACATGAATTCACACTATCAGCTGTTTCAGAAAAATTAGTTTCCTAGCCATTAATACCTAGGATAATTTGATAACCACTCAGCACTTTCTAAATAACAAATGAAATATTTTCACTGTCCTGCTAATGTTGCATTGTTGGTAAAAACAACTTCTTCAATTTTAGTCCAACATCAACCATAGTGGTTATTTATATAATTTAATTTTATGCATATCATTTGAAAATGAAACCCTGATGATAAACTATACTTTTGTATTCATTTCCTTAAATATGACCTCTTGGGAGAAAAAAATCACGAACAATGATTTTCTATGAATCATATTGGGCTGTAGTACACGTAACTAGACAATCTAATCATGATTATCCCCCTCTGTGAGTTAATTTCATTTTCTTATTGATTTTATTATACTTAGTTTTGTGTTAATCAATAGATTATTAAAACATAATCTGAAAATAAAAATGCTATATATTGTTTTTCCAAAAATTTTCTTTCCTCTACCCTTACTTGAAATCAAGTTTACAGTTGCCGTTCGAACATCACGCGTCTCTATATATTCCTGAGTAAAATGTGCAGGTGTCCAGACATGCCTTCTCCATTAGCTGTTCTTCCTTTTCAGTTTGCTGTTAGGTGGACGAGGCCTCAGGCTTGAGTGTTCCTTCCCTCGCCCTCATCTCAAATTCTTTGTATTGAATTCAGCCGTATCAAACCACGGAAGTCTGGTAGATTAGCGTCATCTTTCTCCCCCACCTCTAATCTAACTCATCTCAGTTCACATGGTACTTCATCCAGGCACCCTCAAAATATTGGTGCTTTCCCAAGGTCCCCACTCTTCAGATGTGCTTTTAAAACGTTCAGTTCATTGCATTATCATACTTTACTGTTACAACTTCTTCCTCAAACTTTAAACACCAAAGTCACTGGGGAACAGTCATCTGTTAAGTGTCCTGTAGAACAGTAAGCCAATTGGCATTTATTATAATCATGAACTGAGAGCAAACAGAATATAAGAAGTCAAACAAAGCTCCAGGGTAATAGCATCCTTTGAACCTCCCCAGAGGGTAAAGGTGGATTCGCTTCATGAGACTTTCTTTGTAAGCTTTTGGTAGAGTGTCAGCAATAAGATAGAAATTGAAATTCTATACCAGTGAATTAAAAAAAGAACCCATGAGTAACAATTAAGGCTTTAAGTTGAAGAGTAGATTCACTAATCTACTTTTTGTCTTATTATACCTATATATTTCTATATTCCCCCTTCTTTTTTTTTTTTTTCACCCCATCTCCAAAACTAAGAATGAAAGACACAGGAAAAGAGAGACATCCCTGAGGCCAATCTTGTTTTCTTTCTAAAGACCAGTAACAACTTATAACCAACTCCCATTGAAAATAAACATCTATCATCCAAGAAAGCAACCAAAAACCTACCTAACTGGGTGACTATCCAGGCAGCAAACGTCTCTGTCATCCTCTCATTATGGAAGCTGCTGATCTGCTCTCCTGGCATACTTAGTTAATCAAGTTTATTCCTTCTCAAGTCTCTGATGGGTTGAAGACCAGATGCTTTAGATTTACAATTAAACTTAGAAGGATCCAGAGGGTCCTAGAAACCTACAAGAAGAACATTATGATAGGCAGATTTGAGCCCAGGGGTCCTGCTCAAACTATAGCACCAGCCAAGGACAGTACAGGCCATAAACTTCAAACTGCTACCCATGTCTAGCTAGACAGGACATTCTCCATAGTTGAGTGGAGAGTGGGGTATGGCTTTCACATGGACTCTGATGCCTCATATTTGACCACGTCCCCTGGAGGGGGAGGCCTGGTGGCACTCAGAAGAAGGATAGTAGGCTACCAAGAAGAGACTTGATACCCTATGAGCATATACAGGGGGAGGTAATCCCCCTCAGGAACAGTCATAGGGGAGGGGAGTAAAATGGGAGGGAGGGAAGAATGGGAGGATACAAGGGATGAGATAACCATTGAGATGTAACAAGAATAAATTAATAAAAAAATAAAAATAATAAACTTTGTTGATTAGGGATTAAGATGTTTTTAGGTCTAGATAGATGTCTTAAGTTGATAATGATGAGATATGATGGATAGTGTTTTACATTCAGAATTTTAGATGCACAAAGATAGGAAAGATGTTTTCTTTAAGGCTGCTAAATACAAATAGCCAAGATACTAAGTATGTAACATTTATATAATTCCAGATTGTCTCATGGTTCTTCTTGTTGTAGGTAGTTAATTGAATATATTTATAATAGTGTAAATGTAATGTAAAAAATAAAAAATATTTAATAATAAAAAATTGTGGAATGGGACTGTAAAAAATAAAAGTAAAGAAAAAACTAAAAAAAGGAAATAAGACATTTAATCCATGAATAAGAAAGCAGGTCACTTTACAGTGTTTTTTAAATCAATTTATTCTTTGAGAATTTCATCCATGCATATGCTATATTCTGGGCATACTAACCCCTTTAGCTACTTTTGAAATATGTATATGATTATGAGAGTAGATGTGAAATGTGCCCTTAGGCCACACAGGGTGACCTAGGAGCCCCAGAGGCTTCATAGGACTGGCCCTTTATTTCTAAGCATTCTTGGAATTTCTGACCATACCCCACGAAGTTACAGTAAAAGGCCATATGTTTATCATGCTGCACCCTCATGTACACACACATGTGGGAACATGCACTGGCACACGGACACAGACACAGACACAGACATAAAAACACAGAAGTCTAGTTAGGCCTGCCTGGCCTGAAACTCAATTTGTAGAACAAGCTAGCCTGCAATTCATAGTGATACACCAACCCTGATTCTCAAGTGCTTCTATTAAAGTGTGTGACTCTATACCCAGACATACATTTGTGAAAAATAAGCACTTTCTATACTGCATTTTTAAAAAATGTTATCTATTCAATAATGTTACAGCTGGATACCAGGCCCTCCCTCCTCTCCTCCCAGTCCCCTCCCCCCCATCCCTCTCTCTTCTTCACAGAGAAGAGAAGGATCCCAAGGGATGCCAACCCACCCAGTGCCTCAGGTTGCGGCAAGACTAAGTGCATCCTCTGCACTGAGGCCTGACAGGCAGCCCAGCTAAAGGAAAGGAAGCCAGAGGCAGGCAACAGAGTCAGATACAGCTCCCAATTCCATTGCTATGGGACCCACAGGATGACCAAGCTGCACATCTGCTACACACGTATAGGGGATCTAGGTTCAGTCCATGGAAATCTTTGGTTGGTGGTTCAGTCTCTCCCATGGGCCCAGGTTAGTTGACTCTGTATGTCTCGTGGTGTCCTTGACCCTTCCTCAATCTTCCTCTCCATTCTTCCACTAGACTTCTCAAACTGGTCTTATTGTTTACGGTGGGTCTCTGCATCTGGTTCCATCAGATGCTGGATGAAACCTCACAGAAGACATGCTAGGCTCCTGTCTGCAAGCACAGCAGAGCATCACTAATAGTGACAGAGGTTGGCTTTCTCCTATGGAGTGTGTCTCAAGTTGGTCCAATCAGTGAATTGCCATTTCCTCAATTTCTGCTCCATCTTAATTAACCCCTATACTTCTTGTAGGTAAGGCAACTTTGGCATGGAAGGTTTTACTGTAGCTCTTAAACAAGTCCTTCGATTTATTTTCAGTGTTCTTCTAGACTTGAAGACTTGAATTGATTTAGTCCTGTGATATGCACTGCTTTTATCAAAAAGTGATTCTCTATGTTGTTGATAGATGCAAAATGCCTTTAATAACATAAGATTATATAATGGAGACATTTAATGAAGAAGTGCTTTTCAAAACGTAAGGACTTAGTTTGTGGGAATTTTGGACTTCTACGAGAAGGAAATAGCTGGTATACGGCATCCCTTTGGGGGTGGTGAATCAGGGCCTTGCTATGGAACGCTGCAGACACACCCTATGGTCCTAGCTGTGAGAAGCCAGCTTTGCAGTGTGCCAGCTTTGTCCCACATCCCTGCTTTCCATGCTCAGCTGGGTGAGAGCTTTCCCAATTCCCCACTAGGGTTTAAATTGTTAAAAATTACAGAAGAACACATGCAGGTAGGATTCCTGGCAGGGGTTCTCTCTGAGCAAATGCTGATCCTTGCATCTCCCCTCCCCCGTGCAGAGCTCCAGCAAACCAAGTCCTGTGAGTTTCCTGCCTGCTGCTCCCTTTGCTTTTCATGTTTAGACATTTGCTATTCCTCACATACATTGGATAGTTTACCTTGACCCTTGGGACATGTGGTTCTGACTCCTTAATGTTTGGTGGAGGATCACACCCATGCCTGAGTTCTCAGGGCTGTTTCTTGCCTGGCACTGACTTGGGAAAGATTGTTATGAGGAGCCCTGCTCTTCCACATTGGTCTGGTCATCTTCACTGCCTTGACACCTTTCCTTGGGGACAAACTTCAACCCCTTTTTACACCACAGGTTCCATGCTTGACTCTTTGCCCTGGCTCCACAAAATGCAAAAATCTTGTCAGGACTACTTGTCAGAAAACACTTTCCTGAAAAGAGAATTTAAAGGCACAGGATAGAAACAGAATTAGCAATTCTATTTTTAATCAATAACTTCCAATTTTATATAATTTATTCATTATCTAATTTTTATTTTATGTAACACTTTTAATGTTTTTAATTAAAAAGTAATTACATCATTGTTTTCTTTCCCTCCATCAAAACCCTCACATGTTATCTGCCCTTTTTGCTCTTTCTCAAACTCATAACCTTTTGCCTTTTTTTCTTTAATTCTGGTATATTTATACATTTATTCCCAAATACATGAATTTAATAGGTTATAAGTGCTACTTGTATGTATAACATGCAAATATCTTACTAACATTACTTTCTTTTCTAAACATTGCTAAATATTTGTATTTCAGAAATGTCTTGACAATGTAATGAGGACTGAATTGCTATAATTTATACATGATTGACTGGCTGTCAGAAAATAAAACGTGCAGGGCATTTTGTAATAACAATGCTATTCTATCAGACACACAAAAATAGCACAGCAATTCACTCCTTGAGTGCCTCTGAAAACATCCTTCATCTTTAACTGTATTGGAGATAGAACATAGAAAAAAATCTTAAATAAGAAAATTGTGTTCATATAAGACATGATTATCTTTATTTTCTGTTTTATATATACTGATAATTATTTGAGTCAAATAGGACATAAAGCTAAATAAATTATTTTAATGATATTATCAAGACAATATAAAAGCATTATATTAAAGTACCAATTTTATATATAAATATATTTTAAGTGAAGGGAAATAATGAAAAGGGAGTTACACAATTCTACTCCCCCCTAAAGGATAGACTGTCCTCTTGGCATCTTTAATCTTCAGTCATTTCCCTTTTCTATACTGAGTAATCTAGTTTTTACGTTTAGTCACAAGAATGTCAATTTTAATTAGTCATCAAGTGAGAATCGTGTTTAATAGAAAACAGCAAATAAATAATTGGAGACATATTTGCTCAGTAATATCTGAGCAGAAAAGAGAGAAATATGGAAACTATGCACACTGAGGTGGGCTTTGGCACAAAGTCAGAAGGGCGGAGGCTTTGTCTGAATGAAACAACAACTCGTCTGTGGAATGCCTGGACAATGGGCAGTTTCACATTAATGTTTTCTTAAATTACAATAGAGATGGGTTGGTGCAGTGTTCTGTTGAGATAAAAATGTCAGTTCATCTTTGTAAGTTCAGATATGAAAATCTCTAGTTTCTACTTGGGAATGAGCCATTTTACACCCCAGCAAAAGCTAGAACTCCAGAGCAACACCTATTAATTAAATCCCTGAGCCAGCTGTGCCCATGGTCCAACACCACTGGCAACCAATATGGCACCTACTGAGATGCTAAACTGTTCTCTATCAGCACAAAGTTTCAAGGAAAAAGGAAGGTGCTACAAGAGCCCAGTTGCTATGCTTCCAGACTGTTCTGTCTGATTTTTTTTTTTTTTTAGAACTGGACCCGTTGCTTAGTTTGCTCATCCATCCATACATTCATTCACTCATCATTTTTAATTTATTATTTTTTAATTGTACTCTTTTTTGTGTGTGTGGGGGGAAGTTTAAGATTTATAGAACAATTGAGAATGTGGGACAGACAGTGACTTTAATTTTACCCACCACCATTATTAACGTGCTTTGCTAATCTACCCACCTGTGCTCTTTGGTATTAGGTCTGCCATTCTTGCAGTTCCTCTGTTCTGACAAGGAGTAAAGTTGTGTATCCTAAACTATGTATACCTATCTATAATCATATTTTCTGCTTCAGTTATTTATTGGTTTGTTTGTTTGCTTATTCACTCACTGTATACCCTGGTGGTAGCCCCAACCCTCCTCACCTCCCAGTCTCACTTTTCCTAACCCTTTTCCTCCTCCTCCTCCTCCTCCTCCTCCCCCTATTCCTGAGAAAAGGGAAACAACCCATCCCATCCACCCCAGCTCATCAAGAATGAGCATCAAGAATGAGCATATCCTCTTCTTATGTGGCCTGGCAAGGCTGTCCCACCAGGGGGAAGTAATCAAGAAGCTAGGGAGAGAATCCATGTCAGAGACAGCCCCCTCTCTCCTTACTAGAGGGCTCACATGAAGACAAAGCCTGAGCTGCCCATCACCTACACCTTTGTAGAAGGCTTAGTTCTGCTTCAGTCTTAAGCCACTTCTCTGTATGTTTCTGAATCCTTTCATTGAGGAATATTGTGTGTTAGTTGTGTTCATTGCTACAGGAATATTGACTCTAGCAACCCTCTATTGCCAGATAATGGGAATGTATGTATATATGTGTGTGTGTGTGTGTGTGTGTGTCTTTGTTGATACTGAGTCTAATACTATGTAGAATATTTCAGTCTTTTTACTTCTTAAATTTTCAAGTTAAGGTTGAGAAATAAAGTTTCTAATGACATTACCTTCTTTTGAATTACTTAGTCTCCATATCCAAGTTAAAGATTTATTATCCAGCACCCTCATGGAGAATCATACTATCCATATGGTGGACACTGATTTTATCTAGTTCCTTCTTTTTCTCTTACAAAACTTACTCATATATAAAGGTAATTACATCAGTGATTTCCCCTATTCCTTTTAATGCAGTTGTTTTTTTATACATTTTTAATGTTACTGCATGTTCTTGTTTCATTCCTTCCTAGGAATCATAAATGACACATTTTTAGCATTGTTTTCACATGGGTTGAGGAAGCAGATTCACGTTCATACTGAAAAGTATGACACTGTAATTAAAGTTCATTGGCGCTTTGAGAATAAACACTGAGACCCGCACATGAAATCACCAAATAGCAATGGAAACTTAAAGAATAAAGACAAACAAGGCCTACAAAATGTCTGTATAGAGCCACTGCATGGAGCCACTGCATAGAGCCACTGTATAGAGCCACTGTATAGAGCCACTCTATTCTACTCAAGCACAGACGAGTAACTAGAAATCAAACTACAGCCAAGTCTCAAAATGACCATCTCCCCAACTAAAGAAAGGGAGGACCTAGGGAATACTGGAAATCAAGAGTTTTGTTAGGAATATGATGGCCAGTAAACAGGAAATAAAAACTCTTAGTGATGTGTATAGAGATGCATGAAGAGCTACAGACATGGTGGAAATCATGCATACATCAAGTTATATGGTGAATTCATTGTCAAGATGCAGAAATGAGGAATACCCAGGCACACCCAATTTGAGTAGACAAAAGTTTACTGAATGAAGTAAGAGAATATATAGTGTTTCCTAATGAATATTTTAAAATTTGAGATGTAGATTTATTCCTTATAATTAAAGTAATAGATTTAACTTACTGCTTATCCCGGTCTTCTAATAATAACAATTTCAGGCTGTGGATGAATAGCGTGAAGTTGGATTTGAAGTCAATACAATTGGGAGCCACAGTGTTCCCATAGGCACCATGCCCCTCACGACGCCCGTTGATAGTCTGCACTTCACTTCTGACACCAGTCTGTCATTAGTTATGACAATGACCAAATTGTTCTTCATTTCCACAGCCTTGATATTAAAATAACACAATCTAAATTGAAACTGTACAGTATTGGACATTATTTAATTTCTTAAAATTAGCTTATTATCCTTAGCAAAGTTTTCTAGAGACCCATTCAGGTTGTTGTTACTTCGCTGTTTTCATTTTTTTGACTTATCATCCATTTCCCTCAGTAGTTGAACATGGAATATTCTATCAGAATCATCTGAGACTCACCTCTGGCAATGTCTAAGTGTTTTCTAAGGAGATTTAATTGAGAGGGGAGGATGCAACACACATGTATTTTATAGGTTGACCATTTGCTCACTGAAGGTATATGTATTTTGTCCAGTATTTGGGGATACTAACATTAAAGTGTTGCTGAAATAGCCATGCCATGATAGTTTGTTAGAATTTTTTGGGGGGAGGATTAACAAATTCTACATACAATTGTAGGGACAATATAATTGGTAAGAAAACTGTCAAAGTGTTTCATGGAGGATGTGTGCCATGCCACATTTGTATCACCAAAGCATGAGTGGTCCATATTTTCCAAATCTCACTGGCATTTACTGTCTGGAACTTATTCATTGTGGTAGCTGTGTCATTTATAACCAACCTCACCGCTCTGACAGCAGGGTAGGGACAGATCTTGTTTTTTCCTTACTCGACCCCTCTCTCCTCTTTCTTTTTCCTTCTTTCCTTCCCATCCTACTTCCCTAGATCCTTCCCTTATTTTGTGTTTTGAGACAAAGTTTTTCTTTGAGGATCATAATTGAAAATGCTATTTTTATTTCCTCAGATGTGGGGGAGAAATGAGAGCTGTACGAAGCTCTGTGAATATATAGCTCGGGATGTACCCAGGGCATTTCTATCTCTGTTCTAAATATTCCTAGGCCCAGACCTGGAAACTTCTAGCCTCTGTACAATCTAAACTTATGTCACTGAACCTTGAAGACTTCAGCTTCCAGCCTCTGTATGCTAACCTAGGCCTACAGTGTTTCAGCCTTGGAGACTTACCTCTGAACAAGCTCATCCTTTCTAGCTCTTTCTAAACTCTGGCTGGCTGATTCAACTGAGCTGTTCTGACTCAAAACTCTTCTCTTAGTTGAATGATTCAAATTGACTTCTCTTGGCTTCTCACTGAATTGTTCTGATGGGAAAAAACTGACTCTGAACTCCACAAACTGAACTGTACCTGTCTCAACTCTCAAACTCTACTGGCTCTCCCTCTCTTCCTGTGCTACACTGTTTGTCTAGCTCTGTCTCATGAGAGTTGGGCGCATCCTATCTTTGATTCATTCTGTCAAGCCTTTCTCTGATTTATTAGTTTTTCTGCCCCTCAATTAGATGTCACTTTCAAACATGGGTGTTTCCTTCTACAAACTAACTTTATCTTCATTGTTTGGGATTAAAGGTGTGTATTAAGGGTGGGTCTGCATTCCAGAAGGTCTTTGGATGTCATCAGAGTATCGATGTTTCTGGATTAAAATTCCTCTACACATAATGTTGTCAGTTGTGATTCCCCATATTTCAGGTTCCAGAGTTATAGAAATAATAAATGTGTACCACCATTCTGGCTTGAAATTTTCCTTTTTAAAATTATGTCTTGACATTTTGATATAATTATGTAATTTCTACCTACTTCCTTCAAATGTTGCCATATACCTCTCCTTGATCTCTTTCAAAGTTACACACACACACACACACACACACATATATATGATACAAATATATATGTATATATAACATATATACACACAAAACAATTAATGAAAAAAGAGGACATGAGTTTGATATATACATATATGTACATATATATGATCTATATATCATAGATATATATTGTGCTATGTCTGTTGTTTGTTTGGAAAGTCTCTTCGAAACAGGCAGAAATCGTTACAGAAAATCACGACAAATCAAACTGCAGTCTTGTGGAGCCCAATCACAAATGAAACATCTACAACACAAACACATCTAAGGCATGCGGGTCATTGTGAACGAGGAGGTGGAAAGATTAAAAAGTGAGGGGAACAGGGGGTTTATGGTGAGGTTTTGTCTTCCAGGAATGTCAGAAGCTAAGCAATCTAGCATCACCAATGACTGACTAAACATCAGGGACAACACAAACACCAACTACGACTGTCTCTCAGCTGTGGGTGGATCCCTGTGAGCTCCACCCGATTCATGCTGGAGTCTTGACTGGCTTGATCCTGTGAGAGTCCCAGCAGCTTCACAGATGCTCTGAGTTACAGTTATGTCCTCATAAGTGTTGACAGAATTTTAAGGGAATGGAAGCTTTTGGGACAAATACAAATGCATCAATAAAGTCACGGGTGCTGCAAGTTATTAATCTGATCAAAATTACTAAATGAAGAAAGATGAATTTTTTAAGTTTAAAATAAAATCAACCTTAATTTTTTTCATTTAGAAATTGCTTAAGAGTAACAAAAGAAAACCATTTATTATCATCTCAGAATTGAAAGAGAAATATATACCCAAATGAAGTATATTTTATTTTTTATTTCTTCCTGGAAATTTCCTATTCTTCTTTTCCTTTTATTGATTTTTAGATTACATTGATATCACTTTTCTTCAGGCAAACTTGTATTTTAACTTTCAGACAATAAAGATGAGAGAAGCTGAAAACTTTACAAAGTATATCTGTTGTAAAAATATATTTGAAATATTGTTGGTCCTGTGACTATATTTTTTAAAATAAAATAAAAGATATGGGTTATAATATATATAATGCATATGTATATGTATGTCTATGTGTATATATCCAGCTCTATATATGTAGGTGCTATATCTATAAACAGTTATCAGACAGATGGTAAGTTAAAACATTCATTAGGCTTTTTATTTGATTTGGTATTGTTTTGGTTTGAATGTGTGGGTGAGGGTGATGCATACATATACATGGGCACATGTAACTGGCACTGGTGCCTGTGGGAGCCAGATGTTTGCGTTAGGTGTCTTCTCCAGCTGTCTCTCCTCACTTACCTGGGACTTACTGCTTTCATTGCTGTCTCGTTAGACAGCAAAGCCCAGACTCTTCGCATCTCTATCAGGGGAAAAAAAAAAAAAGTGCTGGAGTTAAAAACCCTTGCCAGTACTCTCTGATGTTTTGTGTGGTACTCAAATTCAGAATTTACGTCCTCCCACTTGACTGAAATAAACACTTGACCCAGGACCATCTTCTCAGTATTATAATTATATGTCAGATGACCAGAAATGTCTGACTGTCTTTTTTTCCTATCTTAAAAAATTGGAAGACATTACATTTCCCGGTGAAATATAATCATCAAGGAATAAAAGGACACATTTTTTTTTTAAAAATATAAAGTGACCTCAAAAACCCATGTGTTAAATGCAGGCTTTATCCTTAACTGAGTGCTGCTATTCAGATGGGGTCTTTAAGCGACTGTTTCTAGAGGGAAGTCTGCAGGCATTAGGGCCTACTCTCTAACAGCTGTAGGCCCGTCCTTTTCATTTACCTCCGGGCTAGAGGACAAGCCTTCCATATTTCCTACATCATTCTGTTTTCCCAAAAACCTAAAACCAACGTAAACAATTCACCAGCACCAGAAATCTCCAACACTCTGAGCTAAAGTAAACATCTTCTCTGGTAAATTAATAATCCCAGTATTTGACACACTACGAAATTCAAGTCTGTGGGAGCACAAATCTGGTTCTCATAAGTTCCAACTACTGCATGAGGGGACCATGCGCAGTTCCAGCCTCTTCCCCAGTTTCCTCAGGTACTTTCCCAGCAGCTGAAAAAAAACCTTCCTTGCTACAGTTTCAGTGGAGTTGAGTTGTCCTGGACCTCAAGGCAGTACGCTCGCTCGCTCCCTTGTCTACTGCGCTTGCTGGGTGCAACCTTTTCTTTATCAGTGTGGCGAGAGTCTTTAAATTTCACTCCTATGGGCCTGGGGACACTGAAAGACGGGAAATACAAACTAAGGAGCTGTGAGTCATATAGGGATCAATGGTATTGAAACTGAAAATTAGGTGCTGTTGCTGTGGAACGAACGGCAGATTTCTCAGCACTTAATACAAACCAGTCTCTCGAGATTTTAGTCTGAATAAAATGATGAAGTGTTTTGTAGTTAAATCATTAGTACTTCATCATTTTACAAAACAAAGATCCTTTCTTAGAAGACAGACTTTTAAGATTCTTCTGCCTTTTTTTTTTTTTTTTTTTTTAAGCTCTTGCAACTCCTCCTACGGCCTTGGGCTGCTGTTGTTACCAAGATACAGCGGAAGAAAAACAAGAAGAAAAAAAAAGCCCCAACTCTTGAAAAAGGTTAACTCAACACTACAGGGAGTCTAATTCTTAGTTTCATTACAGAATTAAATTAGATTGAAGTTGCTGCCTCTCTCCGTTTATTTATTTATTTATTTATTATTTATTTATTTATTTATTTATTTATTTATTTATTTATTTATTTATTTATTTTTCGTTTCTCTGAGCGTAGAGAAGAATCAATCCCGGGCGCCGCTGTTTCTCTTTGGTAATGCGCTGCCTCAGCTCAGCAGGGAGGAGAGCAAAGGTCTAGACAGTGACATTCTGATAAGAATCTACATGACTTCACCAGGGCTATGGACAAATGAGCTGCAAGTCCCCACACAGTCTCTGCCACTGATTAGAGTTCAATTATTTGTTTTCTTGCTCTTTGGTGCAGACAGCATGCTGCCTAGAATTAGAAATATGAAAGACGTAGGAACATCACACTGTGCGGAGCGTTTTATCTGTCTCCTATCTTCATAAGGCGGATGACTTGCCAGAGCTTCCTTAGCAAATAGTCTTGGATACTGGAACAAACATGTAGATCTGCTTTCAGTTTCTTTCCTACCAGATGCTCAGAGTGGCTTCCCCCATTTAATTACATTTAATGGAAGAAGGGTCCAATTGTCCAAAGTGTGAGGAAAGAGAATTTTTTTTAGAATGTACAATTAGTGTCACCCACCCATCTGTAAGTTCTGTGGCTGTGCTGCAATGTGACACGTTTATGTGTTGTGTTACGAGTGCAGGACAAGCCTGCATGACCCTGGAGGCAAATCACTGGGGAGAAGATGTATCAATACTTACATAGTTCGCTGTGCTAGTAATTTTTAATACACAAATCTTAGAACACCATGTCATGTATCTTTGTTACATAAAAACTCCAAAGAACAAAAGATCTCTAGAATAAGAGAGTTTGTTGTGCAATTATACTGGCTACCCAAAGAATGGAACCGTTCACAAGACGTTTCCTACAGAGTTAGCAGCAGTGTGGACGATGAAGCTTGGAAAACTTCCTTTGACTATAGAAACGAACTTCCAGGCTTTTCTGTCTGGTTTTGGTTTGGTTGTATTACTGTTGTGGTACTGGAGCTTGAGCACAGGCCCTCCCACGTGGTCATGGAAGACCCACATCCCATTTAAAAATAAACTTTCAGGAAAGATGGCAACGTAGCGCACACGTTTGTGGACAGAAAAAGAGAAGATGGATGGAAGGCTTTAATGTCAAAACAAGGGGCGGTTGTATTAATGTCACATTAAAGAATGGAAACAGAGACTTCGCTTTGCAATAGTTTGATAAAGAGTGAGTCCAAATTTGAATCCCCCTCCGTGTCTTCCATCTGTCTGAAGTCTGTGGTTACTGCTCGTTCTGCGTCAGTTGTCCGCTGTGTGTGTCTGATCTGTCCCTAATTATCTCAGTTACTGTTCTTACTGCATTGAAGAGACAGCATGACCAAGAACACTTATAAAAGCATCATTTTATTGGGGGATAGATAACAGTTTCAGATAAGTAGTCTGTGGCACCCTGGCAGGAAGCATGGCAGCACTTAGAGAGAGGAGGGGTTAGATGTGGGCTCTTGAAACCCGAAACCCCCCCTTAGTGACAGACCTCCTGCAACAAGGCCATATCTCTCAATCCTTTCTAAACAGTCCAACTAGGATCTACGTTCAAATCTATGCACCTTTGGGGATCATTGTAATTTAAACTACCACATTAAAAAATGGATTTGCTCTGTATTTACTGAACAATACCAAATATATTATATAGGAAAAACTTACAGCGAAACTTGACAGAAATCTTTAACAGTTCTACAAGAGAAGAAATTACTTTAATGACCCAAACAGACCCGGAAGAGCACTGAAATCCTCAAACAGATGTCAACTTATAAACATATGTTTCCCTATGTTTCCAAAACATATGGTAGATATTTGCTTGGTTTAAGGTTACTTTCAACAGTTTGGCTTCTTTCAGCAAGTGAGTATCAGGATATACACATACAAAAATGTGTTATTATAGTCAGGGCATGGAAGAGTGCATAGTTCAAGATTAACGCTATTCATCTAGCTGTAGCTATCCGAGTAGATTCTGTGGGGAGTCCAAGGGATACCAAATAGGCCGCATTGTTCTACAGGCAGGATGAACTCAGACAGGCCTAGCATGCATTAAGACAGCAAAGTAAGTTCACAGTCTTAAATGATCTCAAGGCATATTATTAATTTAGTTACAAGATCTCGAAAAAGTTTCAGTCTCTTTGAAGGCACTAAATATATTCAGAAAAATACACCACCACAGAAATGGCTGTTGTGTCTGGGGTTAGCTGGGGTTAGCTGTTCTTCAGCAAAGTGTACATGCTAGCTGGATACGTGGTGGTAAGGTGTTGTGGGATTTAATCTGCATTTCAAAAAGAAAAAATATATTTTTGTTGCTTTTCTCTGTTACTGTGTTTGTCACCAGAACTTAACTTTCCTTCTTTTTATATCCTGGATTTTGCCATTAAATTGTCATATTGTTGGTTTTATTTTCTCTTCTCTTTACCATACAGGTAGATTGGAAGAATTACAAACACTATTTTTAAAATTTTTTCCTATTAGTTCTTTGAGATTTTTGTGCAGTTCCTGCTGATAAACTTATAGCCAGCATTTCTAGGTTCTTATCACCATTAGAAAAATTACAGGGATCAAAGTAAGGAATTGTGACAAGTTTTGTTACAGAAAAAAAGTACACACTGAAGGGGTAAATGAAGGAGAGATAAACATGTTTTTTTGTTTAGATCACAAGTGGAGGGGATGAGAAAAGACTGTGAGAGAGCAGGTGATGTTTATCCCCTTAGAAGTCGAACCACCATGTGGGGGAGATTGGTTGTTAACCAGCTGAAAAACATCCTTCAACAAATTCTGAGAGGAGGTATAAATGTGAGTCAAAAACAAGAGGTGGTTGGGTCCTTTTGGAGACTTGGGATAGTTTTGGCACTTTGAGATGCTCCTAGAGAGAACCACTCGAGGGAAGGCTTCAGGGCTCCAACTTCTGCTGAGGTTCCGGGTTCTGGTTGCTCCAGGATCCAGCAGAAGAAATCCTGCTGTCTACGCCAGGAGAATCGTTCCTTGGAACTGATATCCTTATGGTTTCATTATTGTATTCTTTAATCTTCTTTTCCTATTGTTTAGATTAGTCGGGTTATAAGTGAGGTACTCTCGGTTAATAAGTTCATAATATAATATATTTGCTAAGAAAATTGAGCCTACAGGTGAGTGTGGGTATCTCAGAGTAAGTGGGGCTCACAGGCATTTGTGTTACTTTTTTTCATCATTAAGCTTAATAGAAGGAATGACTATTCATGGAAAAAATGTGAAATAAATTGTGTTTACTCCTCTCTCATGACTTCTTATGGAGTTTTCCATTTTATAGATTTGTTTGTTTTTGTTTTCATTGCTTTTGTGTGAGACTGAACTTGACATAACTCAGGGTGGCTTTGAATTCCTGTTCCATGGGACGTATTTTCCCAAGTGATGGAACAGGCACTAGATGCCATGCAAGACTGGTTTTCTGAATGTGTCATAGCGTCAGATGTCATAACAGGAAGAGCCAAAATCATGACCCAGCTAATATGGAACCATCACACAACAAGGCAAGGGATGGTTGATAGTTAATGAGGCCTGTCTAGGTCACATGGGCCCCAGCTGGCTCTACCAAGGCCTTGTTTTTCACTGAGCAGTAATATGGCTCCTGTTGCTAATAGAAGTTGCTGTTGCATCCGTCTTTAGTGGCCATGCAGTTGCCTCTTTCCCTGTGCTATCCAGTCTGCCAGGTTCTAGTTACAGCTAACTCTGCATTTGGGGACTTTCTGGCGCTACTTTCCTATGGGTCAGTTTACTTCCTACTGTCTGTATTATCAAATCCTTTGGAGAAGAAATGCCAGCCTCCTGATGGAGGCACTGTGGCTCCAGCCAAATGGAAAGCTATCCATCAGTGAGTTGGTCAAACTTCACCATAGTTGTTATTTTTGTCCCATCTCATTTCTTCCTTAAATGTCAAGGCTAGAGGTTTGATCCCTGAGTTAAAATCTAGCCTGCTACATGGATGATTTTGATTTCAATTTGCCTAATACAGGAAGTGTTCATAATGATACATAGTAAATGTAGATTAGTCATCTAAGTTGGTAGGTACAGAAGATAAATATTGACAAACTATACTATTCTGTCTGCATTTGTAAAGGACACTAATAGAGTCTTGGAATAACAAGTGTATTTATTTATTTATTCTGCATAATGACCTAGCATCTTTATAGTTCTTCCTGTGTGAAAATTTTGTAAATTTTATTAATTACACAGTACATTCTCTCTAAACCTGATATCTTTAATGCGCATGTGTATGGATGTCAAGTGGCTTGAAAGCTTTGTGAAATCACATGTAAGGTTTTATGTGCATGTATACAGTTTATTTGAGATTAGTTCAGTTGCTTCTGTTAGATTCTCTCAGTGATCAGTGATTGTGAAATGAATGTTTGAGAGAACTGTGGTGGACTCTGAACAGCACTCCACACCATCTGGGAGCACTGGAAGCTGGACTACATAAACGTCCCTAAGCTCTCCAGAGACGCTTCCACTTCCAGGACTGATTTTGACTGAGGACCCTGGAAAGCACTCCCATTACCACACAATTAGCTCTCTAGTGCACAGCAAAGGCACTCTGTAGACTACTCCAAGGTTCATAAAAAAAGTAAAGTGAGTGTCCACACAAAGCGAGTGGGAGAGAAGAAAGAAGCAACAGGTTAAACTGTAATGCAGTGGGGATAGTGACTAAGTGCCGCTGAAGACAAGCTACTCTCTTAAGGGATCACACAGTCCCAGCTCTACGATGAAAGATGTTTATAGAAGCTAGATGTGCAGTTTGGTGATACGGGAGGATTTCTATTTATTTTTCCTTTACACGCTGGAGCTCTAATTTCACATGCAATTGTGTGGGTAAAAAGTCATTGCCATGCCATGGCCTTCAGCTTCCAGCCACAGAGCTCTAAAAAGGACAGTTTCAGCACTTTGGTCTGAAGCTTGTGGAAACATTTTAAGGACACATGCAGGTTATTTCTTTGAGAACACGGATGTTTAACCTGAAGAACTCTAAACAGAGAGTACCATGCTGAGCCAGTCAAGAACCAGATACCTCACAGAAGCACACATGATTTATTTTAGAAAAGTAAGCAACTCTCACTTCATTCTGTAAATTTATAAGTTCATACCAAACAATTCTGAGTGAACAGTAAAAGCAAATCACCAGGTTCCAGGGCCAGACCACAAAGCCAGGAGTGCTTTGCCAACTCAAAACGGATCTATGCTTTTTAATGTGCTTTTTGTTTTGTTTTGGTATTTTTGTCTTATTATTTTTTCTTTCTTTAAAGTTTGTTTTGATTTTCCTTTTTTATATTTTTATTTTGAGAGAGAGAGAGAGAGAGAGAGAGAGAGAGGAGAGAGAGAGAAAGAAAAGAATATGAAGCTGGGTTGGTAGGGAGATGGGCAGGATCTGGAAAGGGTAAGGATGTATAAGAAAATGGCCAAAATACGAAAAAAAAAATGAGATTAACCTAAGTACAGTGTTTAGATTAAAGTACACATTCAAAAATGCGTTTTATCAAAACTTTAACTTTATGAATTGCTTAATGATCTTTTTGATGCTCTGCTTCTTATTTTAGGGAATTTGCTAGACTTGTCATTGTATAAAAAAACATGATTAGTAGGAGTAAGTAAAGAATTGGAAGCTTTTTTCTTCACTGCTTTTACTGGGATGCTTAGAACAATTAATATACTTAACTCTTCTAATAAAATTTTGTCTCTTAATGAAATGTATGGAATGAATATGTATGTTTATGTACATAGGCATTTATAAAAATATGCTTTTAGATATACCGATAATATATACACTATGTATTTTATAATTGAATATGTTCATGGTTGTTTTTTGCATTCTTAAATCTAAAACTTACCAAACAGGCGTGCTCTCATCTGTACATTATAAGTACATACGTCCTTATAATCCCTCAGACTTGCCTGCAGTTCTATTCAGTTCCTCTCATCACCTTTTGCTTATTGTTCAAATAACTGAGATGCACGGCACAGTGTTCCGTGATGTGTCCTGAGTGTCATTATAAAGCTTGTTGCTTATCTATCTTGTTCTTTGTACTGACTGTACTATTTCTTCTTTTCATATACATGTGCGTTCCCCACTGTATGACGACATTTATCCCTGTTAGTGATTATGGATTTCATTTTCATTTCTTTGCTTTTGACAGCAATCATACGTCTGTTTCCATTGTTCAGGTACATAGTTGGCCACTCCCTATGTCAGCCTTACTTGCTGGATTTTTTTTTTTCATGCCTTTCTGCAGAAAAGTTTTCTAGTCTTTCAGTCAGCATAGCAGTCTGCCTTGAATAGAATTTCCTTTTCTGCACATAGCATTGGACTACCCAGTGTGCTTGATATTATCCCTCTATTCTAACTTTAGTTTTACTAATTTTGCTACTTTGGAGTACCATATGTTTTGAATTTTGTTTTCATTTTGTGTAGGTAAGTCAAAATAGTGTTTGACTTATTTTCCTGAACGGTCATGGCTAATAATGTGCCTGGTTATCCCCAAAACAACCCCTCAGCAATCATTATGCTTAGACTCTCAGCAGTGCCTTTGCCATAACACAGGTTGTGTGGCTATTCTAGACAGTTACACCCATTTCCTTCCCTTTTGCAGTGCATACTCATATATGTATTTATTTATTAGGAGGAAAGAATAGCAGCATGTTTTAACTTTTTTCTCTCTCCCTGATTTAGAAGAGAGATTCCACGTCCCATCGTTCCTGCTCTCTACCCTGTGGAAACCTGGACACGATTTTACTTCTTCTTTTCTTCTATATACTTAATTTAAATTTTTTGTTTTGATAATTGAGTTCATTCAATTCCAAAATGGTTTCAGGCACATTAACCTTGTGTGTGTGTGTGTGTATGTGTGTGTATGTGTATGTGTATGTGTGTATGTGTGTGTATGTGTGTGTATGTGTGTGTATGTGTGTATGTGTGTGTATGTGTGTGTATGTGTGTATGTGTGTGTGTATGTGTGTGTGTATGTGTATGTGTGTGTGTCTGTGTGTGTGTATGTGTATGTGTGTATGTGTGTGTGTATGTGTGTGTGTCTGTGTGTATGTGTATGTGTGTATGTGTGTGTGTATGTGTGTGTGTGTGTGTGTGTGTGTGTGTGTGTGTGTGTGTTCCATCTCAGGAATCATCATTTAGTATTTCTATTAACTTCTAGTGCCTTCCCTTGACAATTTCAGACCTTGGGTCTAATCTCTTAATATTTGAATGGACACTTTCTCAGCTACTTTCTTAGTAGAAGTTTCATGGGTAATAGGGACACTGAACATTTCTTATATTATCCTAATATAGTGAACACCACAACCTCTGTTGGATACCTCTTCATGTTAACTTGCTAACTTTGTGAGAGCATCTCTCCCTTCATGACCCTATTGCCTACATCTTGCTTTACCGTCTTTCAGACACCAAGGTGCTCTTGGCTTCTCTCTCTCTCTCTCTCTCTCTCTCTCTCTCTCTCTCTCTCTCTCTCTCTCTTGCTCTCTCTCTCTCTCTTGCTCTCTCTCTCTCTCTCTCCAAAAATATTCTACCATGAGCCTGGACCTGCTACTAAGGCAGTAGTCACAGGTTTGCAGTTATCTGTAGGAACTAAGAGTGTATACCACTACAACATTAAAGAGACAAAGAATGTCGTTCCACTGTCCTCTTCCTCCCTAGCTCTGTGAGTGCCAAGCAGAAAAATAAATAAAAGCACACTGATATTCCATCATCATCTATGTTTAGTCATTGATGCTTGTCTGTAGTGAGTTTCACTTAGAAAACTATTACCTCATTGCACACAGATTTCTGAGCACTTTACTCTCTCCATTAAGATATAGTTTAGATGGTGAAGAGAACTTTTCTCAATATTTCACTGTGTTATCACTAGTGATTTTATGAATATATAGCAAAATTTAATGAATGAATAGATGCATTTTCAAAGTAATATTGAATGGTAAGCTGGCATGAGTTTTGAAAATGTTTGCTAATAGGAACTTTCCAAGTTGTATACCCTTTTTTGTTGTTATAAATCACCTTTCTTCTTTAAAAAGGTATGCAAAAATTTCTTGATTTGTGAGAATAATAGTTAACAGTATCAACTTTTATGTTTATCTTTATTTTCATTGAAATATGAAATATAAATTATTAATCATGTAGTGAATAGTAAGAGGCTTTAAACATGTAAAGATGAGTTTTAATGTCTTCTAAAACAACAGTCCCCTCAAAGATTCTCTCCTTCTGAATAGGAGAAAGGATATCTTCACTAAGCATGAGCATATTGATGGCAGTTTCTGCTTCTTTCTTCCGTGTATGTCCGTGTATGGCTTACAGAGAAACTGAAAGCCAAGGCCATGGCTGTCAGATGGGAACTCACGTATGCTCTTCATCTAAGGGTGAAAACAGTGATAAAAGTATGTGTTCATGTTGGATAAGTGATGTCCTTACATGGGGAAGTTGACAACAAGATGGGACAATGTCACAATGAAAGGCATTCTCCATGTGTTTATATTCTGTCCCCAAATTGGGAAATATAAACCTATCTATGCTACCACTCTGGGATGCACATATATTCTAAAAGTAAGGTCATAAAAAAAGGGCCATAATGAGATAAAGAATAGATAGACTGTCACTGTTAGCTTATAGGAAGCAATAAATAGCCTGAATTTTAAGATAAAAAACCTTGGAAATTAAATGCTGGACTGAAATAGCATAGAATTCACCATTCTTTCCCCATTTCTCTCTCTCTGTTTCTCCTTGGCCTTAATTTGACAAAAACAAATGCTTTCTGCCTATGAGAGAATTGAATGCTGGGCCTGGAATCACAAGGTCCTAAGACTGTCTTTGTCCTGAGGGGCCTGTCTATCCACTGGATAGCATAGCCACTTATTCCACCCAGGTTGAGAGCCCAAGTGCTGTTGCCATGGCGTTTTCCATTTGCTACCTCCATCTCTGCTGTGCTCTGGGGGTTCGTGAAAAGGCTTGCATGGGAAAAGGTCAGGTTGCCTGTTTCCTTTCAGTGCTCCAGATAACCCTTCTCATGGTCCAGATGACCTTCTCATCATCCTTCACTGGGTCCTTCTCTTCTTGCTGATGTAAGCACTCATGGCTCCCCATCTTCATCCATAAGACTTTATTTGTATTGACTTGTAAGTACTGTTTTTCATCCTTGGATCACAAGGAGATATTGGATGGAACCATTCTCCTTTCTTATTTTCAAATCACCTAATCAGCTCTATCAGTGAATCCTACAGGATGGCACTTAAACTTTATTGTTTTCCTCCCCCTCCATTTTCAATATTTTATTTGTCTTCTTCTCTTGCATTGATTACTCAAATAACTTCTTTGTTTTTGGCTGTGGTCTATTCTTTTATTCACAGCACAGAAATCAGAATGATCTTCACAAAATAAAACAGACAAGTGTCACTTCTCTGAAGCATCCTTCCCCCCCCACCTCCGACACACACATACACCCCGAACACACACCAATGCTTCCATCTGGTACAGAGATAAGCCTTTTCCTCCATGACTGGTGAAACACTGTACCATCTGCCATGTTAGTATTTCTAAACAATCCCCCCTTTTACAACTCATACTTCCAGTTCTGTTCTTCTAGAGAACCCTGGCTAAGACAATTAGTGATGCTCCTTGTGGATCAGTACCCCAGGAAAGGCATCACGTAGTGATGTTTTCTGACGCTGGTTACTGGCCCTCAAGATCTGGTTGACCCCAGATAAGCACATTCTCTACACGGCTGCCCTTGTCGTGTGAACCTATTGCTTTACCTATTTAAAGTTGCTTGATTTGTTTAAAAAAACATGCTGAAGCTTGGGATTTGGTGGAAGAAGGAGAGGCAGAGTTTGAAGTTCACAGACCTGCGGTCGGGGGACCATGAGGAAAGTGAGAGAAGAGGCAGGTACAGAAGGAGGAAGGAAGAAAGAGGAAGTCATGATGGGTTGATGTGGAGAAGAGCACATGGCTGGATTGGCGTGGATGGAGGGAGGAGAGAGCCCTTATGAAGAGTATTGGCAAGTATTCTGTGATTACGGATGGGAAACAGCTCAGATAGGAATGACTAAAGCAGATGGCCTAGGGTGGGGCCTGGGAGTGATCAGGATAGTTTATAGGGTTAATTCTGCCCGGTCCCAGGTTGAATGAGGCTATTCTAAAATAAAACAGGTGTCTGTGTCTTTATTGTTTATGATAACAGGGTTAGATAATACTGCTGTAACACTATAGGCTCATTTTATAATAAACATTATCAGATGTTTTTAAATTAACTTCAACTACAGTGTAGTTTTGTTACCATTTGAGGAACTCTAATTTTATCTTGCTAACTTGGAAATAGTTATTTTATTTTTATATATTTTTTTTTGCAAAATATTGACTCAAGCATGTCTTAGTTTGGGCCAATTATCTTCTCAGTGTATAATACATGTAATTTAGAACGTTTAGAATAGACTAATAAGAAAGAAGAAAGGCTAATTCATACTACCTAGCCCAGATTTCATGACTCTGCCACAAGTTAGTGACTTTTTTTACATATTCCAAGTTGAAATCAATAGTATGCTTGGATCATATGCCATTTATTATCTTTCATGCAACCAACTTGTCCTCTGTTTAAAGTAGTATGAAATAATGGAATTATAAACTTCAGCTTCATAGGGCACTATAATTTTAGGTCAAACATAAGGAGGCATGCTTATTTCCTCGGGAGAAAGAATAACTATTTCTGTAAACTTTGTGCATTTATGTGAGATTTTTCTAACTAGCTAATTACTACTTCTAAAGCAAAGACCACTTCAGGATTCTGTTCTTAGATGGACATCAGGACTGTTGACCTAAATAGTCAGGCTACAGAAAATATCGAAAGGTTTTCAGCACCTTTTGATCTTTTTAAAACCTACTTTATGTGGGGGTTTCTAATGCCTCTACCCACTTCCAACCCACCTTCCCTGCGTAGGAGAGAAAGAATGTTGATAGGACAGTGGAAGAAGCCCTTCTTAGACTCAGTGCCATGCGGGCAATTCCACTCACGTCCTCAGCAAATGCAGCAACGGCAACAAGCAGAAGTAGGAGCAACAGCAGACACAGCAGCCTCTGCAAAGTCTACTCCGGGGTGTTTCCCCCTCTCCCTTTCTTCTTCTTCTTCTTCTTCTTCTTCTTCTTCTTCTTCTTCTTCTTCTTCTTCTTCTTCTTCTTCTTCTTCTTCTTCTTCTTCTTCTTCTTCTTCTCCCCCACCCCCTCTCTCTCATCATCTTGAAGTGGAGCAATGAACAGTCAAGTGATATGAAGCAATGAAAAAGCCAAGGCTCTGGTTTTTTTGTTTTGTTTTGTTTTGTTTCTCTCCTCCTTATGTCCTCCCAGAGTCCATACCAGGATGTTTATCAACTGGCCAAGACTATGCCTCCTCCATATGAGGCAGTTCCCTTTCTAGCAGACAAACATCACGCGCCGTCACACAAGTCTGTTTCACATTCCACACTTGGTATAAAAACAAAAACATGTTTACATCCACTACAAGGAACTTCGTTAAAGCTTAAGTTAACAATTAAAATTCTCATTTGTTAACAAAAAACTTTATACACACACACAAAAAAAAATGTTTCGCCTTGGAAACTATCTTTTAGGGCTGAACTTTCTCATCAGTTTTTCTTTTATGGTCTTTCTACAATGATTGCAGCCCCCACTTTCCCCAACCAACCCATGGGGCATTGTGTGCAGGATGATGATTGAGAAATATGGTCTTTTACATTCCTTGTCCTGCCATCTTTTTTCTTTTCTCCATCTTTCTCCACCAACACTACCATCGTTGCCATCATTAACTTCATGGATTCTGTTTGACATATAAGGTAGTCTGGTCACTATGCAAGACTTGAGGAAATCATATTGTTGAGATCTCATTGGTGAAGTTTTTGCTGATGTCTAGAAGATATTTTGCAGCTGACATTCTGGTCCTCTGGCTTTTAAAATATCCCTATCTCTTCTGCTTTCTTCCTTGATCCTCAAGGGCTGCATTGTTGTTATACCAAGGGGAGCCTAGTGTGCCAAGGTCATTTATTCTCTGCACCCTTATCAGTTGTGAATCTCTGTAATAGCCTCCATCTACTGCAAAAAGAAACTTCAGTGATGAGGAGTGAAAGTGTCGCTTATCTGTGGGTATAGGGTAAGCATTTAGGATACAGTTAGAAACCATATTGCTTAAGGAAAATGGAAGTGGTAGGTTCCCTATGTGGTCTATGATGTTATAGTGTCAGTCAGTTTATAGTGTCAGGCATGGATCCAAACACACGGAGTGGAGTGGGCTTTAAGTCCAAATAGACAGCTATTCACTGCCCCAAGATATAAGCGCTGCTATAGCACCATTTGAGATATTTTATCTAGCTAGTCATCGTCATGATTTGCAGCCTTATAGCAGGGTAGTACTAGTTATTTCTTCTTTCTTTTGGCACCTTGCATAGCACCCTCCATACTATGAGAGACAGTAACAGAAAGAATGCTTCTGGGTCAAGTCTAGTTTGATTCCTTCAAGTCCTATGTATGAAATGTGTAGTTTCTTCAGCAATAGCTCTCCCTTTAAGTACCTTGAGGGAACCACATATTATTTACCTATATTGTTTTGGAGGTTCTCTTGGACCCCTTGACTAATATTTTTAAAATAAGTTTCTCATGGTTGGTGTTTTTGTTGCCTTTTTTTTTTTGTATTTGCAAATAGTTATCTCACATAGATTATTTTAGAATGTGGAAAAATTCTGTTTCTCATACTAATTTTAGTATCCATTGATAATTTTTTGTTCAAAACAATTGTTTCTGAGGATATTCCCTGATAAAAACTGCTCTACTTATTTAAATCTGAGTATTAGTATTTTGAAATGCTTCTTGACTTTCTTATTGGAATAGATATAGAAGCATGCCTAAAATGTTCAGCCACCCATGTCAGAGATGTGCTGTCTCCCAGGGTCTATTGTTCCATGAACAGAACACAGGAAACAGATACACAATAATGCTTAAGGGCTCTAGGAGCTTTAGAGTGGGAAATGAGAGTTACTTCCACCTTAAAGCTATTGTATTTTTTCCTTTTTTATTTATTTTTCTTTTTTCTTCTTTTTTATTTATTTTATTAATTTATTCGTATTACATCTCGATTGTTATCCCTTCCCCTGTTTCCTCCCATTCTTCCCTCCCTCCCACTTCCCCCCTTCTCCCCTCCGGTATGTCTGTGATTGAGGGAGACCTCCTCCCCCTATATATGCTCTTAGGATATCGAGTCTCTTCTTGGTAACTTGCTATCCCTCCTCTGAGTGTCATCAGGCCTCCCCATCCAGGGGACATTGTCAGAAAAGGAGCACCAGAGTTTGTGTGAGAGTCAGATCTCACTCTCCACTCAACAGTGGAGAATATCCTGTTCATCGGCTAGGTCTTGGTAGGGGTTTGAAGTTTACTGCCTATATTCTCCTTGGCTGGTGCCTTAGTTTGAGGAGGACCCCAGGACCCAGATCTGCCTGTCATAAAGTTCTTCTTGTAGGTTTCCAGAACCCTGTGGGTCCTACTATTTCCCCATTCTTCCATGCTACTCTCTCCTAAAGTCTCAATAGGATGACCTCTCCTCTGACCCACTTTCCTGGTAAGTAAAAATTTTCATGGTACGTATCCCTTGGACTAGTATTTTGATATAAGTGAGTATATACCATTTGTCTCTTTTTGCTTCTGGGTGAACTCACTCATTATGATAATTTCTAGGTCAATCCATTAGTCCACAAATTTCGGGAATTCCTTGTTTTTAATAGCTGAGTAGTAGTCCATAGTGTAAATGTACCACAGTTTCTTAGTCCATTCTTCTACTGAGGGACACTTAGGCTGTTTCCATGTTCTGGCTATTATTTATAAAGCAGCTATGAACATGGTTGAGCCTATGTCCCTGTTGTGTGGTAGGGTATTTTCTGGGTATATTCCCAGGAGTGGAATAGCTGGGTCTTGAGGAAGCTCTATACCCATTTTTCTGAGAAAATGCCAGATAGCTTTCCAAAGTGGTTGTACTAGTTTGCATTCCTACCAGCAATGAAGGAGTGTCCTTCTCTTTCCACATCCTCGCCAACATGTGGTGTCATTTGAATTTTTGATCTTAGCCATTCTGATGGGTATAAGACAGAATCTCAGAGTCCTTTGATTTGCATTTCTCTGATGACTAACGAGGACGAGCATTTCTTTGTTTCTCGGCCATTTGATATTCCTCTGTTGAGAATTCTCTGTTAACTTCCAAGCCCCATTTCGCAATTGGGTTGTTTGGTGTTGTGGTGTTTAATTTCTTGAGTTCTTTATATATTTTGAATATTAAACCTTTGTCAGATGAAGGGTTGATGAAGATCTTTTCCCAGTCTGTAGGCTGTCGCTTTGTTCTCTTGAAAGTGTCTCCTGCCTTACAGAAGCTTCTCAGCCTCATGAGGTCCCATTTATTAATTGTTGACATTAAGGCCTGGGCTGTTGGTGTACTGTTCAGGAAGTTGTTTCCTGTGCCTATGTGTCCCAGGCTCTTCCCCACTTTTTCCTCTAACTGAATTAATGTCTCTGGTTTTAAGTTGAGGTCTTTAATCCACTTGGACTTGAGTTTTGTGCATGGTGACAAATAAGGATCTGATTGCATTTTTCTACATGTAGACATCCAGTTAGACCAGCACCATTTGTTGAAGATGCTATCCTTTTTCCATTGAATAGATTTGGCTTCTTTGTCAAAAATCAAGTGAGCAAATGTGTGTGGGTTCATCTCTGGGTCTTCGATTCGATTCCATTGATCTACCAGCCTGTTGCTGTGCCAGTACCATGCAGATGATATGATAGTGTATATAAGTGACCCCCAAAATTCCACCAAAGAACTCCTACAGCTGATAAACACCTTCAGCAAATTGGCAGGATACAAAATAAATTCAAAAAAGTCAGTAGCTTTCCTGTATACAAATGACAAACAGGCAGAGGAAGAAATTAGGAAAACTACTCCCTTCACGCTAGCCACAAACAATATAAAATATCTAGGAGTAACTCTAACCAAGCAAGTGAAGGACTTTTTCGGAAAGAACTTCAAACCTCTGAAGAAAGAGATTGAAGATGACATCAGAAGATGGAGGGACTTACCATGTTCGTGGATCGGGAGAATCAACATAGTAAAAATGGCCATCTTACCAAAAGCAATTTACAGATTCAACACAATCCCTATCAAGATACCTACAAAGTATTTTGAAGATATTGAAAGATCAATTCTCAAATTCATATGGAGAAACAAAAAACCCAGACTAGCAAAAACAATCCTATATAATAAAAGATCCTCTGGAGGAATCTCCATACCTGATCTCAAACTGTACTACAGAGCAACAGTAATTATTTTTATTTTTACAGAATATACTACATACAACGAGAAGAACCACAAAGCAATCAGGAATTATATACATGTTACATTCCTAGTGTTTTGGCTATTTGTATTTGACAACCTTGAAGAAAACATCTTTCCTATCTTGGTGAGTCTAAAATTCTGAATGTAAATCAATATCTATCATATCTCATGTCTATCAACTTAAAACATCTATCTATACCTAAAAATAACTCACCCCCTAAATAACTACACTTAATTGTAAAACTAAACTATCTGGTCTTCAACCCCATCAGAGACTTGAGAAGGAATAAAACTTAATTGCCTGAGTAAACCAAAGATGCAGGTTAGCAGCTTCCAAAATGAAAAAAAAAAAAAAAA
>OU015744.1:1616117-1628435 GCA_907169655.1 Acomys percivali
TCCTCCTTCTCCTCCTGCTTCTCCTTCCCCCCTTTTCCTAAGGATGACTTCTGAACAACTGTTTTATTCAATTTTTTCATTTTTCTGATTATAATGTGATAACATTTCTTCCCTTTCCTCCCTCCAAACCTTCACATAGACCACTCCCCTCTTTCATATTTCAAATTCATAGTTTCTTTTCTTTTATTCTACTTATTGTTATTGCATACAAACATGTATGTGTATATACATACATATTTCCAAATATGACCTATCCAGTTCATATACTGATATCTATATGTAGTTTATCTTCAGTAGTTTGGTTAAATCAAGAAATTCATCTACTTCTTTTAGATTTTCCAGATTAATGGAGTATATTACTTTAAAAGCTCTTTATAATGTTCTGTATGCCTGTGGTGTCTATTATTCTGTTTTCACATTTACTTCTGAGTGTGCTAATTTGAATCATCTCTTACTTTCTTTGGGTTATTTGGGCCAACGGTCTGTTGATCTTGTATATCTTCTCAAAGTATCAACTCTTAGATTCATTGATTGTTTTTATTAGTTCCTTTGTTTATACTTCATTAATATCTTCTATGGTTTATTTATTTTTGTCTTCTTTGTATGAAATTAGTTTATTCTTGTTTTTCCAAATTCTAGAGGTGTGTCAATAAATAATATATTTGTACATTTCTGTTAAAAAACTATAGTCACTTACATCTATATACATCCCTCTTTGCTTTTTATGTGTCATAGATGTCCTGTTGCATTGTTTTTATTTTTATTTAGTTACAAGAATACTTTTATTTATTCAACAATCATTTTACATGTACTTTTGCTGCAGCTTGCTGGTCTTTTGGGGAGCTGGTTGTACATACCTCTCAGACACAAAAACATCCTTCCCCTCAGTAGCACTGAGTCAGGACATGGTCTTCCTGGAGAACTTGTGGGGGCTACCCGAGACGTCATTGCAGAACAGAATTCCACTCCTGTGGGCTCAGAGGAACATTTGAATATTTACAAGTTCTCAGGCTTGGGTAATTTTGATTTTTTAAAAAAGGCATTATTTAAAATCACGATTTGAGACCAAAATAAGGATTAAACTATATTCCCATTAATAAGCTTAAAAATCTGGCTTAATGTCATACACCTGGCTTTATATTACTTCTGTTGAAAACTTAATGTGTAGCCATTTGATAAATTTAAGATCTCCTCATTTAGCATCTTCTTGAAAGAAAACCAGAGTTTATATTTCAATTGTTCTTCTGATTCTTTGTTTTTAACAACACAAGTGGCTGTCTGTATTCCTAATGTATGCTTACACTTAAACAAAACTTTCCCATGGCTTACCAAGTGCAGGGTTATTTTAGAAAAAAAAAACATGGCCTACAATGCATAAATAGTACTCATATATAAACAGAGCATGCACAAGAGATTAATACAATTTCCCCGTTTCTGGTGATTAATACTTATCCTGGCAGCTGTAACGTTTCATCCTTCTATTAGCTGGCAGACGTGAATAAGGGCTGTATCCTGCCTGCACCAGACTGCTTTATCTTCAAACACGCTCACAGCGCGGGGACTATGAAATATGCTACAAGAAGATTTAGAACTCTCGTAGGAATTTCTTGTGGCTTCCATGCATTTTTTGCAAATTTATGAAATAGAATATTTTATTTCTTCTGGGCTAAAAGTTAACTGGCTTGAAACTTACAGGTGCAGAGCAGTAGAAGCCCAGTAAGTGTTGTCCCTAGTGCTAGGTCTCAAAGAACAGACCACTGGGGAAATTTTTTTAGGACAATAATGATTTACAGGTTTGAGAGAGAGGTCTATATGAAAAAATGTGACTATATTTAAAAGATAATTTTAAGAGTATTCAATCTGGTGAGTTATAATCTTTACTAATATAACATAATCTTTACCATAACATAATCTTTACTCTCAATAGTTACAAGTTCAAATTTCTGAGTAAAAGTCAATTTGTGGGTTTGCTATGTCATCATGTTATAAGTGATAAGCTTTGTTTCACTTATGCTTCATTTGGGTTTAGTGTTAAAATATAATTTGTGTGATTAGGAAACATATGACCATGTTTTCTCAATTTTTTATTTGAATGAATGTTACTTATTATTATGTCTAAATTCAGAAACATCCTAGTTGAAAAAATATGTTATCATATTAAATATAAGTAGTATCAAATTTATATATGCATATCCATATGTACATAATCATATATAATTTCCTATATTCACAAACATTTAAAACCATAAATATATTTCATTATTACTATTCATGAGCATGTGCAACAATAACAATTATATACCTATTATATGCATATATATATAGTTCTGTGTAAATACATATTTGGATACATATATGGTGGGGGTTTAATTAGTATATACATATAATATATAATCATTAAAATTGTTGACCATATTAATCATAATAATAGATTCTATGTCATGGAAAAAATATAAATAAAAACTGGTCTAGTTCCTTGCAATAGATTTCAAAATGTTACTAGAGACATAAATAGCACCTGTTCATAGTTTAATAACATTATAGATATAAAGTACATTTTACACATAATTTAAAATGTTATATAGAGTAATTATACAGTAACAACCCTTCAATTTCAAAAATATCATCAGAAAAGCAGTCAGGTAAGGACAAATACTGGATTTAATGCATGAAGGGGCACTCACCTTGTTGGAATAATATAGGACCTTGAAGTTTCAGACTTATAAGATCTGATTTTAAGGATAGTCAACAAAGAAAAGAGAATGTTAATATGGAATAGTGTTTAACACAGAATGGCTTTATCTAGGTTTTGCATCAAGAATACATGAATAATCTGAATGGTAACAAACCAGTTCATTTCATGGATAACATATTTTTCAGGAATATTACTTATAATAATCACTCAACCCAGTTCTACTTGTTTTCAATATTGCTTAATTTAGAGATTAAAAAGTTTATGTGATTCCAATATTATTTAATAAAGACATTTGTTTAATTCCTTCTAATTTTAATCCTTTTTTTGGGTGCTTCTCAACCTAAGCTGAAGTATATAACATTTTGTTTAGAGATCTGACCCAGTAGACACCAAAATAATATGGTTGTATGCAGAACTGACACAGAACAAGACTTCCGTGTCACAAGATTTCTGGTTCGGCTGGGGTGTGGGAGGAAAGATTTCTCCCCAATAAAGTGTTAACTGCTCTTTTACCTGAGCTGCCGGCATCAGGCCAGTTGGCAGCAAGGAGCTCAGGGCTCTGAAACCGACTCCAGGTGGCGATGAGGGCCCAGCCTAACTTGGGCAAGTCAGTGGCTGTTTTGAGAACAGTAATGGAGGCTCGAGGCTCAGGGCTCTAAAATGGAGAGGCAGTGACGGGAGCCCAGATTTGTCCTGGCTGACAGAATGACTGCTTCAAGTACAGGTGGACATTTACCTTTGCAAATGAGCAGTGTGGTGGGTGTAGTGCCATGAGAAAGATGGCAGCACTAGTCCAAGCTGACATGCTAGCGAATGGTGGAAGCTCATGTGGCCAGCAGCACACAGCTGCCTGACCTGCAGTCAAACCCAGGGGTCCAGTGGCGAATCTTACAGGGAACAGGGGAGCCCTTCCTTACCCAGAATAAATGATGAGTCTCAGATGGTCGTGGGCATTGGGAGAGGTTTTTAGGGTGAACATGTTTAATTCAATGGGGCTAGGAGTGCAAGGGAAACTTCATTAACATGCAGCAGTACAGTCCTATCATAGGAAGGAGAACACAGCACTTACTTATTCTATGGGCGTTGAGGTGGGGTGGAGGAGGGACTCCAGGTCTCATTAGCATGGAGGGTATTTTCCAAGAATCCCAGGGGTACACATAATGGGCTTCATGTCAGGAAAGGGTTGGGGCTATAATCTCACCGAGGGCCATATGACACTCCTTGAGAGGGTCTGGGGTTTCCTGAGATCAGGGAGAGAAATGAGAACCCAGCTGCGAAAAAGAGTCTGTCATCTAAGTACTGAGCTCAGGGGCTATCCAGTAACGGCAGATTCAGATCTTATCAGCAGGGTCCAACAGCCCACAGTAGTTGCTTGGCAGTTAAATGCCTATCACCAACCTTTCTTACTTGTGATTTTGAGATTATAATTCAGTTAGAATATTTCTCCCTTTCCCTTTCTCCCTCTCACTATACTTTTTCAGTTTCTCCTTCAAATTCATGGCTCCCCCACACACACTAATTATTATTCTCTTCTTTCTTCTTTTCTCTCATAATCTCTCTCTTCCTTTCTTTCTTCTTCTTTGTTTGTTTGTTTGTTTCTCTCCTCCCTCCCTTTTCACTTCTTTGTCTCTGTGTGCATGATTTTGCTTCCCATTCAATGGAATATCACTGGTTAAATTACTTGATGCTACACCATCTGCCAAGTAAGAAACAAACTCTATAAAAACTAAAGTAAGAGACTTGATACCCTATGAGCATATACAGAGGGAGGTAATCCCTCTGAGGAACAGTCATAGGGGAGGGGAATAAGGGGAAAATGGGAGGGAGGGGAGAATGGGAGGATACAAGGGATGGGATAACCATAGAGATGTAACAAGAATAAATTAATTTAAAAAAAAAACTAGAGTAAGAAGAAATTGGATATAGTCAAAGGAAAGAAAAAAACCACAAATTTTTTGGTTTTGTTGTAGTTATCTACTTACTGGTCAGTATTGATACTCATAATAAGGGGCCATGAAAGAAGGCAAGAAACAGCTACTCAAGGAAATTTATTCAAGCTACCTTTTCACAATGATGTAAATAATAAACCAGTAGAGTAGATAAGCATAGCTTGGTAGACATAAATGACAGTTTTAGATTAACTTGTAATATAGGAAGCTAATTTTTGGTATCTCCCACCCTATGAGAACTTACGTAAAAGATACCCACTTCCAGGATCATGTTCTGCATGAAATCTAAAGTCTTGCTTAAACTATATCCGTATCCCACAATGTTTCTGGAAGATTTCTAAAACTCCACAGATTCAAGTTTCTGGTCCCAAGATTCTTTCGGAAATATCAGTGAGGGTTGTGTTCCTTAATCTGAGATGTTTATGTACAAACCCAAGACACTTATGCTGCACAGTAGATCCATGGGCCCTTGTGGGCAGGTGCTAAGGATCATGGTCAGTGTGAGTGATGAACCAAAGACAGGGAATAAGCAAACAAGAATCCCAATGTTTTAATGATTCCTATGGGCTCACATACTTCTCCAGCAGCTAGCCTCTCATGAAACAGTATCAGACAGAGCTCTCTGGAGGAGCAGAACCAAGAGAAATAATACATGTTCTGAAGATGGATGCACACAGGGTGAAGGCCAGCAATAGTCTTCTACATTGAGCCTCTCAGTGCAGAAAGCCGGATGCCTTGGCGGTCTCAATCAAGTGCTAGATCCTGGAACTCTCTAGAAAGTGGTTTGGTTTAGTTCTTCGTTAAAAAGCCAAGAATCTCTTGTTTTAGTTGTGAACTGTAATCTTTAATGGCTGAACTAACTCTCCATCACATCAACAATTATCATTACATATAGATGAGGTAAGATGGGCAAATACATGAATGAATAAATACTCTCTTACACTAAGAAATTATTGGCTCTGTTTTGCTGTAGTGAACATAGTTATATACACACTACTGTCAATAATTTCAGAAATTCAGATATCTTGGCACAACATGTTGCTTTGCCATCCTTGTGGATAAAATTTAGAGTAGAACCCTTCATCTTCACTTTGGGCTATATTGATACAAGGCCTGTAGGTCTACGCTTAGAAAGGAAAGCACACATTGTTACTAACACTAATCTCCTTTGCAAAGAGAACAATTATTTTCTGCTTTCAACTTTATATGTATTTCAAACAAGTTAGTGCCACTAATTATAAGCAAAATATATTATAATCATCAATTACAATTCTTAGTAAATGAAACACATGGTTATAAAAACAATAAATAAATGCACACATAAATAATAAATAAACAAAAAAAAAGCCAAAGATGCTGTAGTATGATGCCAACAGAAGAAGACAGCTTCAGCCACAGGGATATCTTGCACAGGAAAAAACAAAGGAAGACAGGGAGGCTCTTTCCTGTCTTTATAACTGGAAGGCTGCTTGGAAAGTGTCACCACTGTGAGGGTGGGTTTTCCTCCACAGTAAATCCTCTAAGTGGATTAAAAACATGTTCAGATGTGTGACTCCATGATTCTAAGTCTCATCAGGTCTTTAAGTCCAGCTATGACAAATACAGAACCTAATTACTTCTAACTCACTCTGTGTTTTTTTTTTTAACATGTAGAAAGAAAAGATCCCTCCTTTACAATTTGTTCACTTTAGTTCTAGCCAAGAAAATACCCTAATAAGATATAGTTACAAATATGAGATCAAAGCACTTAGGTAAAAACCGAATACTGGAACTGGTAAGACATTTGATTTTTTTACATAGAAACATGATGTGTATATTCTCTTTAATCACTTGAAATAAAAATGCCACTTTAAGCCCAGGCCAACCTGCCTGGTGCTCACAACCAGGATTAGCAGTTTGGTACCTGCACTACTGATGTCATAAAATACATACAGCAGGATGACTGCTCACTGGAGGGCAGAAGCCCCCACTCCATGCTCTTATTCTCCTAAATGACCTTCCTATAACTGAACCATTTGATTAAGGAATAACTGCTTATATTTTTTCACTCTGATTTTATAATTTTGTTTGTGCCACTATATGAAGAATGCCATGTTTCCATCACCCACAGAAATAAACCATGATTCCTGATACCAAGGATGAGTGTCATAACTTTGCCTTAAATAATTATTTACCCCCTGTTGAAAACTATTTTTAATTTTTAAAATTTTAATTTTGTCTATTTTAAATCCCGAGTACATTTTCCCCTCCCACCGCCCCTCCCAGTCCCTCTTCCCATCCAAAATATTTTGAATTATTTACACGTTCACTGAAAATGTATATTTTTACTATTGAAAATAAATTCTTTTCTCATACATTCCACTCCTCCTCCATCTCCTTTCAGAAATAAGCAGGCCTACAAGAGACAGCAGCCAATATGACAAAACAAAATACAAGAAAGCAAGGCAAAATTCCTCCCACAGAAGCTGGACTAGGCAATTCAACAGGATAAAAAGGGTCTCAAGATAAGGCAAAAGAGTCAGAGACACATCCACTCCCACTGTTAGAAGCCCCACAGAAAACACCAAGAAAACAACCACAACATATACACAGAGAACCTGGTGCATATATCTTGATAAAAAGATATTTGTCAATAATCGCCATGTGATTTTTTTTTAAATTTTAGCATATAACTGGGATAGAACTTAACTTATTACCTACTCTTCCTATAGTAAAACTTTACTTTTTAGCCTTTCTTTGAAATGCTTATGCCTATAAACACAAGTATGGGAAAAATTTTATCAAACGTGTCTGAAGTTTGAGAATCTGACCCGCCTGAACCAGGCATCTTCTGTAACCAGCCAAAGCTTTCAGTCATGGGATTGGGACACCCACCCAACCACAACACCTTTGCTCTCTACAACTTGTCCTGCACACAAGATGTGCTGGGGCAGTGGTGGCTCAGGGTTTCTGTGAGTAGCCATCCACTGAGTGCTCTAGTTTGAGGACCACACCATAAGAGGGAGCTCATACCTGACACTAGCTAAAATCCAGAAGTTCGTTGGCTCAGAGAACCACCGACACACACAATTGGCCAAACAAATAAAGAATAAATTTAAAAATAAATAAATAAACAAAAAAGTCAATGAAATGATTTTTATTGATACTGTGCCTATCATCATCAGAGAGGCTTTCCCTAGCAGTTGATGGGAGCAGACTAAAAGGAACTCACAGAACTCACAGAAGAGGGGCAGGAAGGATTGTAGAAGTCCCAGGCGTCAAGGACACCAGGAGAACACAGCCCGCAGAATCAACTAAGTCATAGGCTGAAACAGCACTTGTGGGGCCTGCATGGGCCTTGACTAAGACCTCTGCATGTGTGTTACGGTTGTTAGCTGGGGTTTTTGTGGGACTCCTGACAACGGGAATGGGAGTGCCCCTGGCTCTTTTGCCTGTGATTGGGACCCTTTCCACCTACTGGGTTGCCTTGCCCAGCCCTGATATGATGGTCCTACTGCACCTTGTTATGCTGTGTTCCGTTGATATCCCCGGGAGGCCTGCTTCTTTCTGAAGAGAAATGGAGGAGTAATGGATCTGGAGGTGATGGGAGGGGTGATGAGTGGAGGGAAAAGTGGCTGAGGTCAGGTTGTACTCTATGAGAGAAAAATAAATAATGGATGAATAAATAAACGTTCATATATAAAATGTCAAACAAAAAAGTTTCAGAAAGTTTTGATTCTCTAGTAATGGCTTTTTTAAAAGTACGATTATAATGCAATCAAAATAAGTTTATGCATAAAAATTATATCACACTGGAGAATATCCCCAAAACATCTCATAGAGTTTTACCTGCTAAATATATGTGTTAGACACAGCATTTAAGATGGTATTTTATATATCTTTAAAATTTTTTAATTTATTATAATTTATTCAGACTACATCCCTGTTGTTATGCCCCTCACTTGTATCTTCTCCATCCTGCCCTCCCTTTCTCTTCTGACCTATTCCCCTCCTCTGAACCTCTGACATAGGAGGCCTCGTCGCCCACCATATGACCACAGCCTATCAGGTCTCATCCAGATAGCCTGCTTCCCCTTCCTCTGTATGCCCGACGGGCCTCCCCACCAAAGGGAAGTGATCAAATGGAGGAGGCACTAGAGTTCATGTCAGAGTCAGTCCCCACCCTCCCCACAACCATGGTGAAGCAGCTGTCCATTGGCTAGATCTGAATGGGGGTGGGGTCTAGGTTTACAACATGCATTGTCCTTGATTGGTGCAACAGTTTGTGCAAGGACGCCTGGGTCCAGATCCACCAGCCTTGATCGAATGCTCCTGAACGTTCTAGGTCCTTCTATACCCCCATTCTTCCATACCACTCCCATTACTCCACTGGAGTCCCACTGCATGTTCCAACATCTGTCCCAATCCCCCACTAGGTGAAGTCTCTCAGAGGGCATCTATGTTGGCCTAACATCCACATATAAGTGAGTATATACCACACATGTCTTTCTGGGTCCGGGCAAATCAAAACAGCTCTGAGATTTCATTTTACACCCATCAGAATGGCTAAGATTAAAAACTCAATTGACAGCACATGCTGGCAAGAATGTGGAGAAAGGGAATCACTTTTCCTTTGTTGGTGGGAGTGCAAACATGAACAATCACTTTGGAAATCAATCTGGTATTTTTTTCAGAAAATTGAGAACTGTGCTACCTCAAGACCCATATACCTGAAAGATGTTCTACCAACCAACAAGGACATTTGCTCA
The DNA here is from genome assembly GCA_907169655.1 of Acomys percivali. Classification (NCBI taxonomy): domain Eukaryota; kingdom Metazoa; phylum Chordata; class Mammalia; order Rodentia; family Muridae; genus Acomys; species Acomys percivali. The sequence goes on from OU015744.1 coordinate 1,625,510, forward strand.
GCTATGGTCTAGCAGTCTTATTTGTAATAGTCAGAAAATCTGCAAACAACCTAGACGTTCCTCAACCAAAAAATGGATAAAGAAGCTGTGGCGTATTTTTATATATCTTAAATTCTATTTTATACATAACAGTCTCAGGAATAGGTAATAGAAAATGTTTATGGAAGGAGATGAATGATGAAATATTTCAAACTTTAAAAAGGGTTTATACAATTACTCATGTTGTGCCTCGGTAACAATAGCTATTTAGATTGCCTTTGAATACGTATGGAATAAGGAACATATAAGATTCATAATCTTTATTTTAAAGGTTTAATAGCTGATATAAAGTTGAAAAATCCACATGTTTTGACTTTTGTAATTTAGAGTGAGAATTTTAAGAGTACATAAAGAAGGCCCCTGTGCTGGAAACTGTTTTTCAGTCTTGTGTAGACAAAGGCATTTATAAACAAGGAAGCAATTTTTGTTTTTTCCTGTGGATTCATATTCATTAAATGCTTGTCAATACAATGTAGATAAGCTGTGTGAATAATCGTGTTGTGCAAATAAGCCTCTGATTATTCTTTTACCTGCCACTAAATCAACAATTTACTATGCTTATTATGTTTGCAAAGTTCTGCCTTGACCTGGCAAATATGTTTTAGAAACCAGAAAAATTAAATGGTCTCCTATTTAACACTTAACACCTCCAAATTAGAGATTTCTTTTCTTTTTCTTTTTCTTTTTTCTTTTTTCTTTTTTCTTTTTTTTTTTTTTTTTTGTGTGTGTTCTAACCTCAAATATCTTGAAATAAATTTTTTTTATTAATTTATTCTTGTTACATCTCTATGGTTATCCCATCCCTTGTATCCTCTCATTCTCCCCTCCCTCCCATTTTCCCCTTATTCCCCTCCCCTATGACTGTTCCTGAGAGGGATTACCTCCCCCTGTATATGCTTATAGGGTATCAAGTCTCTTCTCAGTGACCTGCTGTCCTTCCTCTGAGTGCCACTAGGTCTTCCCCTCCAGGGGACATGGTCAAATTTGAGGCACCAGAGTATGTGAAAAAGTCATATCCCACTCTCCACTCAAGTGTGGAGACTGTTCTGACCATGGGTTAGATCTGGGTAGGGGTTTAAAGTTTACTGCCTGTATTGTCCTTGGCTGTTGCCTTAGTTTGAGTGGGACCCCTTGGCCCAAATCTGCCTATCATAATGTTCTACTTGTAGGTTTCTAGGACCCACTGGATCCTTCTACATTGCTATTCTCACATGGTTCTCTCATCTAGAGTCCCAATAGGATGTCCTCCCCTCTGTCCCAGTTTCCTGGTAAGGGAAGGCTTTCGTGGGACATGCCCCTTGGGATTTGGCAGGGAACCCAGAAGGATGAGATTTCTTTTCTTAAAATGTTAAATTATTTACTGTGGAAGGGACCTACACTCCAAGGAACAGAAAGGGAGATGGATTTCTATGCTGATAGCATTTAATGTAAATGTTCACAGGAGTAAATGTTCAAAACACCCCAGCGTCTGCAAATCCGTCAGCAGAAAGTCCATGTTGAGACAAGTGCTTTCAAGCAACGTAGGGCACTATGGAAAAATTTCACCTCAGGCTTTTTCCACTCTGCCCGCTGCATCTTGGTGACATAGTAGTTTCACCGCGAGTTAGTTGTCTGTGACCGCCTCCTCCCGTCCTCCTTGCGTGAGGGTGGAGAAGCTTGATTGGATGTTGAGAGTGAAGCCTCACAGCTTTGATAGGCGGGGGCAGCTGTAGGTACACATTGCTCATAAATAAGTACGTAAATACCCATGCCTGTGTGGAATGTAGGGTCACACAGCTACCTAACACACGGGGTTTACCTATGACGGAGCCCCTCAGTGTCTTCTTTTGTTATAGATGCCACGGCTGTTTCTTGAGCGTTCGGTTTCATATGCACAAATCTCGCTTTCCATCTCTTTCTCTCCTCTGCCTTGATAAATACCCAGGACACAACCTTTCACAATTCCGAGATACTGATGTCTAGTCAAGCTACGGAACACTTCCTTGACGCTCTCTCTTGTGCCAATCCTTATTCCTTGAAACGCAGCCCTCAGGGCTAGAATCTAGAAATAAATGAATGGTCGGCTAAGGCAAAAAGCAATCCTTAAGAGAATCTGGGCTATTCTTCCAATTTTGAGAAGATTTCTGAGAATCAATTTGAGATAAAGCCCGTTTTCAGGGAGCGCATGGAAACGAGTAGTGAAAGCCTCAGTGTGAGCATTAGCGTGTGACACGGCGTGATAAAAGTAGATCGTCAGCAAATCTCTTGGTTTAACATAAGAGTAATGAAATCACACTTTTAAAAAAAGAGATTGTTTATGGTCTTCTCAAAAAATTTACCTTTTTTGTAAATATAAACTTGATTCTCTATCCTTATTCAAACTCTCTTATTCTTCAAGGATACTTTTGCCACGCAGAAGTCTCCCCTGTGAAAACAGTATTTCAAAACTAGAGAACCTGGCCTGTGACCTTTTAGTCTCCCCCTACATGTGACAGTCCTGTGTCTCACAGCTCTCCCAGAATCCCGTATCAACGTGATAATATGCCCTGTTGTAAGCTAAACACACCTCATGCAGTATCTGCGCTACAAATACATTCAAAATTCTTTTTCTATTTCTGCACAAGTTCATTCTTATTAGAGTCAGTTGATGAGGATGAAAGCTTATCTTCACAATTTCTATTTTTGTTTTCTGTGTACGGGCATTGGGCTCCATGTATATCTGAACGTCATTTGTATACCTGGTGCCTTCAGAAGCCAGAAGATGATGGATTCCCTGAAAGTGGAGTTACAGACAGTTGTAATTCACCCTGTTAGTGCTGCAATGGAACCTGGTCCTCTATTAAATGATAAAGAAAAGGTTGGTGTGTGTGTGTGTGTGTGTGTGTGTGTGTGTGTGTGTGTGTGTGTG
>OU015744.1:1633057-1672200 GCA_907169655.1 Acomys percivali
AAGAAGAAGAAGAAGAAGAAGAAGAAGAAGAAGAAGAAGAAGAAGAAGATATTTGAAGAGTCTCTGAATTTTTTTTGTGCTTTGAACATCAACAGCCAGGCACTTGTAAGGTAATATCTCATTGATTAATTCAAATTAGATAAGTTTTTGTGGAATGCCTCTTCTGCTTTTCTCTTATATTGCAAGTTCAAATGTATTCCTTCAGCATACAAAAGATTTGTAAGAAGAGAAATCATCCTGGAATTAGTTCAACTTGTTCCCTGTGGGATGTAAAGTTAAATAAGTAAAGGACATACATACTTAGAGAGCGAAAAACATTGGCTTCAAAATTTAAGCTTGAAATCCTTCAATTTTCACAGTTATTTTCTCTGTACATTCATTGAATCTATTTAGCTTCTAGCAAAAAGATGCATTTTCGCAAGACCACTAGGTGTCATTGTGTCTGTTTTTAAGGTGTCTTGCAGGCCTCTGAGTTTCACACATGTTTTGAAGATCTTATCAGGAGTCCCGAGGAGAAGATAGATAAGGCTGAGGCAAGAGCTATGACAATATGAGAAGAAAATATTAGACTTTGAGAAAATGACCAGGTGGTGCATTAGAAATTGAGGAAGTAATTGCTTGGCATTTTACATGCAATATACTTTTACAGCAATACAGTATCCACACTGAGATAAAACAGGAAAATAAAGCTGTTATGTATGAAAGTTAAATGAATTCAAGCTTTTGGCTAAGTAAAATATAAACTAACTTTTCTTGGAATGAAAGAATGACCCTTTATTGCATCTATGTTTTCATTTACATTGTTGCTATTTGTTAATTACTTCCCTTAGAAGTGAATTGTGTTTTGTAATTTATATTGAATACAAATAAAATAATTACAGCATTTGGTCCAATAAGGTTTACAGCTCTCTATGGGAATGATTTTTTCAAGATGAAATGCACATACCATATTTTAAAAATATGCTAACATATTTAATGTAAAAACACATATATAACACGGACTTTGTCTAACTAAAGTAATTGTCAAGGAACCCTTGCTTATTAATTCTGGTGCCAAACAGGTCATAACTTACTTCATGATTTATTTGAAACAAGATAAAATACATGAAAAGTCACATCAAAGTTTGCTCAAATCCAGTACTACCATGGTAAAGTGGTAATGTCTGAGGGGTGTTCTGTCAGATATCCCTACCTAGGTCTCTACTAGAAGTAATTAGCGAAGTCCTCTGGTGCATTGTCGGGGGTGGGGGATGATGGGATGGCAAAGAACTGCTGTATTTCTGTCTGTCCCAGTTACTGAGCCTTTAGTAAACCATGAAACTTAAAATTAAGGCCTCTTCATCCTTGAGATGTGTTATGAGGGTAAAAATATTTTCTGTAACCATATTTGCAGAGTATATATCGGTCTGTTTGCATTGCGGAATTACAACAGAATTTGGGGAAACCATTCAGCATTTCTTGGCAGGTGAAGGATAGTGTTAGTCTGGTAACAGTGAGCAAGGCTGTACTCCCCAGAGGGAGCCCACAGGTGTCCTGACGTGGGCAAGAGATACAGCAGACCTTGGACAGGCAGGCAGGAGGCCGGAGAGAAGCATGCACAGGGCTTCTTTTTGTTCCGTTTTCCTTCTGTGGAGAATTCACATTTGTAGACCCACAAGACAGCCGAGCCCAATAGCTCTGATATGACGTTGCATTTAGCTCCCTCTTTCAGTCTAGGGAAGGTGGGAACACACTGGTTGGTCTGACAAATATTCCACTCCTCCCCTAGGAAGCAGAAATGACTTTCTAATATACAACTTGAACCTGTATAGCTCCCTATTTTGAGGATTTCAGGGTATCAAGCTGGTTCACTGCAAACAAAAAACAAAACAAAGCAAAATAACAACAAAACAAAAGAAAAGAAATTCTTCAAGGCCCCTCTTGTGTAGCTGTAGCTGCGGGGTTCCTATACCTCCCTTCACAAAGCAAGGTGGCCCAGGCAGAGTCCTTGATAACCCAAGCTGTCATGACATGTCTCACCTTCCATCAGCTGTTAGAGCTGTGCTTGACCATCTAGGTTTCCTCTTCCTGTTGGTCCTTTAAGACTCAGCAGGTCACTGAGAAGAGACTTGATACCCTATGAGCATGTACAGAGGGAGGCAATCCCTCTGAGGAACAGTCATAGGGGAGGGGAATAAGGGGAAAATGGGAGGGAGGGGAGAATGGGAGGATACAAGGGATGGGATAACCATAGAGATGTAACAAGAATAAATTAATTAAAAATAAAAAAAAAATAAAAAAAAAAAAAGACTCAACTTGTCAAGGAGAAATTCCCACATTGAAATTGAATTTAGGTGATCTTTTTCAGTATTAACACAGCCTGTTCGTAAGAGTCAGGACACTAATTATGTTGTACTATAGTCCTGGCTCCTTTCTCACTAGACCAGAACTTCTCTCAGGAAATAAAATATGTTTTTATCCCTGTATCCTATCTACTCACATAAGATTTTCATATCAAATTCAACAAATGTTTGCTGAAAGAAAAAATTAGCATGAACAATACCTGGTTTACTGCTGCAGACTAGACCAACTAATTTGTTTTCTGATAAAAAAATAAATATGCTCATGTGATAAGAGCTGATATTGAGTAAGAGAGGGCTACAATAGGGGCTGCCTGAGGGATTCCAGGGCTCTTTCCAAATGACAGACTGATAGATCCGAGACAGCAGATTGAACTCTGTTTTCTATTGTTTCTCCACATCTACCTCACTCTGCCAATAATTGAAAATTATTTCAGAACATCTGTCTCAAGATGTGAAGATGCTATGAAATTTCCAGAGATTATAAAGTCTCTAAAGACAGAATAATAATGGTTATGAAGACATCTGAGAAAGCCATCAATTAAAAGTCTGCAGTATTTCATTAATTTATATTATCAGGAGAATTGCAACACTCAACCTCTCAAACTCGCTAATAAAGGAATTATATAAGCTTCAAGCAAAGCCAATCACAGACCCCCATCTCATCAATCAAATAACTGTAATTTGTTACAAACTAGTTAAACAAAGCATTCTGACTTCAATACAAATCTCTCTCTCTCTCTCTCTCTCTCTCTCTCTCTCTCTCTCTCTCTCTGTGTGTGTGTGTGTGTGTGTGTGTGTGTTCTTTTATCACAGGTTATCTTTGATGGCCAGGATATATCAGTATATACATTTACATACTTATATATGGTTCTCAAAATTGGTAATAGAACTCAAATAATTTGAAATTTTAGCATAATACTAAAATGAGTATGTTCATGTAATTTGAAGAACTAATATGGATCATTTAAATTCAAATATCTTATTATTATTAACAATTCAGTCCATTTATATTATAATTTTGTTTTACAGATATTACCTATTTATATCTGATTTAAAAAATTCTCAAGATTATATAAGATGCACAGGACAGATAGATAAACAGATGACTTGCAGGAATTCTGAAGGGTTAATAAAAACTACAAAAATTTCAAGGTAAAAAATTATTCACAATATCTATGCTAGGTTGAATATTGCCCCGTACAACCTCTATATTGATCCTTGATATCCATGGGTATTATTTTATATGAATAAATGGTTCTTTTATATGAATAAATGAGTTCTTTCATAGGTACAAGAAAGAACTCAAAGTAAATAATTACAAATGAATTTTCTGGGTTGGCACAATGTCATTGAATTTGTCCTTGTAAAAGGATTGTAGAAGTATTAGATCCAAAGATAGACGATATTGCTGGGTGTGGTCACACAACTGTAATCCCAGGACTTGGGAGGCAGAGGCAGGAGGATCGCTGAGAGTGCAAGGCCAGCCTGGTCTGCAGAGTGAGTCCACACAGGGAAACCCTGTCTCGAAAAACCAAACCAAAACAAACCAAAACAAAACAAAACAAAAAAAATCCCCGCCAAAAGATAGAAAATATTAAAGTGGATGACAGGCTAGAGAAGTGGGAAGCTGTGCCTAGCTGCCTTCCAGGATGGAAGACGGCTCTGTAACCACACGTTATAAGTGTTCTACAGGGTGGAAACTCTGATGTTTCACTGCTGTGGATGGCAGGAAGTTAGCCCTGTCGTTTTGGGCTCTCACAGCCAGTGATCCTCAGCTCCCCTGTGCTGTGGGTCCTGCAATCGTTCTGGGTCTCAGGATGAGCGTTGGGTCAGGCCAAGGTATCTACAGCCTTCTGGGTTCCCTGCCAAGTCCAGCCAGGAACACTGGGCCCAAACCACCCTCCCAGATCTAGCCAATGGACAGGACAGTCTCCACACTTGAGTGGAGAGTGGGATATGACTTTCTCACGTACTCTGGTGCCTCACATTTGACCATGTTCCCTGGAGGGGGAGACCTAGTGGCACTCAGAGGAAGGACAGCAGGTCACTGAGAAGAGACTTGATACCCTATGAGCATATACAGGGGGAGGTAATCCCCCTCAGGAACAGTCATAGGGGAGGGGAATAAGGGGAAAATGGGAGGGAGGGAAGAATGGGAAGATACAAGGGATGGGATAACCATTGAGATGTAGCAAGAATAAATTAATAAAATAAATTAAAAAATTAAAAAAAAAAGTGTTCTACAGAAGATCAACAGCTAGACATATTCTATTTCCGGAGGATTCAGAAAGGAGCAGCCCTGATGACAGTTTTGTTTTAGCACAGCCTCCGCCTCCACCACTCAGCACTGACTGCAGGTTTTCACGAGTCTTTCCCACAGTGAGATTGCAGTAGTCCTGGGCTGAGAGTGCTGTCTCATTCCCTCTCTTTGTGCTCAGCGTCTGTTTAACTGAAGTCTGGACTCAAATGACCTCAGTAAATAGGCAGCTCCTACATGTTTCGAAACCTGTAGAGACATGAAATCAGTGGCTATTGCATGTGGCTGTCACATAGCTCTAGCTCCCAAATGAATAATTAACAAATGGCTAAGAAAATAGACATTCAACACAAATACATACTTAGTAGGATTATTACCAGATGGATAGGCTTTCTCTCTCATTTTATGCCTTTTAAAATATGTGAAATTTGATAAAATTATTGATACTAGTTTGAAAGGACAAATTGCTCTTTGAGAACTAAATTGAGTTACTCACTGTAATAGCTGTGTCTTGGAATCCTGCATTTGGAGTTGATTTAGCTGCCAAAAAGTTTGTAAACACAGACATCTGGATCTTGCTAAAGCTCCCTGAGGGTTATTTGCCCTCTGATTTTGCTCCATATTCTGAAGATGTGTAGAATAATGGGGAATAAGATCTTTTCAGAACAGTTTTGGGTTTCTCAAACCCTGGCTTTTAAAAAATGACAAAACAATTTCCAATCAAGAATAGTTGGGGAAGCAATGCAGGATCATTTTACTGAGGCGACAGTGTCTCTGGAGAGCATTTCCAAAAGTACAGTATTTTAGAGACACTTGAAAATAATAAGGAAGAAGGATAGCTGAGGTAAAATTTCAGTGAAATAATAACAGCAGCAACAATTTCCGCAACAGCGTCGATGTGGTGTTTAATTTTTTTATAATGACAAAATAGGTCTGCAGCACAGTTTTAATGCCTGCTGCAATTAGACGCTGCTTTTTTTTTTTTTTTTTAATCTGAAAACTTTCTGGCACGAGGTGTGAAAAACCTCAGAAGGTGACATTTCACTAATGACTGCTCTATGAAATTGACAAAGATGGATTTAGTGCTGTGATCCATTGCCCCTGAGAAACACAGTGCTTTCAAAATGACATTATACCTGTGAAAAAAACTAAGAAGCACTGTTTTCTTTTGTTTACATAAGAGAGAGTCGCACACCTTAACCGCATACTGAGCGTTTTATCTCAGTTTACAAATACTTGGTTGGCTCCTATTTAAACGTGGATAGTTAATTATGCAGGTTTTTAAGGACCTAATAAATTCAACATTATTAGTAAGGATGATGCAGCACCCTCACCTGAGATACTATCAGTAACATTTACACATGCTTTACTAACGGAATCCTGCCACTCTCTTGCCTATGCTGTTTATCTGTTCTTGCTTTATGTTTGAAGAATATGTGAGGAGATTTGAATATCATACGTAGCAATACGTATATTCACTATGTATGTACTGTCAAAAATTTTCAACTCTCAAAGCAGAATGTCCCCAAATTTCAGTTTTTTACTTTTGTCTTATTTTAAAATTTTATGTATGAGTTCTCTATTTGCATCATTCTCCTCTTCCTCTCCCCACTTTAACTCCTCCCATGTCACCCCAAGTCACTCTTAAATTCACAATCCTTTTCACTTTTACTGTTACAACACACACACACACACACAGGCACGCACACACACAGACACGCACACACAGGCACGCACACACACACATGCATGCATGCACACACACACACACGCACACACACACACACACGCACACACCAATACCAAGTCTTGTTTAGTGCTGACCATTTGGGATTAGGTAATCGATGAAGAGATTGTTCTCTGAAGAAAATTAACTTTCCCTTTGACCATTAATTGTTAATACAGCCATTGACTGACTGTAGCTCTCCATTTAGGGTGGGGCCCTCAGACATTTCCTCAATTCATGTTGTTAACTAGTATTGCCACTATTCAGACCTTATTTAGACAACCATATTGCTGAAGTTTTGCTGGTCATCATCCCTGTCTACAAGACACTTTCTCGCAGCAAGCATCTTGTTTCTTTGGCTTTAAAACCTTTCTTCCCCCCTCTTCCATGATGGTCAATGACTATTGCTAATATAATGGCACTTTCTTATTGTGAATTATTTTTCATGGAAGGCTCTTAGGGTACGAGGGCTTTCCTGATCCCCTGAGATCACTAAGGAACTCAGCCTCCAGTGTGGGGAGCCATGCTAGAAATCCTGTGCTTAGGCTGCGTGCTGTGACCTTCGAGTTGTCCATCTCTGCTGAAGGAGGGTGCTGTGTTCAAGCTATCTTTGGATTGTTTACCTTTGAAAGAAATAAGGAAGTTCTTACAGGGAACTACTCAGAGGAGTGTATTCTTGCCTGGGGGCTAGGAGGAGTGATATTGCAATGAAGCTTGTGGTGTCCTTGCTGTATAAGCCACAGCTTGCATGGAATATAAGAGAGCTTTGATCAGGATTTACTGTCTTGGCTCCATAGCTCTCACATCTCTGTCCCTGCTCTTTCAATCCATCCTCCTTCTCTCTGAAGGACCCTGATCGACTTGTCCCACAGGACAGGACACCCCACATGCTGTCCTTACCTCCGGCAGATTCCCCGTGTGCCTCCAGAACTGGCATGGCACCTCATCTTGCCCAGTGTTTACTCTGATACCAACGACGGCTTTGGGGGTCTCACGTCTCCCCAGAGTGTCATCCTAGCCCACATTCCCTAAGAAAGTAGCAAGGCCAAGCCCTTCTGCTGAATCCACACGCAGACAGAGGGACTTACATGGCATTTGGCATTGATTTCAAATGTTTACTCCAGTTGACTTTCTCTGAGTTTCTGAGGGTCACATATTTGAATCTTCATATTATATTCTTCACGGTCTAAATGTACCCACTGTGGCCAGGCTTTTACAAAGGCATAAGACTAGGTTCCCAGTAGGGACTTATTATTTTGATAACCCATCAACAATTAAGAAAAATTCATCCAAAGAAATTGTCAGTTTTAAAGATTCAACTTTCTTTTTGCCTGTGTGTGCAGGTGCCTGCAGAATCCAGAAGATACAGAATTCCCTGGAGCTGAATCACAAGGAGGCTGTGAACCACCCACCAAAATTGCAGGAACTGGTCCTCTAGAAGAGCAGCAAGTGTTCTTTACTGTTGAGCCATCTGTCTCTCCAGCCCTAACAGCTAGTCAGTTTGAAGACAGAATGCAAAAATTAACCTATCTACTTCCCAAATTTTTATTAGCATGTTTTAATACATATAATTAGCTTTCTATTTAACTTTCATAAATTGATAATATTTTCTCATCATGTCTACTCCCTTGTATTACTCTCTTCTCTCTTTCCCCCACCTCCAACTAATTGTTTTCCTCTTCCCAAATAGTTTCTTTTCTATTTTCATATCTTTTAAAATTATTATAAATTATGTACAATAAATGTACACATCACATCTTGGCTTGCCTTTCTTTTGAAACAAACGGTTTTGTGAGAGCATATTCTTTCTGTTCTGTTAAAGAAGGACCCCTCAGACTTAATGGTTTCTTATCAATGATACCAAATTGTTTAGAAATAATTAATATAAATTAAATATAAATAAATATAAATAAAAAATAGAAATAATTAAAAAGAAACCCTTATGTGTATATAACAGATGATTGTTGGTTTTTTTCTCTACCAGATAAATAGCAAAACAAATTTTATAAAAATATAATTAGTTAGAATAACACTTAATAGTAAATTATATTAGAAAATATATGTGTACAGACAGTTAGATTCAAGTAGTGGTTTTTTTTTGGGTTTTTTTTTTGTTTTTTTTTTTTTTTTCCTTTTTGGCATCACTTTGTGGGTAGAAATCAATTCTCATATAGTTGCTACTTGACTTTCACTCTAGAAAACTATTTCTTATATTAGGTTTGATGCCATTTGCCTGGGAAGCCTGAGACCTCTAGCCCTAATGCAAGCTGTATTAAATAGGCTCTGTAGCCTGATGGCTGGCAGATGAAAGACTTGGAATTCTGCAGCACAAAAGAATTAAGTCTAACAACCCCATCATTACTGCAGAAAAGATTCTCTCCAAGTGTAATGCTAATGAAAAAGAGGCATTCTGTCCTGACGTGACTCACAATAGACTTTAGAGCTGTTTGCCAACTCTGCCTAGAGCCCTCTTGTTCTGTTATCTTTTTGTTTCTTGATCTTAGGTTTTTTTTTTCACTTTCTAAAGAAACTTAATTTACTTACAGAAAAAGACACCAGTAGCTTCATAAAAAAATTTCTGCATTTTAAACATTGATTATTAGAAAAGAATCCTAAAATAGTAGTAGTCCATGGAAAGAGAGGTTGGTCAGATTATACACAAGTTATTGGCACAATGCTCATCTTAGTTTTTACTTGAGTCCTTAATGTAGACAGGGGGGAAACAGGAAGGTAGACAGCTAATTTATGCAGACAGCTGCACTTCCGTGTCATCGAATGGGACAAGGACCGAAACCAACTGAAGCAGAGCGTAGCGGAGCCCTCGATGTGACGACACTTCAGCTCATCAGCCCGCCTGAGAGGGAAGTGTCTCTGGATCAATGAGGCCTTCCCCACGCTGCCCTGCTAGCCACAAACCTCTCATTTCTGCTTTAGCTATTAATTGATTCAAATTGCATGAAGTCATGCAGTATAATAAGGAAGTCACCTTGTTAACTCTGTCACTTGTTTTTATCTCTGAGCTGCTTTGGATTAGTGAGTGTGTGTGTGTGTGTGTGTGTGTGTGTGTGTGTGTGTGTGTGTATTTGTGTAAGTGCAGGCAGATACATGCTGCACCATGTGTGAGGAATTTAGATGGCAACCCCAGGCCTGAGTCCTTCCCGGCGCGTTGTTTGAAAGAAGGTTTGTTGCTGGCCGCTGCCTACATAAGACCAGCTGGCCCATGAACTTCCAGGGGTTGATTCTCCACTTTCAGCCTCAATTGTCACCTTAGAAACTCAGAATTATAGACACACACTAACACGATTGGTTTCATGTGGATTGTGGTGATTCAAATTCAGGGCCTTATACCTACACAGCAAGTTTTTTACTCAGTGTGACATATCTTCAATTTATGTTCTTTGGAAGAAATTTAGGACTGCATTTATATTTTTCTTCTTCAGAGTAGCCCCTACCACTTCGAGCATTACGCAAACATTTGCTTTCAAGTTTTTATTGTATTAGGAAAATGTTTCTAAGTCATCCAGAAGCCACTGTGTTTGAGATATGACACTTTCTTGATCTCCTTCTTGGGTCTAAAGGTGCACCATCTATTTCAATATTTGGCTCATGTACCTGCTGCACTAATCTCTGCTAACTACACATTTAATGCACCATGTTTTAGTAACTAGCTTCAGACACCAGCTTCTCCTCTCAGTTCTCTGATGGATTCTCAGTCAGTGGGAACTTGGGGATCAGAAGAGCTTTTGCCTGCTGGTGAGAAAATCTGAAATGAACACATTCAGTTTGGAGATACGAACCTGAGAGCATTCATAGCTAAATGCACTCTGCTGTCTGTTCCGGTGTCACTCCTGGGCACACCCCTTTGTCTGGTTATAGGTTCAGAGAGCTGTTCTTATCTGTGCATACTATGGAAGGGATAGTGATGCACCCACTCCTCTGGTAATAAATACAAATTAATATACTCTTTAAGTAGTTGAAATTACACTGTGTGGAGTCTTTAGTTAATTACTTACATGTAGCATCTTAAAATCATACTCATCCATCCTCTACATGAGGCTGTCTACTCTCCAGCTACCTACCTACAAATCAGGTGTTTACTGAGGCGCTGCTCTTTGGCACCATCACTTGGGAATCCTCATAGTATAAATTCTTCATTTAGTACTATGCTCTCCAATTATTTTTGTACTATGTCTACCCTGAGTGTCTCTGAGAGGCATTTTAAAAAATATATGGGTACATGCATGTTTAAACAGTAAGCAATTGACTATGAAATATGATTTTATAGAAGCTGGAAGTGTTTCTATTTTATTCTCAGTAGGAAGCAGCAGAGGCAGGCAAATTGCTCTGAGTTCGAGGTCAGCCTGATCTACAAAGCTAGTCCAGGGTAGGGAAAAAAATGGAAAAAGAAGGAAAAGAAAATGGTTTGGGGCTATAAAACATCTAGGCCTACCAGCAGGGAAGGACTTTCTCCAGCCTCACTCATGTCTGAAAGGTCCCACAGACTCCTCAAGTAGGGCAATGGGCTTGGGACCAGTTTTCAAACACGTTAGCTTATAGGAAACTCTGGTAGTTTGAATGAGAATGGACACTTAGGCTCATATGTCTGAATATTTGGTCCCTGTCTGGTGGAACTATTTGGAAAGGATTAGGAAGTTTCAAAAGCCTAAGCAGTTTTCAATTAGGTCGCTCTGCCTCATGCACGTGAGCGAAGCTCCTAGCTGCTGCTCCATGCCTGCCTGCTGTCAGGCTTCTCACCGTCTTGTGGTCACAGACTCTGACACTCTGGAACCTCGAGCCCCTAATTAAGTGCTTTCTTTTGTAAGTTGCTTTGGTTATGGTTGTCTTATCACACCAGTATAAAAGTAATTAAAATAGGGACATTTTACATTCAAACTGTAAAACCTGAGATGCTCACAATGATAACTTTGCTTATGACCAAAGGGAGGCAGGGGGACATATAATATGGAATTTACCAGGGCTGAAGAGATGGCTTGGCTCTTACTGCTGTATCAGAAGACCTGAGTCTGGGTCCTCTCATGCTCTTCAGGGGGCTTACAGAAGAGTAAGTCTATAACAAAAGCTTTGAGGTGTCTGGTGGCCCTACCTGGAATTCATACTGTACTTACACACACACACACACACACACACACACAACACACAGACACACAAACACACACACGTGTGCACATGCACACGCGCACACAACCACCTAGTAAAAAAGAAAACCCTACTAACATCCAGGTGTTTCTTTTCTTTTCCTTTTATTTATTTAGTTATTCACTTTACATCTCAATCATAGCCCTCTCCCTCCTACTCTCCCAGTCCCTCCCTTCTGTCCCTCCCTCATCATGTCCCATATCCCCACTGTCTGCCCCCTCAGAGTAGGGGAGACTGCCTCCCCCTACCCCCAAAGCCCACCCCAGCACTTCAAGTCTCATCAGAACTGTGCACTTCCTCTTCCACAGTGTCCTGGCAAGGCAGCCACACCAGGGTGAAGTGATCAAAGGCATGCAGCTGAGACCATGTCAGAGACAGCCCCCACCCCCTTTCTGGGGGATCCACATGGAGGCTAAGCTGCCCATTGTAGATGGCCTAGGTCCAGTCCATGCATGGTCCTTGGTTGGTGCTTCAGTCTCTGGAAGCCCCTCAGCACCCAGGTTAGTTGGGACTGTTGGTCTTCTTGTGGAGGCCTCGTCCCCTCAGGTCCTTCTATCTTTCCCCCACTCTTCTACCAAGGATCTTAATCATCCCTGCATATCCTGAAGGCAGGGTAAATTCTGGATGTAAGTTTTTTTAGGTGGGTTGGTGTTCCCATCTCTCCACCAGAAGTCCTGTCTTGTTAGAGGGTGTCATCTCTAGTTTTCATACCCCCTCATCCCCCACCGCCCCATTCAGGGATTTTTGGCTAGAGTCACCTTCATATCCTTCCTGGAGCCTACCTTGTTTCAGGTCCCTGGCTTGTCTAAGAGTGCCCTCACCCATGGTTGCTCCTCTCTCTGCAACCTCTCGCTCCTGCTCACCATGTATCTGATTCTCACACTCTTCTATCCTGCTCCTCAATCACTTCTGCTGACTATTCTATTTCCATGTCTGAGTGAGATTCGAGCATCCTTCCTTGGGTCCTCCTTGTTTCTTAGCCTCTTTGAGTCTGTGAATTGTAGTATGGCTCTCCTGTACTATATGGCTAATATATACTTATAAGTGAGTACATATCCACTAACCAGACATCTGATACAGGGCTAGTATCCAAAATATATAAGGAAGTCAAGGAATTAAACACTACCAAATCAAGTAATCCAATTAAAAAATGGAGTACAGAGGTAAACAGAATCCTCAACAGAGGAACCTTGAATGGCTGAGGAGCACTTAGAGAAATCCTTAACCATCAGGGAAATGTAAATTAAAATTACTCTGAGATTCCATCTTACATCAGTTTGAATAGCTAAGATCGAAACATCAAGTGACAATACATGCTGGCAAAGATGTGGAGAAAGGGAAACAGTCCTCCATTGCTGGTGGGAGTGCAAACTTGTATAACCACTTTGGAAATTCAATCTGGTGGTTTATCAGAAAAACTGGATATAGCTCTACCTCAAGACCCAGCTATACCACTCCTGGGCATAGACCCAAGAGATGTCCTACCACACAATAAGGACAATTGCTCAGCTATGTTCATAGCAGCTCTACTCATAATAGTCAGAAACTGGAAACAACCCAGATGTCCTTCAACCAAGGAATGGATAAAGAAAGTGCAGTGCCCGGTTCCCAGAAATACACATGTGGTATATACTTACCTGTAAGTGGATAATAGACCAACACAGATATCCTCTGAGAGACTCCACCCAGCAGGGAATTGGGACAGATGCTGGAGACTCACAGCCAGACTGTGGGCGGAGTGCTAAGAGCAGTATGAAGGAGTAGAGGCATGGAACAACCCAGAGGGATCAGACACCCCACAGGGATACCATCAAGGCCAGCAAATCTGGAGCAGGGGGCCCTACACAAACTCATGCACCAACCAAGGACAGTGCATGCAGAGAACCTAGACCCCATGTTCAGATACAGCCAATGGGCAGCTCATTCCCCCAGGCTGTGTTTGTGGGAGAAACAGGGACTGCCTCTGACATGAACTCTGGTGAGATCTGATGACTTCCTCTTGGCAGGGAGGCCCTGTGGGCATACAGAGGAAGGGGATGCAGGCTATCCAGAAGAGTCCTGATAGGCTGTGGTCATGGAGGAGGGCCTCCCTCACCAGAGGTCTAGAGAAAGGGAATAGGGCAGAGGAG
This sequence comes from Acomys percivali, assembly GCA_907169655.1. Taxonomy (NCBI): domain Eukaryota; kingdom Metazoa; phylum Chordata; class Mammalia; order Rodentia; family Muridae; genus Acomys; species Acomys percivali. The sequence continues at coordinate 1,646,669 of OU015744.1, forward strand.
GGAGGGAGCGTGGGACCTGGAAGATAAGGGAAGACAATTGTGATGTCAGGTGACTAAATTATAATAAAAATGTAAATAAAGAAAAGGAACTGTGGCACAACTACACAGTGGAACACTACTCAGCTACCGAAAAGAAGGAAATCATGAAATTTGCAGGCAAGTAGATGGAACTAGAAAAGACCATGCTGAGTGAGGTGCCATAGACCCCTGTAAAGACGTACACGGTATGCACTCATCCACTTATTTCTAGCCTGAGGCCCGATGGCCACCTCATGTTCTCCTTGCAGCTATAGATAGCAATATGTTCAGTCAATACAAAATTATAAACTTACCTATAATGTAACCTAAGTAGGGTTACAATTGCAGCAATGAGACACTACTGCGAAACAAGTTATAGAGTGAAAGGTTGGTTAGACATATGCTTCCACATTCACAGTTCATAGTGTCAGGAAGTCAGGACTCAGGCAGGGCAGAAACCTGGAAGCAGGTGCTGATAATGAGGGCACAAAGACATGCTGGCTACCCATGGATTGCTTCCCATAGCTTTCTCAGCAAGCACCCAGGACCACAGGTGCCAATCAAAACGGGATGGGCCTTCCCACATCATTCACTAATTAAGAAAATACCCTCCAGGCTTTCCTACAGCTCCCTAGAGGGCCTGCTCCCAGTTGAGGGTCTCTCCTCAGGTGAAATGACCCCGTAAACTCATCTATTGACATACTTAGTCACCAGGGAGTGGCACTACTTGGGAAGCATTAGGAAGGGTGGTCTTGCGAGAGTAGGTGGAGCCTTGCTGGAGGAAGTAGAGGTGGAGGTGGGCTTGGAGATTTCAGAAGCCCAAGGTCTGACAAGTGGCTCTCTCTCTGGTTTCCTGAGGATTTAGATGTAGAACTCACATCTCTGCCATGCTCCCTACAATGACAATAACTGACTAAACCTCTTAAATGATAAGCAAGCCTCAGTTAAGTGCTTTCTTTTATGAGTTGCCATGACCATGGTGTCTTGTCACAGCAATAGAACACTAGCTTATGTTTATTATGACGTAAAAACTGGTGGCACAACATGCAATTTTGGGGGATGATGTCTTTGGCAATACGTTTGCCTTGAACGTGAATTTTTTTTTTTATGATATTATGCGGCAACAACAAAAGTTGCAGCTTCCTAAAATATTTTTGTCTTCAGTTTTGGTAAAGTATACACACTGCTGTGAAAACAATTTCTAGAAAAAAATTCACCTTATAAATGTCCAACAAACAGTTATTTCTTTCCTCCCTTGCTCCCTGTAATAATGAGCATTAAACCTTAACTCCGTCTGATTTGACTACCTTGGTTCATGGATGAGTGGACTCCGGCAGCGGTTGCATTTCTGTTGATCATTTTTGTCTTTGGCAAAGAGTCTTCTGCTTAATCTAGATTGTAATGGTTATCCAGTCCCAGGTGTGCCCAGTGTCTCAAGATTCCCTTCTTTGACCAAAAATTTTTATTAGTTCTTTGAGAAGCATTGTCAGCCTGTCATAGGGTCTACCTGCCCTTTAAATACATGTCTATATGGATATTTTAGGGAGTGTGTACTAAGTAGGCTTCCATTTTAAAGCTACACGCAATTCAATTGAGGGTAGCACGTTTTTGTTGGTCCGTTCATTAATCATTAGAAACATTGGTTGCTGCCACTTTTTGGCTGTATCTTAGTGGTAATGCTACGAATAGCAACACTCAACTACTTCTTGTAGGTCGTGCTTTCAATTGTTTGAGATGCATTCCAAGTTCTAGCATTCTATTTTACCTTTCTGGGAATCTTCCATGCTTTCTTTTCCTACAGTGGTGTTATCAGTTGCCAATCCCATAGAGAGTGCATAAATGTTCTAATGTCCATTTACGTACAAGTTATTTTCACTGTCTGTGATGGCAGCCATCCCTCTTACTACACAGTGATAGCTCAATCACGTTTTATTTTACGTTATCTCACAGGTAGTGATTCTGACCATTTATTCACCTACTTCAGGCCATATACTTGAACAAGAGACCTTTCAGCACTTTTATCTGCTTTTAGATTTAGTTATTTGTTGTTTCTGTGGTCTCGTGGAACTTTCATTCATAATAGAAATAATTGTGTGTATAGTTTGGCAAATACTTCCTTCAATTTTATGGATTTCCTATATTTAATATGATAAAATTCACAACAAATCATAAGGTTTGTAAAGTGAGCTCATCCTACAAGCTTTAGGAATTCCACCTTGTGCACATGGGCCAGTGTGTTCTGTCAAGGAGCAGAACCCATTCAGACTAGTATGGAAATGACTGGAGCTCATCAGGTGCTGGGAACAACAGTAATTCCGGCTCCTGTCCTGGACTCAAGGCATTTTAAATTCAGCTCATGGCAATTCTAGATGAACTGCATGATATTACAACTTGGGTTTTGATAGTTAAAAGAATATTTAATAGAGAGAATAAGAAAGGAACAAGATTATCTAAAATGGAAACTTGAAACCTTGACACCTGTGGCAGTTCAGAACCGTAGGACCAGAGGCTCTTTAAGATGGGAGTGTGAGTAGGAAAATATCAAATTCTGCACATAGACTGATTTTTCCCAATCCTGTCAAGATAATTGTGGCTGTTTCTAACTAATTTATTGTTACTCTGGTTTCTACAAAATATTCTAATTTCCTCTGCAGTTCAGACTTATTTTATTAGTTAATTGCTTCAGTCTTCTTAGATAAGCTTGCATTCCTTATAGCTGGGTTCAGTGTGGTATGGTTTTTTTTTTTTTTTATCCTCATAGGCATTGTTTTCTGTCCCTCCTAAACTAGAACTGTCCTGAATCTTATTTGACTTTGCAGAATGTTCTAGAATTAGCATCTCTCTCTCTCTCTCTCTCTCTCTCTCTCTCTCTCTCTCTCTCTCTTTCTCTACACACACACACACACACACACACACACACACACACACACACACTTGAATTCTTGCTTTGGGAGTTGAGTGCACATATGCATTGGTTTCTATTTTTCTTCAGAGGATGGGTACCTGGGGGAATAAGAGCCTTTTAAAACAATCTTCTTGATTACATTAAGATTCTTGTGTGTAGCCATTTCAGTTTAGCCAGGACAATACAGGAACCAAAGTTTTAGACAAGGAAACAGGATCACATAAATATGGCAGTCTGGGAGTTAAGGTCAAAGAAACGGACTCCAAAGTTCAGGAAAGTCTTCAAAGACCTCAGCCAGAAGATGGGAAGTGTTGGCTAAATGTGTCCTCAAAAGAGGTGATTATTTGAAATAATTTCTGAGCATCCTCCAACAGTGAAGAACATACTTGCTGAGAGCTCCCCAGGGTCCCCAGGATAGAGCCTGTGTCCACACACCTGCCTTTAACTCCCTCTAGGAAATAATAGTACAACCTTTTTTATTCCAGTTCACACACAAGTTAATTTTACTCAACAGCTCTTTCCAGAAGTCACCAAGTCTCTGAAAGTCAATTGCTTTTCAGACAAATAGTAAACCCTGAACAGTCAATTTCATTTCATTATGGTGAAACATGTCCTTAGGACAGTCAACAAGCTGACATTCCCTCTTCCATCTCTCACGTTTTGTGTTTTCTGGAAACATCTTACATGAGCCAGGGTTGCACTTGTACTTAAGTCTATGTCATGATTTTATTAAAGACCCAACCTTTTAGACTCACCAAGATAGGAAAGATGTTTTCTTCAAGGCTGCCAAATGCAAATAGCCAAAACACTATGAATGTAACATTTATATAGTTCCTGATTGTTCTGTGGTTCTTCTTGCTGTAGGTAGTTTATTGTATATATGTGTAATAATATAAATGTGTATGTAAAAATATTTAATAAAAAATCGAAAAGACCTAACCTTTATGGGTTGAAAGAATTAAACTTTGTGAGAAAAATACTTTTAAAAATCTAAACGAAAGTGTTTTTTCTTAAATTTAGCCCTTGTAGATGGCAATACATTATGCATAGATGAGACAAATTAAGGGTATATTTAAAGTACACTGTATAGCTATCTGGCCTAGGGTCACACATACTGTAAACTGGAAAGAATCTGGGATGCTAGCAGTATATTTAAGGCTCTTTAAGATTTTGCATTAGTATTGCATTAAAACACTACCATTAAATAGTTTTTTGGACCTTATTATATGTTTCCTAACAATACTATGTGTGTGCACATGTATGTTTGTGTGCACATGTTTTTGTTTGTATGCGTGTATGTGTAGTTGTGTATGTATGTTTGTGTGTGCTTCTATCAAAATTTATGTTTCTGTGTGTGGTAATGTGTTGGTGCCTGTGTGTGTGTATGTGAATGTGCATAGGTATATATGTGTCTGTATGTCTGCATGTGTGTATGTCCTCATAAAATCCCATACTTTTCCTTTTATGCCAGGAGCCATGCTTTATATTTCTCTGTATGATTCTCACCCACCCGAGTAATGCTCCGTAGTAGGAACTCAGTAAGTGTTTGTTACTTGATTGATAGTCCAGTATTTCTTTGGTGTTTGGACTTCTCCACTGAATGTGTGTGTGTTAGAATTCTCTAGAGTGTCAGACTGAGAAAAATCGACATCATAAAGCAGTCGAAAATAGCAATGTTGCTGAATTGACAGTGAATGCCTTGAAAAATGTGCTATAAATTTATACTCAAAGCACATACATCAAATTTGGTGTGTGCTCCTGTGCAGTAGAAGGGGAAAGGGGTGGATTGCTTAAATATTTCTTGATTTCTGCATTTCCAGGAGTATATAGGTAGCAAGATCTGGAAGATGAGATATGCCACAGGCAACTAGATTAGATTTAAAAGCTCCCTTCTCTAAAACAACAACAGCAACAACAAATAATACCAAATTGAACAGTTTTTACCCAAAGAAAAGAGGATGGATATTGACTTTCATAGACTTGGTGACTCCTGGTAGACAAAAGTCAATATTGCCACAGCACAGCCTAATGGAATGGCAGCATGGTAAGGCCACACCTTAGAGAGGAACAGCAAAGACAGAGCAGTGTCTCAGCTTCATGACGTTACTGAAGGAACCAGTGTCTTTCCTTCTCACTGCCCTGCTATTCCCAAAGGTGAGTGGATGAAACTGACTTTTCTTCTCCATGTGGACACTGGGCAGAAAGAGCTGCAGTGAAGCAATGGCAAATTCTTACTGAGTGAATGATTTACAAGTTGTAAACCTCAGGTCCAATCACCTTATATGCATGTTCTAGTAAATTTTTTAACTATGAAATATGAAAAATCATAACAATTAATGTAAGGTTCTGGATAAATCATTTTCTTCAGTCTTTTGTCTCATAGTTTTTCAAATTCATAAGCTTCAGGTTTTAATTTAATTTCTAGATTCCACAGCATTAGTGGGCTCTGTTCCCAAGTTTCATGGACCTGGGAACAGGACCTACAAAGAGCTCTCACTGCATTCCTTTACTTATTGTTCAAAACAAGCCCTTTCCGTGTGAATACGTGTGTGTGTGTGTGTGTGTGTGTGTGTGTGTGTGTGTATAAAGGTGCATCATTGGTACTTGTGGCTTATAAGATAGAATAGTCAGGTTGGTGGTTGAGCCTCAGGGGATTCTCCTGTTTCTGTGTCCCAGCCCTAGGATCGCATATGCACACCACTATGCTCAGTTTTTGATGTGGATATTGTGGTTTGTCCTCAGATTCCTATGTGTGCAGATCAGGCAGATTACTACCCCAACTCCAGCCCAATTTTTGAAAATAATCTTTATACCGACTCATTCTTTTTTCCTCTTTCTTTATTAATTAAGCATTTTTATTTTTCACATATAAATTTATATTATTACACATATGTACAATAAACTACCTATAGCAAGAAGAACCATGACACAATCAGGAATTATATAAATGCTACATTCTTAGTGTTTTGGCTATTTGTATTTGAAAGCCTTGAAGAAAACATCTTTCCTATCTTGGGGCATCTAAAATTCTGAATGTAAATCAATCTCCATCACGTCTTGTCATTATCAACTTAAAACATCTATCTAGACCTAATAACATCTTAACTCCTAAACAACTAAGCTAAATTGTATAACTAAGCTATCTGGTCTTCAACTCCATCAGAGACTTGAGAAGGAATAAATGTGGTCACCTGAGTCTACTCATCAAAGGACCTCCCTTCTCATTCTGAAACACTTTTGGTTTTTAATTGTGAATTTAAAACAAAAATATTTTTCATGTAAAAATAAACAATAAGATTTAATATATTATGAATAGTCATTTAATAAGATATATTAATTACTTACCATTAATATATATAATTAGTGTATTTATATTACATATATGGAAATGAGTGAAAAGACAAAAAAAATCACAAACACCCAATAATTTGCATATCTGTAAACATGTCATTAATTTGGATAAGTATTTTTAACAACTGACTATGGGTTTTTGTTTAACAAATACGTATACTGAGTATCATACTATATATTGTGTAACTTCAAAAGTCTGAATGTTTCAAAATTGATACTTAAACAATAAAGTACTTTCTGGGCAGGTAAGATAGCCCAAAGTAGGCAAAGACACTTGTCAAGCCTGGCAACTTGAGTTCTGTCTCCAGAAGCCTCTTGGATGGAAGCAACTCCCAGGGTACTCTGACTTCCACGTCCATGGCGACAACTACCCACCTCCCACACAAGCCAGCAAACAAACACTTAAGGTAGAGCACTGTTACTGCGACAACTACCCACCTCCCACACAAGCCAGCAAACAAACACTTAATGTAGAGCACTGTTACTGCATTCTGAAAAGGCTGGTCAAGAAGACCAGTAGGAGAAATGCATCACTGCAGATGTTCAAGGAACTAATAGACATAGAACGAAGGAGACAGTTCTTCTGAGGGTAAGTTCACATTGGTACTAATTTCCATCACTCTGAGCTACTAAATACTATGGGCAATTTTAAAGAATGATAAACGTTTACTCACAATGGAAAGACTTACCACTGCTTCAGTCAGTGCCATATGGTGCAGTGAGAAAGAACTCAAACTCCTGGGTGATAGTTTTTCCAGGTCACGTGGAGAAAGTTGTTCTTGGGAGGGGATATTAGGTATAACTTCCGGTGCTCCTTCTGGTCATCATTGTAGGAAACAGGAAATGGCTCGTCTGATGAGCAAGCATAACTGGCCCTCTTTAGAATATGTGCTTTTCCTCTAAAATGAAAACTAAGTAGCCAAAAGCCAAAATGAAGTAGTTCATAAACAATATAATTATTTTTAATTTTTTGTTATTGAAAAATCAGTTTGGGTGAAGGCATGCTATCCAAGATTATCCTATTCTTTTTCTTGAAAGGCAGAAGAAAGTCAACCTAAGGTCTAGGTTTTAGGTTTGAGGACGTTTCTATGGTATCTGAGAAAAGAATCAAGGAAAACTTAGGGCAACAGACAATTTCATTAACTCTTAACCTCGAGAGACCTCTTGAGTGCATATAGCTCCTGGAATTATCTAGCAAAATTTGCCTAGAGATGTTCTTCGATGTCAGGAAGGCAAATAACACCCCTAAACAGTTATATTGTCCAGTTGAGAACTACTTTTGACCTCCATGGAAGCCTCGAAGTCCAGGCAAGCAAAAGGTACATTCTGACAACGCAATTACCCTATTTCCCATAGCTCGTTTCTTTTAAAAGTGTTACCTGAATCTTATCCCTTTCTATATAGATTAGTGCAGCAACCACCCTCATTTGGAGAGATCTCTCATTACAAAAACTTGGCTACCATCATAGAGCAACACAACTAGACACAATGCAGAAATCAATAGATTTTGGGGATTGTAGCCCCAGTAGATATATATATATATATATATGCATCACGGATCCTACGTTTATGGCTCAGAGGATATCAGTGAAGAGGAGGAGGAGGATTGTAAGAATCAGAATATAATAAAGTCTGTGAAGAAAGAAAACAAATCCAGGAAAATAATAAAATCCATGAACACTTTAACATGGAAGATGGAATATTTCACAGGCCCCACTAATGACTTCTGGAAGATGGAGAATACACCTCTCTCAGAGATAAAACTCTATTGGTTGTCCAGTATCGAGTGTTCAGCCATGGAGACCTATATACACAAAGGACAGAAAATGACCCAGTGAGTTGTATTTATATATTTGTGAACATGTGTGGTCATGTGCATGCACACACACACACCTAAAATTAATCAAAGGGTAAAGAGGCTACAAATTTGAGTGAGGGAATGCATGAGAGGCATTGGAGAGAAGGTACCTGGGATGGGCTGAAGGGATGAAACGATGTGAGAAAAATGATGTAATTTTATTAACTTAAAAATACAATTTTTAAAATCATTGTTTGCATTTTATTTTAGGCTACCTAATGTATGGAGTCAATATAGGATGGTACTTAAATCTTTGGGGGTTAATGCAATCTTTAAAAATGTACTAGGCACTATCTCTTGATGACTAAGGAGTCTATGTATGTAAGAAGATAACAAAATTGAGTTTTAAAATAAGAACTAATTTTCCCTAATAACACAGAATCAAGTGAAAACAATAAACTTAAGTTAATTTTAATTTCACTTATAACATTTTATATGGTTACTCTAAATTTCACTATTCATAATTAATTATTGGCAATCAATTTTTGAGTACTAACTCTACAAGAATTTTGTCAACGTAGTTATGCTTTTGAAATATTTTAATTACTTCTGTTTGATTTTATTTGCCACATAAAAAGAACAGCAATAATATTGATGTAAGGCATTAATTCCTGTTCATACAGATGTGTAAGTCATCTCTTTTAAATGGTTCTAAAACTGAATCTCATGTACTATACAAGTTCTCAGACAAATGAAGGCTTTGAGAACAGTATCTCAAAAAGAATCCTCTGATATTTTGCATATATTGTAAAAGAAAAGTGGTCTTCAAGCTACTTATTTTCAACAAGACTATCCTAAGTTTATTACCACTATGGGAGGGAGGGAAGAATGGGAGGATACAAGGGATGGGATAACCATTGAGATGTAACAAGAATAAATTAATAAAAAAAAATATATATATATATAGACAGTCTTTTGCTGAGTCACTCAAGTTACAACCCATCTTAAGCATCAACTGTGAGTAAAACATCAGAGAAGATAACGAACGGGAAATTTCTTAAAATCACTGTATAAAGAGAACATCATCAACAATGGGCTAAATTTACCTCATTTGTTATTATTTGTAGATACAACATTATTAGAAATTTTCTTAAAATCACTGTAAGGAGGGAACATCATCAAGTATAGACTTATGACTACTAGACTGTTTGTTACCACTTATAAATAAAATGTTATTGGAACAAAGCTATATCCGTATCCACCTGTTATCGCTATTGCTTTAATGCAATGATGAAATTGATTAGTTGGCCCACAAACTAAGAGGTTACCATCTTGATCTTTATAGAAAGAATGCACTTGATACGGGGTAAAATTTCAATGTAGCAAACCATGTAAACAACTCACAGAATCCTACCCAAATATTTAATGAGATTATCAGACCAGGGGAAAGTATGTTTTGTAGTTTTGATGTGAAATAGTTAAGAACCCAATAGACCTACAGAGGACGGAGTTAAAGCAGAGGCACGTGGAACTCTAAACTTTACAGTTCTGGGGATCTGTGAAACCATGTCTTGGTAGTTCAGCTATTGCTGCTTTCTCTTAATTCAGAGGCAGCAATCCAAGAGGGCACTTTGTGCTGTACTGTCGCTAACATCTGGCAAATCCTCAGGAGAGAGGTAATGAAGCCATCAGCTATGCTTGGTTCCCCAACCAGGAGCAGCAGGAAAGGGGAACTTTCTGATTTCACTCACAAATTTATAACTGTACATTGAATTGTTATGAAGTTTAAAATAAACCCACTTTTTATGTGACCATTTGTACTTAGAATTTGCATTTTAATTACCTTCTCCGGGCACTTTCCCAGTGTTAAAATGTCTATAACCTGTCAATGATTACCATCAAGGGTTTTAAAAACTTATGTCGTTCTGAATACATTGTTTCTGAAATTGCTAAGTTCAATTCGAAGACAAATCTCAGAAACTCAAGATTCCACCTCAGGAGAAAACATCGCAGGTTTGGCCTATGGACAGCCACAGATTCAGTGTAAGGTTAGGAAAACAGGCTTCACCTGCCCGCTGCGTCTTTTCCTGTGGGCCTCTTTTGGCAGATCCAGGAAAGACTCACAGGGCTCATTCTCTGGGCTCAAGCCATAAATCCCCAGTTTGTGGAACGCTACTGGCAGTGATAACAAATTAAGCCTAAATAAACCATGAGGGCTTTGACTAAATTAATTAATAAGATGAACCACCGGAATCTGGATGTGAAAGATAAATTTTGATGATGGAAGAGGTGATAAAACCTTTGGATTATGGTACTGTGGGGCGTCTCAGCTGCCTGCTGGCGTCGTGTGAAGGAGTAATAAAAGCAGAGCTGCCCCTTAGGCCTCAGAGAGTTGGACTCAACTTTAGAGGCACAGATAATGAATGAAAAGGGAGAAAATACGTGAGATGCAAGGAACTTGGTTTTGCCGTTTTAGCCAGTTAGGACTGGCTTTGGCAGTTGTACAGTCTCTGGGTCTGAGCTGGCTTTATCAGGTGTATTAACAACAGGGCTTTTGAAATTGAAATAACTGAGCCATAGTTCTTGGAGACTACAAACACCTGTATCCACGCGTCTGCGTGCTGCAGGCTGCTCACCTCTTTGCTCTTTCAAGAGCACCTGTACTGAATGCAATTGTAAGTGAAGTGATGGCTGAGTTTTTCATGTTCAGCTTATGGGATAGTAATTCATTGTGAAGCGATTGCTCCTGAAGACTTATAACACCTAATAGCTGGAAGGAATAATGTTGACACTGATTTACAGTTAATCCTTGGCTCAATTACCTCTATATTAATCTGGTTAGTGGGACTGACAGGATTAACCTATCTGTGTCATACAAAAAGATACTGTGCTTGTTGGGGTGTGGTGGTGCATAGCTGATGATCCTGTCTCAGAAGGCTGAAAGAAAAGAACAACATTATCAATTGGAATAAGTCGACCCCCTGCCAATATCCTGTCCATGAGTTCAAATTTTTCTATGGCATGTATGGGTACATTGTAGTGTGTTTTTCTCTCTGTGTCTGGTATATTTCACTTACTATAGTGCCTTTTGATTTCACACTTGTTAATGTCAAATAAAGCATTTATTGTTATGAGTGAATAATATCTTATATATATACATATATATATCACATATTTTAAGTCTTTCTATCCATTGATTGAAACTTTTGTCTTTTTAAAATTTATTTTTAATAAATTATATATTCAATTTACATCTCTATCATAGCCCTTCCTTCCACCCTCTTCCCCCTTTCTACCTCCCCTTGTTCTCAGAAAAGTAGAGGCCCCCCACCAACCCACCCCTGTACATCAAGTTGCATCAGGACTGAGCTCCTCCTCATCCATTGAGGCCAGGCAAGGCAGCCCCATTAGGGCGAAATATCAAAAGCAAGCAGCAAAGTCCATGTCATAGATAGCAGTTGATCAACTTACTAGGAGACCTACATGAAGAAGATCAAGCTGTCCATCAGTTACGTGTGTGTAAGGGGTCTAGGTCCAGTCCATGCATGATTTTTGATTGGTGCATCTGTCTCTGTATGCCACATGAGACTACGCTAGCTGACTCTGTTGTGGTCTTCTTGCAGCGTTCTTGTCCCTCTGGTTCCTTCTATCCTTCCCTCCCACTCTTCCAGAGGACTCCTGAGCTCTGCCTAATGCTTGACTGTGAGTCTCAGCCTCTGATTTGATCAGCTACTGGGTGGAGCCTCTCAGAGAAAGGTTAAGTTAGGCTTCCGTCTGTAAACGTGGCAGAGTATCATTTATGGTGTCAGGGGTTGGCTCTCTCCCATGGGGTAGGTCTCAGGTTGGCTCAGGCATTGGTTGGTCATTCCTTCAGTCTCTACTTTATCTCTGCACGTCTTGTAGGTAGGGTATATTTTGGTTTGAAGGTTTTATAGGTGTGTTGGTGTTCCCCTTCCACCACTATAGATCCTGCATGGCTGGAAGGTGGCCTCCTAAGTCTTAGTGTCCCCACTGCTAGGAGGTTCAGGCATCCCCGTGTTCTGTCTGTACCTTACCCTGTTGCAGGTCAACAACTTGTCTCAATGTTGCCCCTGCTTTCGGTTTCCCTTTTCTCTCCAGGCCCTCAAATCCCCCTCCTCATCGTCCCACATCAGATCCCCCTCCTTATTTCCCTCTCTACACCCTCTCCTATCCAGTTCCCTCTGATTGAAACTTTATAAGCATTTACAATCACCAGAGAAATAAAAAACAAAAACAAAAACAAAAATCCATGATGAGATATCGCCTCACTACTGACTGAGTTGGATATTATCCAAAAGTTGGGAGACAGCCTGAGTGGTCAGCACAAGAAGAAAAAGGAATCCTAGACAGTGCTGTGTGGAGTGCAAATTTATAGATCCATTTGGAAAGCAGTACGGATGTTCTTTGTAATGGGTTCACAGAGAAAAAGAATCAATGTATCTCTTTTGGCCTTGGTGTCAAGGCTTCCAAAGTTGATCAGTGCCTCAGAGCAGGAGGAGTGTTTTCTTGCTTTGCTGACTGTCTAGATGTCCAGGTTTCATTATCCTTACCTGGATCTCCAGTCTGGTCATACAGAACTAAGATGCCTGACTCTGCATCACCATGTGTTAGAATCCACGTTGGCCCCCATTTCTGCCTGTTCTATGGCCTTCAGTTGAATGTGTCAATAATCCAGATGGTGTTTACCTCCAACCCTCCAAAGTCTCTCCTGTGTCAGTGGGATGATGTGGGTGTCCCATTTCTGTCAGCATGCAGTATGCGTTCCACTTATGGACCTCTCCTTGTAATGGTGACAACCCTCTAGGTCTTCATCTTATTTGTTGCCTATATATTTTCATTTTAATATTTGCAATTTTAAAATAATTTTATATATACATAGCATAAAATACCCTAATATATATCCTTTTTCTTTCTCCAATTCACACTTATATTCCTCCAATACATCCTCATCCTCCCTTCACATGATTTAAAAATTTTTTTCTCTGTAAATTTTACTGAAAATACTCTTATGCAATGTATCTATTGCTGATTGTGGGGCCTACCTGTAAGTGTTGTTAATATTCCGAAGGAAACCACCAACCAGATATGAACCTCTTAAAACACAATGTTTTGACTTGCCTTCTTGATATGCTGGTACAATAATGACATAAACATTGTGGGGACAACCAACCATCTGCTTGGATTTAAGGCACACTCCATATGTTGGATCCAATGCACGACACTGCTCTGATAAACCTGAAGAGAGATGGACCCGGGGAATAGGGGAAAACCAAGTACTATTCTAGTAAACTAATATAGCAACAAAATGACCCTTAATGACCTCTACTATATCCATAGGACAGTGCCTTGATCAGCCATCTTCAGACAAATTTCCTCTTTCAGTAGATGGGAACTATACATTTGTATAATGTACAGAAAGTGAACGACCATAGAACAGTCTGTCCTGTATGGAACATCTTCACCAAACCCCTTTCCTCAAGTCTCTGCAAGTTAAGCAGAAGAGGAGGAAAAATGATTGTAGAAGCCAGAGGGGATAAATGATACCAAGGATATAGTTTTACTGAGACAACATGACTGATGCACATATAAAATCACAAAGATAGTGGTGGCATTCATGGAGTCTGCCCAGATCCAAGTCAGACAGGGTCCCAGGACTGGGAAAGTGAAGTGGACAGATATCCCATGCTTAGCCATGAAGTCATCCTCAATCGACTTCCAGGTATTTGTCTTCTCTAATAGAGTCCCGTGTCTTTTTATTTTACAATAGACTACCATTTCCAGATAGTTCACACATATGTAAATAATTCACTATTCACTGGAGTACATGCATGTTACCAGTGAGCACATCCTCCTTTTCTGTTTGCTTGTGTCTTTGAGATGGTCTCTGGATATGTTGTCAAGGCTGTTTCCAACTGCTAGGCTTACATAATCTTCTTGTGTCTGCTTCCTGGGTATCAGCAATAACAGGTACATGACACTACGGCCACTTTATGCCATTTCTCTTTAAGGCAAAATCCCTTCACCATTTTCCATCCTGCCCTCACCCAAAACACGTAAATTGCAATGCACATCATGAAATGAATACTTGTTACATAGATGTTAAGTGAAATCCTTGAAGTGGGAACGAGAAGACAATATGATTTGGGAACAAAAGCCTCAGGATGTGCTTTTTGGTTCTTGGCTCAACATTTTTGAAGACCTTAATTCTCCTTAGAGTTTCCGTAACTCACTATAAGTAAGGGATGTGCTTATGAGAGTATATTTGTGACCTATGTGTGTGTGTGCATGCACAGGTGTTTATATAGACACATATAATTTGCTGAAGAAATAACTTTAATACTATAATGAAACATAAGTGTAGCAATTTTATGTAGGGCAAAAGGCAATTTGGAAGCTTTCAGTGATACATTTCTAATAAAAGGGACTATAATCATTTCTTCACAATGATGAGGCTTTCTCTCTGGGCCTTTTTACTCTGACCTAAGGGTTCACCATGTTTGATAAAAGGCGATAAAAGATCAGACTTTGAAATAATCCTAGCTAAGGGATGTTAGGAGATGAATCGTGGGCTGTGTTCTGAACAAGAGGTTAATTGCTCAAATGCAAAACATCCTAAGGGGAGACGTTGCTCTGAGGTATGATCTTTCAACCCTGGGGTGTTAAATATCCCAGCTCCTGTCATCAGATATTCTAATTACATGCCCTGTACAAGAACTTTTTTTATCATAAGGAATGTGAAATACTCTAATTAGCTAGGATTTAAAAAGCAAACAGAAAATTGAAGTGTCAAAGGGCAGTACAAATAAAAAGCTAGTTTATGCCAAGCCCAGGGTGAAAAGGAAGCAGAGAGGCTCAAAGTGTGCACAAAGAGATCATTAGCAAAGTCCAGTCCCCAAAAACAATGAAGATGGCAATTATAAATAATGATATAATGAATAGAGAGATTCATCATGGGCAGTGGGTAAAAAGCTTGTTATTTCAATGTAAAGTTTTTTATGATATAAAAGTTAGGGACTAGAATCACTGAAATCTATCTAAAGCCACACTCTTTACACTGAAATTCTAACTAAAATATACTTATTATTTGTTTTGTAGCATTTTAGTTATTTCCAAATAAATTATAAATCATGATAGTCTTAATCAGTTCCTGCCCCATGCTTTCTCTTTCCAAGTCATCCTTCCCTTTTCGATGTATGCCCCTATCCATGCCTCTGCCGTGAAGATAATTCCCGTTCTGCTTTAGATGGTTACAGTGAAAAACACAAGTAGTCTCAATTATTTAATACTTATCTTACTAGGGGTCTCTTCATTTAAATACTCTTTCTCTCTTGCAAAAGAGGATTCTAATGAAAAATCTGATGATACCACAATTCCACCTAAAAGTCCTTTAGAAGGCACTGGAGAGACAGCTCAGAGGTTAAGAGCACTGACTGCTCTTCCAGAGGTCCTGACTTCAATTCCCAGCATCCACGTGGTGGCTCACAACCATCTATAACGGGATCTGATGCCCTCTTCTGGCCTGCAGGTGTACTTGCACATAGAATACTCAAACACATAAAATAAAATTTAAAAAGTCCTTTGGAAGTTTGTGGGGTTTTTTTGTTTGTTTGTTTGTTTTTAGCATACATGTGAATGATATTAGCATGTTAGCCTTGGCTCTTATTTTGGTCCAGCTGACAACATCCATAGTCTACAGTGTTTCTTCAGGTTTTTAACTCTTTTTCTTGTCTGTGGGTTCCCTTTTCCCTAATGTAAGAGCCCCCAGGAATTCTGGGCTCAATGCTGTCACTTTTCTACCTCCCATGACCCGTACGTAACCTTACCTCCTAATCCTCCATCATTTCCCAGTAAAATGCCATCCCGGATCCCCACAGAATACTCAGTGGCCCGGCCTTTAGTTCTGTGTTGTGTTTTTTACACAGTTCTGTGTTGTGCTGTGTTTTTCACACAGATCCCTTCTCTACCTTGTCACATTCTTTCACAGATATTTTTATTATTCCTTTTCTTTTCTGTATTTCAGCTTAAACACCTCTCTATACGTGGGAATTTCACTTCCCGTCTCATGTGAAGTAAGAGTACTACCAATTTCTAGCTTTGCTCTTTGTTCCTACAGGTTTCTTTTCATCTTGTTCACTGAATATGAATGTGAATGTCTGCGCGTGCATGCGTGTGAGTGCAAACATGTGTATGCATACGTGTGTGCATTCATGTGTGTGAGTGCATGTGTATGCATGCATGTGTGCATGCAAGTCTGTGCAAACATGTGTATGCATACGTGTGTGCATTCATGTGTGTGAGTGCATGTGTCTGCATGCATGTGTGCATGCAAGTGTGTGAATGTATATGTGTGCATGCATGTGTGCAAGTACATTTGGAGCATCTGCATGTGTGTATCCATTCTTGCTTCTACTAATAAGCATGACTTTGATAAATATTTGAGAGAATGAAAACACAACACACTTATAGTCCTTTTATGTAGCTGGAGTCTTTACACTTACAATACATTTTAATTTTACAAGAACTCATTTTTCTGGGTTTTCATGGCAGCATGCTAATCAATCTGTTTCACATATGAGAGAGAAGCATGGAGGCTGTTGGAAGGTCCCCATGAAGGAAGCTCTGCAGTATCCCAGCTGCACACTTTAGGTTTCCTCCACATTGACCTGCTCTTTTAGTTGATGTATTTTGGCCAATCACATTTAAATGCTATTATACTGTTTGTAATTTACCATCTTTACAAAGGAGTTTTCTATTTGCTTATATGTTCTTTGCTTCATAGCATTATAAATCTTCTTTTATCCATTATATGGTCTTATTTAACCATTTAAATGATTATATTTTAAATCCTATTTTATATACAAATAACATTAATTTTAATAATGTGCCTTAGAAATTACAATAAAAATTTAAAAACAAACACAAGTCTATCTTTAAATATACTATTTTATATATAACACAAGAATGCCTTATGTTCACTGTAGCTTTTTCTCTTTAATTGTGGTATTTACAAGTCCCTTTCAGCTCCACTGCATCTACACACATCTATCAGAGACACTTTTAAGTTTTGTCCTAGTACTTTGCTTCTAATATTTACCATTTACTTTATTTTAGGCAGAGTCGAATGTATCTTCTGTTGGCCTCAAACAACATATCTAGCAAGGATAACTCCGAATTTTTGGTCTTTCTATGGCCATCCTCTGGGTGTTGTGATTAGATGTTCCATCATACCTTGGTCACTATTGATTGGTGATTTTGTATAGAGGTTTCATCTCTTTACATATGATATCTACCTATTCATTCTTCTTACATGCTTTTTATTAGGGACTTTTACATAAGACTACTTTATCAATCCTTATCTGATCATTTCAATGCATTGTCACATCTGATGTTGGTTCCAATTCATTTCTACTTTTTAAAAGAATGCTTTCTTTCCCCTACTCTTGACTTGGTTGTAATCTTTGATAAAATTTGACAATATTCTATAGTGTTTATTTTTAAGGGTATTTAATTACTTTACTAGAATACTATGTATGTATGCCCAAAGTGCTACTTTATTCATGTTTTCTTCTTATCTGCAGAATAATCTATGTTTAAATTAGTAGTGCAAGTGTGAAATGATGTACAACATGGATTTTATAGAATTTACTCAATTATTTCTTGAGATTTCTATTCTGGAAATATAACATCTATGTTTTATATGATATGATAAGTAATGGGCTTTAAAGGAGGCCTTGACAGTTGGTGCCATTTCTTGGTTTGATGAGGTGGAAGCAAATATATTCAGATGAGCACAGATTGCACCTGTTTTTTATTGGCAATAATATCTGTACTTGTAAACAAAAAGGCTGGCAGAATTTAGAGTTGCAGTAATATTCATTGGTTTAAAACATGGCACACTTAACAAGTACACAAATGAGGTATACAATACATAAATCCCACCAAAGAGAGTAAATCCAAAGATAATTCCTTTAATTTAATCACTTTTCATGGTTTCAAATATGCCTTGAAAACCAAATAGTATCACCCTCATATCCTCCCAGAAGCCTACGGTGCCCCAGGT
Organism: Acomys percivali; assembly: GCA_907169655.1. NCBI lineage: Eukaryota > Metazoa > Chordata > Mammalia > Rodentia > Muridae > Acomys > Acomys percivali. The sequence continues at coordinate 1,664,822 of OU015744.1, forward strand.
CCCCAGCTTGTCACAGAGATGCCCTATGTGCACTTCTCTTCTCTCTGCGGGTTCTCTGGGTCTGATCTCCCACCCCATTTCTCTCTGCCTTCCCTCTCCTACCGTGTTTCCTCTCTTCAGACACTTTTGCTACTTAGTCTATTTCTCCTTCTAAGATTTAAGACTCCTCCCTTGGGTCCTCTTTAGTTAGGTCTCTGAATTGTAGTATGTTTATGCTATACAATTTGGCGAAAGTCCACTTATATATGAATACATACCATGTGTGTCTTTCTAGGTCTGGGTTACCTCTCTTAGGATGACTTTTTTTTTTTTTTTTTCTAGTTCCATCCATTTGCCTGCAAATTTTTTTTTAAATTTTATTTATTTATTTATTTATTTTTAATTAATTTATTCTTGTTACATCTCAATGGTTATTCCCATCCCTTGTATCCTCCCATTCTCCCCTCCCTCCCATTTTCCCCCTTATTCCCCTCCCCTATGACTGTTCCTCAGAGGGATTACCTCCCTCTGTATATGCTCATAGGGTATCAAGTCTCTTCTCAGTGACCTGCTGTCCTTCCTCTGAGTGCCACTAGGTCTCCCCCGCCAGGGGACATGGTCAAATGTGAGGCACCAATGGGAAAATAGCAATGTAGAAGGATCCAGGGGTCCTAGAAACCTACAAGTAGAACATTATGATAGGCAGATTTGGGTCATGGGGTCCCGCTCAAACTAAGGCCCTAGCCAAGGACAATACAGGTGGTAAAATTTAAATCCCTACCCTGATCTAGCCCATGGACAGGACAGTCTCCACACTTGAGTGGAGAGAGGGATTTGACTTTGCATGCAAATTTTATGACTCTATCTGACATTCCTAATAGCAGGGGTCAGTCGTGGAGACTGAAGAGGATGCCCTCTAACTAGACAGGACTCCTAGTGCAGAGAGGGGAACACCAACGTACCCACAAACACTTTGACCCTACATTTACCCTGCCTATAAGATATGTAGGGATAAAGATAGAGCAGACACGGATGGAATGCTCCACCAATGCCTGGCCCAACCTGAGACACATCCCATGGGAGAGAGCCAAACCCTGAAACTATTAACAAAATTCTGCTATAGTTGCAGACAGGACCTTAACATAGCCATCCTCTGAGAGGTTCCATCCACTAGCAGATTGAAACAGATATTGAAACTCACAGCCAAACATTGGGTGATGAGTAGAGAGTCTTCTGAAAAAGTGGGGGCTGGGAATAGAAGGACCTGGAGGTGACAGGAATTCTACAAGAATACCAGAAGAACCAACTAAGCAGGGCCCACAGGGGCTTGCAGATTTTGAAGCACCAACCAAGGACCATGCATGGACTGGACCTAGGCCTCCTACACAAATGTAGCCAATGGGCAGCTCAGGCTTCATGTGAGTCCCCTAGTAAGGGGGCCAGGAACTGACTCTGACATGGTCTCTGTTACCTGCTTTTTTTTTTTTCTGGCATCAGAGTTTAGTACTTTTAATATGTCCTAAAGTCACTGAAGCAAAAAAATAAAATAAAATAAAAATGGCAAACATTCCTTTACAATTCCCAATGCAAAAAAGAAAAACACATTTGTAGGAAAAAAGGTTTTGTACACAGGTTAAAGCAACATAAATTCAATCATACAGATGGGGTTAGCTCTATTACCCATCTTGAAATTTTTACCTGTTCAATGACAGAGCCTCCTAAGGATATCCGGAGACGGTATATAGCCATGTGGTCTACTTAGAATCCATACAAAGAGAACATTTCAAGAGAGATACATACACTGTTGGTTTTGACTAGGTTCATATAAACCAACAGAACACCTCTTGAAATGTTCCCTTTATTCAGATTCCAAAAGACAAAATGGTCTTTAATCTGTCTTGGAATGTCCATTGAAGGCTCTGTCACTGTTGCCTGCGTTTTAAATAAAATCACTGTCCCCTGGTGGTGCTACCTCACCAGGCCACACAGGAAGAGTACAGGCTCAGTTCTGAGTTGGCTTGATGGGCTGAGGTGTGTTGGTGGCTCCCCTTCTCTGAGGTACAGGAGAGGGGGAGGAGGTAGTGGAGGGAGAGTGGCCCTGGGAGAAGAGGAGGAAGGTGTTTATGATTGGGATTTAAAGTGAATAAATAAGTAAATTAGTTTAAAAAAAATGAAACAGTGCACCTCAGGTTTAATCCATAATACAAATGAGGAGTCCGTCTAGATGAGTTAGTGTTGATGTTACAATGGACAGCAGTTAGCAACTGCTTGCAGCTTTTGTGCCTCCCCAGTAGCCATATACTTTTCTAAAAACCACACTGTCAGTTTTTGCAAAAAGAACAATAGGTATCCCTGTTGGAACCACATAATCATATGGGAGACACGTGACACAGAAGGTAACCATCAGGTTTTGTAGCCATTGTGATATTTAGCAGCAAACTCACAGACCTGAGCTGTTCTGCATCTTAATTATCTAAAACATTGGCTTATTTTTGTAATAAAGTATTCAGAATATATTGTGTACATAAACATATGCATACACTATCAATGCCTTATTTTGATATGTATGATTAAGTTACATAATTTGATACTGAATCAAAATTGGGCATTTAATCGTCAATTATTAAACTAATTACAATTAAATTTTATCTAAAATGAGCTTTAAAGTCACCAACTGTAAAAATATGGTAAATTTTGAAAGAGGAAACTGCTATATGTAGGCAGTTATAATAGCCAGAAAATATATACCTTCAATGTCTGTAGATATAACACTTTGATAACAATTTTCTTAGTTTTAATTCATTTAAAATCAAATGATAACCCAAGAGTACCATTTTTATAGTCATGATAATGATTGAAAAATTCATATATCTAACAAGTATTAGCTCCAAAATATTCAAAATTCTACCTTAAGATTATACCCATGTAGTTGAGGCACAGCAACATTGAGTCTTGTCCACACAAGTCTAGGCCTTTCTGCCTAGCAAAACTGCAGCCACTTTGTTTTTAACTCTCTATTTTGATCATAATGTGAAATTAAGTTTAAGTTCTCAGAACTTAATAACCTGAGAACTTGAATAGCCTTTACTTATGATTCAATACTCATTGAATGTTCTGTTTGAATAATGATACATGTTTCCTTAAACAAAACCTCAATGCCCTGCTATATTCCTTTCTTCTGGAACAATAGGGAGCTGGAAAGTCCCCAAGATCCCTACCCTATATCTAGCCAACCCGATTAAAATGCTTTGCTTAGCTAGTCAAAATGATGTAATACAGGCTACCCCTTTCTTCCTATACCTGATTCCCTGGTTGTTACGATTTTTCTTATAAAAAGCCTCCCTGAGAAACAGACAAGCATCACATTTGGCTCCCAAGTCCTCTCTGAGTTCCTGAGACGTCACTCTTTGTTCAGTGTTCAATAAACTCTCATCATTCTGAGTCTGGTGTCTGAGTGGTCAGCCAGGCTATTCTTAAATCCAAAAATTTAGTATGAAAACTACTCAAACTTTATATTCGATTCTTTTTTTTTTTCATTCAAATAGTTATCAACTAAAGCAGACAGTACAATTTCATCAAGTTAATTTCTAAATTAACAGCAGTAGATAAATAAAATGAGTTGATGGAAAATAACCAGAAAATAAATCAGAAACAAATAAAGAAGAAGACAATTTTACAACATATTCCAGGTCCCATGATGAGACTAAGGACATTTTTTTTATGCAGTGATCATAACAACTGGAACAGTTAGCAAGTATTATTCCACTAATAACATAAACCCTGAGGATTATTGAGGTTGTTAGCTGCAGAATGTTAAACACTGTACTCCTTTGCTTTCTGTGACTGTGATAAGCACCATGATCAAACTCATTTTGGAGAGGAATGGGTTTGCAAGGTCTAGTCCCATCAACCACTGAGAAAAGTCACAACCAGAACTCTAGCAGGAAGAGAAGCAGGGACCACAAAGGGAAGCTTTTTCTGACTTGCTCTTCATGGCTTGCCCAGTTTTCTTTATAATACAACACAGGGATGTCAGGGATGCCACGGCCATGTGGGCTAAACCTCACATCAATCATTAATGAAGAAAATGCCCCACAGACGTGAGCATAGGTCAATCTGATGGATGAAATCTTTCATCTGTTTTCTCCTCCCAGATGATTCTAGAGTGTGTCCTGATGACAAAACTAAACAGTACAAATACATAAAGTCTGAAGTGTGACCCCAGAAGTGGCTTTCCTATTAAGCCTAAACTCTGGCTTTCTGCATATGATAAATACAGGAGGAAAAAAAGAACACAACAGAGTCCAGAGAGAATGGATCCGTCTTTGCTGTTTTTACAGCAAATTTTCATTTATGGAGTTTAAGGCTACATAGATGTTTCAAGAAAGATGAATAAACATTTGCTCACCAAGGTAGAGCAGCCCTGACTGAGCAAAGGAATGATGTCACACTCAAAGTCTGGCTTAGTGAACCAATGCCTTTATTGGGGTTACTTACAAGAGTATGGTGACATGGGGGGGAAATTCACTGAAAATCTTCAAGCTTGGGTGATGAATCCTGGAACATACATCCCTGGAATTCCCTGACAACCCTCTGACATATTCTGGTCCCCCACCCCTGCCCCCCCACAACCCTACATATACACATGTCTCCTCTCCTCAAATGTTTAGTACTTATGTAACATTGAGAAAGGCCCTGTGACTTTGCAACTTTCTAAAACTCTCACGTCTTGTAAGTTTCCTCAGCATCATGACTTTTATGAAGGCTTCTTCCTGCTTTCATAAGGAAATCTTTTGATTGAGAGGAGATAGATACACAGCCGTCAAGCAATGCAGGAAAACGCCAGTAATTTTCATTCCTAAGTGCACTGCATCTTGCTGCTGCTACAGTAGTGTGGGAGGAAGCAGTGACCAGAGCCTGCCCACTCAGAATAGCTCAGCAGGAGCTTCCAAGTACACAAATCAGAAATAATAACACTAAATATTGCATGAAACTGAAGATTGAATCAGAAAATACATAAGATTTCTATTGTATAAATTAAATAATTAGTGGACTGGACTGACTTGAATGTCTCCAACCATCTATGGTGAAGTTATATGCTGGAAATAAGAGGTGGGATTTTATTTGAAGTAAATAAGGAGATTAGGGTGGAGTCATTAATGTTTTTGTTTGTTTGCTTCATTTTGGGTTTGTTGTTTGGATTAGATAAGGTCTTTAGGATGGAGTCTCAGGATGAGGTAGAGTTTCTCTGTGGGATAGCCCTGGCTGTCATAGACTTGCTTTGTAGACCAGGCCGGCCTTGAACTCACAAAGATCTACCAGCCTCTGCCTCCCAAGTGCTGGGATGACGACGTGCGCCACCTAGGTGAGGTAGTGTCTTAAAGAAAGAGGCATTATGATCTTTGGTTCTTCCACATCATTCCCAGGTGAGAAGACAGTAAGAAGATGGCTGCCTGCAAATTAATGAGCCAGATCTCACCAGGAATAGAGTTAACTGTGCCTTCATTTTGGACTTGAAACCCCATAGAGTTGTGGGAGACAAAATCAGGCTCAGTCCTGGTCTAATGTAATTTTCATTGCAGCTTGTAACTTCTTTTCTGCTGCTGCGGTTGATTAAAAACTAACCTGTCCATTGTTGTGGGGAAGTCAAAGCAGGGGCTTAAACCATCCAAAATTAAGATCAAAGAAAAAGAGAAAGTGGAGGGAGCCCTGCTTGCTTGCTAATTATGCTTAGCTAACTCTCTTGATACTTGCCCAGCTGAGGATGCTGCCCACAAAGTGATGGTGCTCACACCTGGGATGGGTGTTCTCGCCTCATGTAATAATCCAGTCAGAGTCCACCTTAGATGTGCCTACAGGCCAACCTAAGCTAGACGATTCCTCATTGAGACTCTCTTTCCAGACGGTTCTAGTCGGTGTCAGGTAGACAACAGAAGATAAGTGGCTGGAGCAGCCCAGCACAAAAGCTTTTGAAGAGTTCTGATCAGAGCCAGGATTTTAATTGTTTTATACATTGATGACCTAAGACTGCACCGACTCTCCTAATTGATGGCAGAATACTCGAGGGTAGTCTCTAGTTTATCTTCATTTTTTTTTTTTCAAAAGAACACATTGACTAGACACCTAGGATGATGGAAACTCCCAGGAATCTATGAGAGTGACCCTAGCTAAGAAGACTGCTAGCAATAAGCGAAATGGACCCTGAACCAGCCATCTCTTATAACCAGGCAAGACTTCCAATTGAGGGGTCGGGACAGGTACCCAGCCACAAAACCTTTGACTCACAATTCATCTGGTCTACGAGATGTACTTGGGGGAAAAGATGGGGCAGAACTTGACTGGCCCAGTTGAAAAATAAAACAATCCTGATTCAGTTGCTTTACTCTGTAGCTCCTTCTTGTGCCTTGTATTCTATGGACATTTGTTATTCAGGCCCCATGGACCACTACAATAATAAACTAAAGAAAGGGAGCATTCTCTGTGAAAGGCCAAGGGGTCCATGTACAGTTTGAAGATGACCTGGCTGGCACAGGCAGTGCAACATGCAGGTGCAGCTGGGGGGCCAGGTACTCAGATCGCCAACTGCCATAGTGTGTAAACATTATGGTGACAGCATGAGGAGGAAATTGTATAATTATCTCATTCCTGTTGGACCCAGGGAACAGAGACCTTTGAAACAGTCCTCAACCTCCTTTTCCTATAAGACATACATATGGTGAATGAATAAAGGACATGAGTGTGAGGAGGGAAGAGCTGAAAAGTCCATTACATAATTGAAACTCATCCTGGGGGCGAGAAGAACAATAATACATATCCCAAAGGAGCCACAGCTGAGGCTCTTCAAACCCTCTATGAGCCCCTATGTGCCCAGTAGAAGCTTTATAATTTTAGTCTGGACACCAATTTTACCCCGCACAGAATATGTAGTCGTAACATGTACACCTTTTATAAGGAACTCCAGGTATCTCTTTGTGTGTGCATGTCTGTGTGAGTGAGTGCACATGTACAGATACTTGTGGACCCCAGAGATTTATGTTGAGTGTCTTTATCAATCACATTCATTTTCGATTTTGTAATAATGTCTCTCACTCAGCCTGGAACTTGTCAATCTGGCTACACTAGCTGCCCAGAAAGCTCCAGAGATCCTCTTGTCTCTGAGTGCTCAGTCATGGAATTATAAGCCTATGTCACTGTGAATGTGTGTTATAATAGAGGAAGTATGCTAGAGATCAAATGCAGGCTCACATGTCTTCATGACAAGCACTTTACCACTTGAGCCATCTTCCCAGCCTTATCCAAATATCTTTCCTCTTGACTGTAGTGTCTTTCATAGTCATCAGGTCTAAAGTTATAGTGTGTGTGTGTGTGTGTGTGTGTGTGTGTGTGTGTGTGTGTGTGTG
>OU015744.1:1694312-1715850 GCA_907169655.1 Acomys percivali
TGAACCACGTGAGCAATGAATGATGAAGTGTATAAAAGCCTACCGAGTTATCCTTCAGAGCGGATGCATCCCTTTGAAACTGTGCCAACAATGTATTAGGATTATAGTACTTCTCAATCTGTGCCACGTCCTCTAACCGTGTGTGCGCACTTGCTCATGCATGTGTGCATGCTGTTAACCTAGAGACGTTTCATGTGGTTTTGATTTAAATTTACCTAAAGCCTAGATATGTTGAACATATTTTCATGAGTTTGGTTGTCTCAGTTTTTTCCTATGTTGAAGTGTTAAGACACTTGCTCATTTTTTTGCCAATTGTATTTTAGGTGGTTATCTCAACACGACTACAGGGGGGAGTTGAAAAGGTAAACGTAGAGTGTCTAGAAATTTAACACGTTCCTTTATTGGTTAAGGAGCTTTCAGTCTGTCTTTACAAGAAATTTCTTAATACTTTGCTTATGATATCTGCATCAGTGTTCATGAGAGTTACAATCTGTAAATTTCTATAAATTTGTAAATTGTCATTAATGTATAAATCATATTGTGTGGTATGCTTACATTCATGGATGTAGACCAGATACTCATACACATAAAATAAAAACATGTACATGTTAAAAAATAAAAAAATTCAAGACATACTTTAATATTGTTTTTAATAGTCTTTCAATTTGGACATATCAGTACACATTTTTTATTCATACAGGTAGTAGAAACTACTCCATTAAAACAAAACCATGGAATTGAAATGGTATTCTCACTTTACATCAGCTATGTAAGTTCAGGAAAGGTGAGTACTAACCAGAGGCCCTGTATCAAGTCGAAAAGAAGCATTTTCTCGTGAAGTTACAGAACAGACAGTATAAACTTCTTCATTGAAAAATTTCATGATTAGTTTTATAAATAGCAAGACTGTAATCTTGATACCTCGAAGAGTATTTTAGTGAAAAGCATGTATAAAATTTCATATACATGTGTATGCATTCATACATTCATTCATATGCATTCATACATTTTGAACTCAGTATGCCTTGCCTCAGTATACCAGGATGCTGAATAAGCAGTGTCTATCAAGATTACATGGCTCTACTTGGGACTTTCACTTCCTTTTCTTGCGTTCAAGTTCCGTAAGCAGAGACCTTTAAGTGCCACAGAGCACAGGATTCCAGATCCAGATAATTGTAGCTGAAGGGAACTAGAAACGCTTGTGTGGGGTGATGTTGAGTAACTTACTCTAAAGTGGGAAGAAGGAGCAACATGAGGATAAATATTTGAGTTAATTTATATTGTTGCTGTTGTAATTGGTTGCCACAAATATAGGATTTTCAGTGACATATTTATCATGCTAGTATTTTGTAAACGGGAGCCTAAAAGGTTTGGCAGGGCTGTGTTCCTTCTTGAAGAGGTGAAGAATCTATGGCCTTGCCTTTCCACAGTCCCACATTCCTTGACTCAAAGCTCTTTCCTTGGATGACTGCAACTTCTCCTTCACACCTCCATCTCCTAATGTAGCTCTGACTCCTATGGGTGTCTTTGTATATTCACATCAGACATCTCTTGTACACTCCCATCTCAAGCTTTTTAGTTTAACACTTCTGAAACTCTCTCATGCCTTGTAGGTGAATATATTTGTTCATGACCTAAAAACTAACTTATGGACCCCTTTGCGGGGAAGCACTTTTATGTTTAGGACATCAGAGGTTTGTGCTAAACATGGGGTAGTCCCCTGTGATTTCCAACTCAGCAAGTGCACTTAGAATTTATCATACTAGTGTTCTGAGATAACTCCTATGGTGTAAACGTATCTGTGTTGATAGTAAGCAAAGCAAAGGACTCAGCGTTGGACCAACTAGTTTGACAAAGAGAAAAAGAACCTAATTTGTTATATGCGTTTTTAATGGAAGTATTCATAGTGCCCAAATAAACTTAGCTTGGGACTGGTGCACAGGAAGACCTGAAAATAAGCCCTTCACTAAAGTCATGAGAAGTCATCTTGGGCACCAACCAGCAGTCCTGATAATCTTGGCCTCAGCTTTCCTCTGTAGGTCAAGGTTTTCCAGAAAAAAAAAAAAAAAAAAAAAACGGAAGCTTTTGTGAGATAGAGATATAACTAGGGATAATTATAACTACAAAGGACACAGGGTACGTGCAGTAGCAGGCTCTCAGAACTTGGTAAGATACTCACTATTTCCCTTTTTCTACAACAGGAACAAGGATCCAGTGTCCATCGCTGTGTTGTAGTTGCAGGAGACTTTTTGTTGATCACAATATATATTCCCATAAGTCAAATGGCTAGACATTTGATATAGGGTACTGGTTGATTTATTTAATCTGAGATGATATAAAAGTTGAAATTTCACTGTTGTTGTTTTTTAATAATTTATTTATTTTATTTGCATTGTGGATTGCTGTGAGTTTGAGGCCAGCCTGGTCTACAAAGTGAGTCCAGGGCAGCCAAGGCTACACAGAGAAACCCTGTCTCAAAAAACAAAAAACAAAAAAAAACAAAAAAAAAAAAAGTTGAAATTTCAAAAAAAAAAAGCTGTCTTTGGACTGCAGAAAAGAAGGTGAAGCTTCATAATCTGGACCTAAGACTAACTGAAGTCTTCAAACACAGAGACTAGTGATTGGGGAAAGCTTGAGTTGTTTTCAGGAAGGGCCCTGAAAATTCTCAACAATGCTGTACCTTAAATGCTCCTGGTTTTCAAAGAGTCATACAGGTAACTGTAGCTTAATCATATATCAAAGGTTAGTACTTAGAAATATGAAGGAACATCACAACCAAAGTTTCATGACATTGGTCAAAGGTAACACAAAATGGTATGCTGTTTTGAGTGATGACTGGCATTTAGACCAGGCACCAAAGGGATTTTTTTTATATCTTAAACAGGATCATAAAGTTAAAAGTGTATATGGATCATTTCTCTGGTTCTCTGTTCCCTTGATGGTAATGCACACAAATACCCATTTTAGCTGGTAGTGCATGCACTTGACTCTGTAGACCATGGCATAATGACCATGATGGAAGATGTGCTGCCTGGGTTTCTGTCAAATTGATACGAGCTAACATTATCAGAGAGGAAGGAGCCTCAGTTGAGGAAATGCCTCCATGAGATTCAGCTGCAAGATGTTTCCTTTTTAAAATAATATTTTTTAAAAATTTATTCACTTTACATCCCAATTGTAGCCCCTCCCTTGTCTCCTCCAGGTGCTACCCTCTCTCCCTATGTCCCTCCTGCCCAGTGCTCAGAGAGAGGGAACCCTTTTTCCACACCAACTAACCTCAGCCTATCAAATATCATTAGGACTGCCTGGATCCTCTTCCTCTGTGGCATGATAAGGCAGCCCACCAGGAGGAAGTGATCAGACTGCAGGCAACAGAGTTCATGGCAGGGACAGGCCCTGCTCTCCTTAATATGGGGCCCGTATGGAGACTGAGCTACCTATCAGCTACATCTGCGTGGGGCCCATGTCTTCTCCATGCATGGTCCTTGTCTGGTACATCAGTCTCAACCACCTGCCCTCCCTAGGGGGCATTGTGAGGGGTGGAAGCCCAGATTTGTTGTCTCTGTTGGTTGAAATGAGGACATTTGTCCAGTGGCTTGTTTGCCACATTGGTAGCCATCTCCCTAAGGGGATTCTCTGATGTTCATCATCTTTTTTTGAGGTAAGCTGGGTGTTGCCAGGAGTTAACCTGTCTTATTGTCAAAGAGTCTTTGAAACAGTAGGTTTTTGAAGACCTTATCTAACTACTTTATCTTATCTGTCTATAGAATCATACCTATCTGTTACACCTAGGATGTATATTTTGGAAAGAATGCTAGGTTTCAAAGGTTTTTCTAGCTGCTTAGATCGACTTCAACGCGAAAAGACTTCACTCTCAATGCTCTGTGTGATTCACTGAGCATCATGCAGGTCATTACTGGATATTCTAACACTTCGGTATTGAAGAAAACATCCAAGTTACAAAGGCACACGCAACCTACATGATCAGGTTCCTGAGTTTAAAGGTCACGTGTTGTTAATTTAATACTATGGCCTAATAAATACTTATTATTAGGCTGTAGTTATGATGGCAGTATTATCTAACCTGCTTCTATTATTAATAAAGACATAGACAATTGATATATTTTAGAATAAGCCTTTACCTGGGACAAGACAGATATTACCTCCTAAGCTACTCTGCATTATATCTCATCCTATCTGCTCCTAATAATTTCTATTTGGGCTACCATACATCTATAATCCCATGTTGGCCATTTCTTTCCATGAGGAACTTCAGAGTTCCTCCTCTGGGCCCACATGGCTCTTTTCATATCCCATGACAATTCTCTTCCTTCTTTCTCCTCTATGCTGTCTGCTCTTTCTCCCAAGATCCTCTCTGTTCATGCTCTTGAACATTAAATCTGCCCCTTCCTTCTTCCTTGCCCAAGTATTTTATTCCACCAACCAGGGAGGCAAGGTTCAAGTCAGTAACTAGATATTGGGAGCCAGTTATTAGCATCAGAGTACATCAGAGCAACCTCCAGCAGTCACAACTTTCAGTATGTGCCAGAATGTCAAAATATCATGCTGATACACTCACTGCACACCGCGCAGTATCGTGGAATGCTGTGTACTCCCATTCAGATAGTTTAACTCACTCTAACAGGAAGAACATCCATGCATGGGACAAGTTTAGCACCTGAGCTGTGCAGTATCTCAATAGGTCAGCACTTGCTGAGGGTCTCCATTCATTTCTCCCATGTGTTCATGGGGAAGCAAAAATTGCTTTAAGCTGCCTTTTGAATTTGCTTTGTCCAATTTGAAGCTCATTTAACAACATTTACTATCACAGAAAAGTGACTACAGGAGTGGTCTGCCTTAGTTTTTAAGTTTTCAAGTCAATGAATTACTGTGCTGGTCAGCTACATGTTAATATTGACTAAAGTAGCACTCTAAAACTAGGAAAGAATATTGTTCCAATTTGCTATTGCCTCCATTTAGTGTTTAATTTCTTTGTTCTTCATTCAGGGATAAATTCTAAAATAACATCTTGAGTCTTCACACTTATAAAGTGGTAGAGGTTAAATAAGTGTTATAAGGTAATGTTTAAGATATTAAAGATAATGCTGAAAGAAAATCATAAATAGTGGTACACCATAACGAGAAATTATGAAATGCTTAAATTAAGGTTTGAAAACCAAAAGAGGCCTAGTTGACACAGTGGATAAACAATTAAACACTTAAGAATTTGAAGTCAACTGAACATAAATCCCTTGATTATTTTACTCGTAACTATGTAACAGCTGGTACTTTTTCTTAAAACACAAAAATAGGTAGTGTTTTGATTTAATTTTGTTGTAAACCATTTTCCACTCTTCTATTTGAAGTGCAGGCTAATCCCATTTCTACACTTGTATACAACAATAAATCTCATTCTGATGATTTATTCACTGACAGTTTGCTTGGGGTAGGGCACTCGAGGGATCAGTTCAGATGCAATGCACTGCCTGTCACAGTCTCTTACATTCTTAAAAATTACTCCTATGGTACTTATATTGGATTAACAGATGCCCTCAAGTCTTACATGGGTCCTGGAGAAAGAGAAGGATGCACTTCAAGCTGTGGCTCACAAAGCTCTGAGAACAGACAGTCTGATCAGTTAATGTGGTGCTGCTGGGAATATGGGTGCTGTAATATTTCACAACACCTGCATAATTTGAAACTGTATCCTCTACAGATAAGCATCCTTACAGCGCATAAACACTCTCAGCGCACTGCTGGAGTAGAGCGCGAGCACCCACGATGATGAGGCATGAGCAAAGTCAGTTGGATTACAGTATCCTGATATGAGCTGGAGATTACCAGACATGTTAGTCATAAGGTTAGGTTGCATGAGGCAACAGGAGCAGATATTTGTCCTAGTCTGAGTAGTAAACTATCTGATTCAGATATTAAGGAGGCCCCCTTGATAATTTTTCTTCTCCTTTTTTACTACTTTCATTTGTTTAATGAAGCAATGTTTATTCAAAAACACCATGATTTCAGTTTGTCAGTTCATTCATTTAGGTTCAAAATATTTTACTTTCTTTAATAAAATTGCTGGGAGATTCTGTGTGTATATAGCATCTGTGTGTGTATATGTGTGTGTGCGTATGTATGTGTGTATGTGTGTATGTGTATGTATGTGTGTGTGTGTATGTGTATGTGTGTGTGCGTGTGTATGCGTGTATGTGTGTATGTGTGTGTGTGTATGTGTATGTGTGTATGTATGTGTGTGTGTGTGTATGTATGTGTGTGTGTGTGTGTATGTGTGTGCCACAGTACCTGTGTTGACTTTAGAAGGCAACTTGTATCAATTGTTTTCTCCTTTTCCACCTGTGAGCTCCAAGTATTGAATTCATATCCATAGATGCCATCTCTACTCATAATTTCTATTTCTAGTTTCCTCTCTTCAGCTATGACTTTCACTGGAAAATGGCTTAGGTGTGTTTGTGTGGCAATTATTGATTTTTCTGGCGGTGACAAGATTTGTAGGCAGAAGTTTACTTTCCCCAGTCTTCTGGCTTTTATTAAGTTGTGTCAACCTATGCAGGGAATATTTCGCCTGCCGGTGTTCTAAACAACCCCCAAATACTGAGATTTGTTATGAGTGAAGAACTCTAAGAATAGCCTCACTAAGAGAATATGGACTTTCTGACCAGCACATTCTAGAGATCTTAGAAACACTAACTTCAGGAAATTTAAGAAAACATCAAACATACTGAGATATTTTGAAATGTACATGATCTTTGTACATCCTGGCAGGTCCTCACCTCTTCTGGCTGCTAAGATCCTGATTAAATATTTTCTCCTAACAGTTTGTTGGAGAGAGTTCTCGAAGCATGACACATGCCCGAGATCACAAAAAGAGAACAGCCATCCAGTGCCTGTGAGTGCCCTTCTGTCTGCACAAGGAGAGAACAGCCTCCCAACACGTGTAAATGCCCTTCTGTCTGCATGAAACATGTCTGATTCCCTCTATTCTGTCCTGTCTTGACCTCCCAGAATTTTTCCATCTAATTTACATTTTCGTATAATTTCAGTTTTTAAAGAGTAAATATCCTGTTCCTTTGATAATAAAGGCAGTAGCCAAATCTTTCCTGATCCTACTTTTTACACATGTATAATTATGGCCAGGCCTCTCAATGAGCAGTCCACTTAGGATTTCATTTCACATGTAAATCCAGGACTCCGGATGTGATTATGAGCAATGCCTATCTCTGCATCGTCGTCTGAAACTGATGGTGAATGCTTGCCATAAGATTATTGGCACCCTTTGCATTTTTCTAACAATTGAAACCAGAAACAGGAGCATCTGTATTGGGCTTTAAATACTTACAAACTGTGTGCCCCCAGACATGTCTCTGCTTACAGTCACTTGGCTTCTATGTTCGTTATGGAAAATAATATCTAATATGTGTGACTTTTCTTAGGCTAGAATGACCTCTCAAAATTAATGCTGGAGAGACAACAGGAGTCGTGGTTGAAATCCTGATGTGAATAAATAGCCACAGCAGTATGGAAAGTCTCTGGAGAGAGTAAAGAATTTTCTAGAAGCAGCATGTGAAGAAGGCAGTTTACCTGACAATACCAGTGCTCATGGGGTGATGCACTATTTCACAGTCAAGCACATCTGTTTGTTATTAAGTTCACAGCTCTTTGCAGTTTGACAGTTTGAGACACACGGACATGAACACATGGACATGGACACACACACACACACACACACACACACACACACACACACACACACACCACCTGTAGCTTTCACCTTAGAACATTTCTGCCATCTGGGAATTTCTCTGATATCCAAGGCTTCCTTATAATAAAACCACAGGACTATCATCCTGGTTTCTATCACATGGGCTGGCTAATTCTGGAATGTCAGCCGCAGAGAGTTATAAGTTGTGTTTCCTTCTGCTTTAGTTTATTTCACTCAGCACGCATATAAGATTTTTTCATATTGTCTGATGTGTCAAAATTTATTCTTTTCAAATCTGGATCATGCTACATTATAAAAATAGACCACTTTTTTTTCTCTTTTCTTGTCTTGATGTACATTTGACTTGTATCTGAATTGGAGATACTATGAATAAGTTACAAATAAATTCTATTTTGTAATATTGGATAATTAGAGACTTTCTTGCTGAAGATGTTTTGGGTAACAGAGGAAAGAGTGTGTTAAATTTTATAATAATACTTAAGAAAGATTTTCAAGATAACCATACCACTGTAAATCCCTATCACAGTGAAAACTTCCAGTGGCTCCATAGTTGTTCCATGTCTTGATATTAACGGTCTTGAAATTAAGATAATACAGAGCATTGCAATGTGTTTTATGCTGTGTGTGTGTATGTGTGCGCTGCGTGCCTGCATATGAGTGTGTGTGCGTGTGCGTGTGCATGTGTGTGTGTGTGTGTGTGTGTGTGTGTGTGTTTGGGCTGAGTACTGACCCCAAGGCCTTATTTACATTAGGCACGTGTTCTACCACTGAGTAACTGAGCTATCCAAACGGTCTCCAGACCTGAATGTGTGTTTTCTTAATTTTCAATATTTCTGGTGACTAAAGATTATAAGTAGTATTAAATGTGTTTACAAATAACAGGCAAAAATTTATCTGTAAAGGGTAGTATTTCTTCTAACCAAATCATTATGTTATTGTGGCTTGGGAGAGAGAGAGAGAGAGAGTACTGTGAGAGAGAGTACTGTGTGTCTTCCAGAGGATCCAGACTCAATCCCAGCACCAATGTAGCTGGTTACGACCACCGGCCACTCTAGCTCCAGGGTATCTGATGCCTTCTTCTTGCTTCCACAGGCACCATGCGTGGATATGCTGCAGTCACACATGTAGGCAAAACACCACACACACAAAATAAAAGTGAACTTCAAAAATATTGTAATGGCTAAAATTTAATTTGTTTTCTGTCCCTGACTAGAGACTGAACTGCATGTTTTCACCATGTAGCCCACAGCCTGGTGCTTTTCCTTTCAATTTGTCCATAGTGTTGACAATAAATGAACACTATTAGTTTGGTTTAAATTTAGTTTAGTTAATAAGTTTAATGTTTTCTGTCTCTGATCCAAGAAACACGTCATTCCAAAACTCTTCCCTCACACTGTCTTTTAGATGATGTGGAGTTTTAGCTGTTATGCATAAGAAAACAGTTCATCTCAAAGTAGTTCTTGTTTGATGTGAAATAATATTAGCTTTTCATTCTCTTTCTACTTGGTATCTAGTTTTCCCTCCGCACTGTTCACTCAGAAATATTTTTCTTTTATTCATTTATGTTGGAGATCATTTTGAAAAATGAATAAAGAAGCTGGATGTTGATCAGCCTTTGCAATATTATTCTCTTTATTGATTGATTTGCCAAACTGTATTTTAATATGTGGCAGTCATAATCCAAACTCTATAGACATTTAATAACAAATAGTGCAAGTTCTTAAACTTCTCTTTCAAGTTAATTTTTGTACTCATATTTCTTTTGCAATTTAAAATTAACAAAAAAAATTTCCAAAAACAAAAAAATGTAAAAGCTTGACCTAGCACCTAGCACACAGACGTATTTTAAGAAGAGTTGGCCTCTTAATCATTAGTAATAGACAACATATTCCTGCTTCTTTAATTTCTTGTAGTGATGTTTTTTAGGTTTCTGTACTGACTGGTTTTATTTGTCCGCTTGACACAACTAGGGCTGTCAGAGAGAAAGGAGGCTCAGCTGAGAAAATGTCTCCATGAGATGCAGCTGCAAGGCATTTTCTAAATTAGTGATCAGTGGAGGAGGGCCCAGCCCATGGTGGGTGGTGTCGTTCCAGGGATGGTGGTCCTGAGTCCTATAAGAAAGGAGGCTGAGCGAGCTAGCAAGCAGCACCCATCACGACATCTGCATCAGCTCCTGCCTCCAGGTTCCGGGCCTGCTCGAGTTCCTGTCCTGATGTCCTCCAATGAGCACATGTAAGGAAGTATAAGCCGGGTAAACCCTTTCCTCTCTAACTTGCTTTTTAGTCATGTTTAGTGTTTCTGTTGCAGCAATAAAAAAAAAAAACAAAAAACAAAACAAAACAAAAAACAAAAAAAAAAAGTGCCTAAGACAGTTTTCATGGAAGCTTTGTAATTTTTTTAATTGAATTTAATGCTCAGAGTATGACTAGTTGTATGGGAGAACTGCAAACAGCAAAGCCTATAGTTTATTAGGGGACTGGGTGCTGGCTCCCGTATTAGCTAATTTTTTTAGTTGTTGTGAGAAAACACGTGGGAAAAGCAACTGAAGAAGGAAAAGTTGAGGCTAACACGTGGTTCCAGGGATCCAATGGATGCCTCACGCTAGACGAGGAAAGGTGAGCAGCGTAGTGGAAGGTGCCTGGTAACAGCATCTGCACCTCAGGAAGCCGAGAGAGAAGGAGGCTGCTCCGCAGCTTGCTTCTTCCTTTTTTCTTCAGTGAGGAGGTCCAGCCCATTCAGAACAGATTTTCCCCAATTAAACCTCCCCAGAAACTCCCCCTCACACATGTCTTCAAGGAGAGTCTATAATTTTATCATGTTGAAAAGCAGGACTAGCTATCACATCCCCTGTGTGTCTTTTAGCTAGAGACTTTATCCTTTGTGACGTCAGCATTTTTAAGAGATGAGTTTGAGACAAGTTTAAGGGGTTTTGAAAGTCATGATTCATACGTGGAGATTAGTGGATGACTTTCAGATGTTTTTTTCCCCATCTATCATTTAGGTTCCCAGAATAGAGGACCAAACTCGAGTTGTTATGGCTTGGCAGCAGATATGATTACTCACTGGCCATCTGATTGGCCCATAGAAAACTTTTGTTTATTTGTGTTTAAGCCAAAGATTCAAAGATTACAAAAACGGACTTTTGATGAGACTTTTAAAAAGAAAAAGTAGAAAGCTAAACAAAATATAAAATTAAAAGCAGATGATTTAACAGAATATTTTTTTAATTTTTGATTTTATTATTATTATTATTATAATTTATTCACGTTACACACTGATTGTTATCCTCTCACTCTTATTTTCCTGTTCCCACCCCCCTCTCTTTTCAGCTCTCTTCCCCTCTCCTAGACCTCTAGCAGGTGGGCTCCTCCTCCTCCACTATCTGACCACAGCCTATCAGGTCTCATCTGGATAGCCTGCTTCCCCTGCCTGTGCGTGCCCACAGGGCCTCTCTGCTAAGGCGCAGTGATCTCTTGTCAGGAGCAGTCCTTTGCTGTCCCCACTTCCACATGTGGAGAATGAGCTGTCCATTGGCTACATCTGAAGAGGGGGTCTAGGTCCTCTGCTTGCAATGTCCTTGGCTAGTTTGTGCCCCAACCCCGACCCGGTCCAGATCTGACAGCCTTGATGAGTAAAAATATGCTAAGTGTGAACAACGTAGAAATGGGTAAATCTTAGAAACACACAAATCAATGTAATTCACACTTGCACCCCAGAAATAAAAATTCTAATAGAAGAAAAATCCCTAAGGACTCTGGAAGTTCATTCAATTCACAGAATTCAGTACACATTTCTAAACAGTACATTGTTAATTCCACATCAGCTTCTGCAGTCAGTACTGTCTTAATATAAATGTTTGTTAAAAATAACCAAATGTAAGAAAGGATTTAAGTTGATTCAACTAAACACTACTTCAGATATTGTTACAGCTGACCATGCTCAATTGGAAGGTATTACTTATGGATAGGTGCTGGGCCCACAGTGACATGTGCATAAATGAAGCATAAATAGTATCGTTTGTATTTTGCTTTTGTTTATTACTTGCTTATACTCTTTCATAAACTACTCAATGCATACTTTGGTTCAAAAAAGCCTCTTAAATAAGTCCAATCCAGTCATTTCTATTTTACTCATAACAATAATATATCACAATCACAGGAAGACTTACTTCAGAATTAAAATGTGGTTCACAGTGAGAAAATCCAATGACATGACTCATTACAAGAACAACTTAAAGTAGAAAGCGTGATTATCTTAGCCAGTGCACAGATAAAGACTTGTTAGGTCAAGCACTCAGTCAATAAAGAACCTAATTTACAATCAGGAGGACTTGAGTTCAGATCCCTAGTTCCCATATATAAGCCAGGCAAAATGGTGTACAGAGGGCAGCCAGAGAGAAAATGGCAGGATCAGTTAGAGGTACTACCTCAAAAAGCAAGGTGAGATGGGGTGAAAGATGTCCTAGTAGCTAGGAGTTAATGGTTGCTCTTTCCGAGGATCCAGGTTCATTTCCAAGCACCCACATGGCAGCTAACAATGGTCTTAGGGACTTCGATGGCCTCTTCTGGCCTCTGTGATTATAAGGCATGCATATGGTGTATAGACATACATGAAAGCAGAACACACATACACAAAATATAAAACAAAATATAATAATAATAAAATAAATAAAAAGTCAGAAAGAAGAGAGATGCAATCTGAGGGACTGTGGAGTGTTGCCCATACTCTGAACTTCTCAGCGAGCACTGAAGGAATGGAGATGCTCCCAAATCAGACCTGGGCCTACTCCAATGCACAGAGACAAAGGGCATGTCACATTAGTCACTCAAGCTTCTGTTTCCCAGCCAGGGAACTGGCTTCCCATAAATCATGTGACTGGCAGGCTACAACTCTAACTCCCAGCCCTTGGAAAGCCCCTGCCTCACATGCGTCACTCCCTCCAACCGGCTTTGGTATCTGAATTAGTGTGTCCTTAACGTTTGCCTGTCTTTAATCATGTCTGCGTGCTCAAATGAGGTGCATTTCCTACCTTCTTCTTTTGTCCTCCCCGCCACCCTGACTCCAGCTACATAAACTGGTGCCCCATTTCAGTGAAGGAGCTGTCTTCTTGCAGTCTCTCACAGGGTTACTCACCCTGCTATCCAGGTCCTCCGCATCCTGAGACCACAGGTGTAGAATGGCTGATCAGGGTCTAGGGACCCACAGCGATTAAGAAAAGCACCTGACATCAACACGTTGTCAACAACCTCCACATGTACATATACAGAGCGTGTACCCACATGAATATACATGTACATTTCACACATAGATAAACAAAAGGACTAAATGAAGATGGCTTGTCAGTGTTATATTACAACATTATACTGATGGTATTGTCAATACTAAGACAGAAAAAGAGTTCAATAAAAAGAACAAAAGTCAAAGCAGAAAGGCTATCACCTGGGAAAAGATTAAAATAAAAGAGAAACTGAAAAAGCATAATACTATTTATAAGGATGGTGTTTGCCTTATGTATGTTTCTGTTGCTGTGATAAGATACCATGGGGAAGAAAAGGTTTCTTTCACCTTACATGTCTTGATGAAAGTCCATTATGAGAGGAAGTCAGGGCAGAAAAACAAGGCCAAAGCCCGGAGGCAGAGACTGAAGCAGAAGCCGCAAGGGAATGCCCCTTACCTGTTTGCTCCTCAGCCTGCTTCAGGTAGAAACCAGCAGTGGTACCGCCCACAGTGGGCTGGACCCTGTCACGTCAACCATTAAGAAAAGGCCCTCGATTATTGTCTGTATGCCAGTCTGATGGAAGAATTTTCTCAACCAGTTTCTTCTTCCCAAATGACTGTACCTTGTGTGAAGTTGGCAAAACAAACCAAACAAAAATCCCCTGTCACAGCATTATAAATTTAAAATTACCTGACTCATAGAAATAATGCAACACTAAAAACTACAATCAAGTAATTAACTCAATCTACGAATAGAGAGACCCCCAAGAGAAAATTTCAAGTGAATTGTTAAATAACTTCATTTATCTGAAAACAACTATCCAAAATCAGTCGATAAATGAATAATAAATAAAAAGGGATGATAACAAACACCACTGGCATGTACTGTTAGCTTTGTGGCTGCTGCACCACTCCTCAGATCCTTGAACAGAATAGCCTGTATTTTCCAGATAGTGTAAAATAATGCAGTCGTTAAAAAAAAAAAAAAAAAGAAAGACTCATGTGCATCTTCTTATCGATATCTGTTTGGCTATTATCTATGTAAAATTAAAAGATGTGATATAATTCCTTGATGTAATATATCAAATGTAGATTGCTTAGTGCAGAGTATTGTACGAAGTGACTCATAATATATATAGATTAAAATGTGATATTCTATGGTATGAAAGTAATAGAACAGACATGGGGACATAAGTTCATGAGCTAACATTTCTTATTAGATTGACATATCAGGCTTCAAGTTAGTACACTAGTTTCGACTTAAGTAATAATTCCCAAGCAAGTAGACAATCTAGAGCACAGCTGAGCTAGATCCTGGTGGCATTCTGGGTACTTTCTTGGCCATTCTCACAACATCAAAGGAAGCTCAGATTGGTAGGTGAACTCTGCAGGTGTGAGGCCATGGGTTTCCGCAGTGAAGGGTGTTCTTATCTTTCCGTCTCTAGAAAGCGGAGCAGCTTCTGTGGCCTTGTGAAGACAGTTGGGACTCCTGAAATCCATACTTTCTAGATTTATAAACAATTCTGAGCTAGTATCACACAGGATATCTTAAAAGCATGTCCTTTCAACAAATACCATTAGTCAATCTACATATAATCATATAATCACCATACAAAGAGCTTGGGTACAATAACTTGGTGCCTTTTCTTTCTTCTGGAGAATCTTCACCCTGAGAAACATGTGAGGAGGCCTCAAGGTGATTGCTGTGGAAAGTTACAAAAACTACTCAATGCTTTAGCTACAGAGGCAAAACACTGCAGCTCATTGGCCAGTCAGTATAGGCCCTCCGTGAACAGGTTCTATGGGAGACTCTGTCTTAAAAATTAAGGCAGGGAGTGACTTAGGAAGACAGCCAACACCAAACACACAAGCACACATATGTGTGTGTGCACCTACACATGTGTGCACAAAGACAAGAACACAAATACACACACACAAAGTAAAGTCATACATCATATGCAGATGATGTTACTAAAGATTTGCTTAAGAAATTATGCTTATATTGGTCAGAATATTGAAATGTTTCATTAAATAAATACCAATGGAATTCATGGTTAGTCATTTTGTATGTGTTAGATTAGGGAAAAAGGAGAGAGAATTGGCCAGTGCTGGTATTTCACTCCTGACAGGTTGCAACACCTCCCATGGCTATATTTGTTGGTACCATCATCCTATACTGGAAAATGTTATTTAATTACTTATAATGTAATGCTACCTTAACCCGACATGCCCCACTTATCCTATTCCTGGTAAATGTTGTCACTTGTCCCATCTGCACTTATCAAATGACACTATGGTAGTGACATTGCAAAGCACATAATAGCTAAGGCTAGTCAGGGCTTACAATGTCTAGACTGTATGAATTATGTTGTTGGAAGAAGATATGAAAAGCACACTTTTTACTGATAAAAAAGATGCAGCATATTCTGCACTTAAAAATACTGTTATCAGTGGCACTACTTGAATTTAAAAACTTAAGAGGGAAAGTATACTTTATTGCTTTATTTTTTAACTGCTCTGATTCTACTATGTGGTTTTCTTTCTGTGAGCCCCAGAATCTCCTATGTACCAGCCCCTATTTATTTGGATAACTTTTTTACTCATCTTTAGAAACTGCTTGCTGGTAATACGTTTTCTTGCATCCCCCCTCCCCCTTTAAATAAAACAGAGCCTTTATTGCCCTTGTTCCTAAAGCATATCTCCCCATGAGCGTAGGATAGGAATTAAACATTTGTAAATGACTCTGTTAGCTCCAGATTAACAATTTGCTATCTCTCAACTCGATGTTCTATAAATATATTTTTCATTTCTATTTTTTTTAAAGTTGTACTTCTCTTCATGGAGGAAAATGAAGCTGAGGAGATGGCTTAGTATGTAAAACATCTGCTGTACAAGTGTGGGCCTCTAACTTTGGAAGGCCAGATGTAGTAGTGTTTAATCTGTAATCCCATAATGCCTAAAGTGAGATGTGAGGCAGAGACAAAAAAATCCCCAGGAGTTGTAGACCAGGTGGCTTAGGATACATAGTGGCCCTGATAACTGTTTCAAGCAAAGTAGAGGCAGAGATGAAGATCTAAAGTTATCCTCTGATGCTCATAGGTGAGTTGCCAGCAGCTACTATTTAGAGAAAATACATTTATCTGAGCAGAACAGTCAGTGGGCATTGGATGTACAAAGCTATGTGTTCCGAGCATGCCCAAGACCCAAATCCTAGTCGCTCTTTCTGTTCCTCCAAACTAACAGACATCATGAACAGGTTATTCCAACATTCTGAAACATGCCCGCAATGCACGCAAAACTTTTGTTTGCCCAAAATGAGGCACAACGAACAAAGATGAATAATTGAAACTGGTCAACTTTTGATGAATTATTGCATACAAAGTAGATTTTAAATTTCTCATATAAGAAAAAGAAAAAAACAAAACAAAACAAAACAAAATCCCTTGGCTCAAAAGCAAATTTCTTAGATTCCAATCATTAAAAAAATTAAGACATTTCTTTTAAATATATTATTCATAAATAATTTTTGAAATTAAAATAATTTCATCAGAATCTGAATTTTAGATTTTTTTGTGACATAATTTCTCATTCTGTTTTTTATTTATAACAAATTAGTATCTGGGTTCTATTTTGGCATTATTTATTTGACATAGCCAACAATAATAAATAGATTCATAAATGGGATTTTCTGGCATGGACAGGATTTCTTCTAAATTTTACAAGATTTCAAACATAAAATATTCCTTAGAAATAGTTATAATTAGTTTTCACTAAAAATTTCACTAATAAAATATTTTGATTTTTTTCAGTATTTTAAACAACCAAATTTTACTCTACTTCCAGGTCTTAGATGAATGGAAACAATAATTAATGTTTTCAGCAAATCATAAATTTCAGTATTGTGTCTACTTTCAAAAGACATACTGTTTTTCATTTTAAATGTTTCATTTTCTCCAAACAACAAACTGATATTGTTTACACTGTTTTTTGTTTTGTTTAGCTTTCGTTTTTGTTTTGGGGTTTGGGTTTGGTTTTTCAAGACAGCATTTCTGTGTGTAATAGCCTTGGCTGTCCTGAACTCACTTTGTAGACCAGGCTGGGCTCTTACTCACAGAGATCCACCTGCCTCTACCTCCTGAGTACTGGGATTAAAGGCGTGCACCTACATTTAATGTTTTAAATGAAATCCAGAGATTGTAAATTTCACAGGAAGAACATCATTGCATGCAGAATAGTAGCAGCTTTGTAGTAGCTTTCAAAGCAGCTTAGAACTTGGTTAGCATTTGTTTATGTCTGTGCTTTTCATTCTGATTTAATTTTTTCTACAGTCCTTCATGTCAAGACATATACAATAAATAAGAATACAGTATTTTTGTGTCAAGGACTATGTATTTTTAGTTTGTTATAATTCTAAGGTCCTAATTATTTTGCTTAAAATGAGGAGAAAGCCAAATTTCCCCTAAGCAATGATTGATAGCAGCAGCAATTTGAGGTACATTGTAGTTGCTATGTGTTTTAAATTCTATTAAATTTACTGCAAAAACTCATGAATGCTTTACCATACTCATTATGTAGTGTTGCTAAATAATTCATAGTCTGTTAAGAAACATTATATTTTCCGGCAAGAACATATCTATTCTCCTCACGGGAGCAGTTAAAAGAGAAGCCGGGCTGTTCATCTCTTTGTGCAATAGTTTTGCATTCTTCATAACCCACCACAAGTCTGAACTAACTTCTCCCCGACGAGTTATTTAGAAGACTACCAGTCTACCCGCCCACAGCACTCCCAGGTACTGTTCCCTTCCTGAGAACAGTAAACACTCCACCTTTGCACTCTTAAAGAGTCTTCTTCAACAGCTCCTTCGGTGGCTGTGATTAGGTGACCAGCCACAAGGTGACCTTTGCAGCTCTCAGGTCTTAGTTCACCCTGGTCCACTCTTACTGCTTCTCCCGAATCGCAATTCCTTTTCTTTGCACACATTAGACCCACTGCGGGGCTTTTGCATAAAAACAATGTGGCATGTTCTCTCTGTTTCTACACAGTGTTCTTCTTCTTTTATTTTAGGTCTTTACTCAGAGAGACCTTCCTTGTCCCTTGGATTGTGTTTAGGAAAAAAAAAAATCTTGCATCAAGTGGTTTTCTTTCTTTCTTTCTTTCATCTTTCTTTTTTAAAGAAAATGTAATAGAAATGCTAGCTACGAATAGAATATTAGTTAGGTTGCTTGAGTCTCCTAGTAATGCCAGAAGCTACACCCAAAAGATCTTACCTGTGTGGTGGCTAAACAGCAATTGAACAAGGATGACACAAATGGACATGTCAAAGTTGACGTGCAAAAGATCACTAGACCCCAACACCACTACACAGAGAACTCAGGCAACTAAGTAATGCTAAAAGTATGAAAAATCTTTTCCACAGAAGAGCACACCCAGTGGTTATCCAATACTAAATGGTTATCCCTGAAAACGTACATACAAATAACATTATACAGACTTAGAAGGTTGTATTTAGCAATATAATATTATGTATGAATATGTATATATATATATTTATATACACACACATGTATATGCATATAATAACAAGTAATGAAATTGAAACCATGAAAAAAAAAAAAAAAAAAAAAAAGGCCGTGACTTAGAATAGAGCGAGGAGGCGTACATACAAAGGTTTGGAGGAAGAAAAGGAAAGGGATAAATAATGTAATTATATTATAATCACAAAAGTAAAAGGAAATACAAGGTAAGTACAATTTTAAAAGAACTAAGGTTTTACAGAGAAAGAAACTGAAAGAAATAGCTGCTATATCTAGTTCTGTACTAGAAGAAGAATTATTGGATCATTAGATGTTCAGAGTCTCTAGAGTGAGCCTTTTCAGGTGTGTTTCCTGGTTCCAGATGCAAGGCCCTAACGGCTGGTAGTGGTGCCAGCCTGGGTGAGAGACTGCTGCTGCCCTGCCGTGGAGCACATTTGTGGAGGACTCATCAAGCAAGATGAAAGCTCCTTGTCTAGGGACATGCGAGAATTACAAGGCTTATTTCACAAATGTTGGAAAAAGTCAAAACTGTGCTCCAATGCTTCAACTGAGTCCTCTACGTCTGAGAAGATCAAGAAAGGTTGTGGAGATACCACAGGATTATGAAGTGTGCAGGAAGCAGACAAGGTAAATAAAAGCTCCTCCGTGCTCTTTCTTCACGTCATCGTCTTCTTTCAGGAAGTGCTGGAGGAAGGGCCTTTAGTGGAGTAATGAAGGAGGCCAATACATTGGCAAATTTCCCAGCCTCAGCAAGAGGAAGTCACCTTACTTCCTCTGGTAACCACCATCAACTCATGATACATAAAGGGTTTCAAGCTCCGCGTGCTCAGCACCTGATTAATTTCTGGCTTTATTTTTCTAAGTGGAGCTTTTTGTTGTATATATATTCAATTATTTTATGTGTTTGCTGAACATTTCTTTTATGAAACTATAAGATCTATGATGAAACTAATTTCTGGTTATTTTTGTCTAATCCTCTATTGAACTTACAAATAATTTATAACACAAATAAAGTCCTCCATAAACATTTCTGAATATTAATCTTTGTGATAAGCAGAACTTCTATAGTTCTAGCATTTGCACTTAACATTTAACTAGATCCCAAGCAGAACTTATGTAGTAGTTTACTACCAAACATTTCTCACATGTGTCAATATGAAAAGCACAGAGCTCACCTTACAGGGGATATTTTTTTTTCCCTACAGCCATTTTGGGTGACCATAGTCTGGGAACAAAGATTTAGGCTACTGCAAATTTTATCGTCCAATATAAAATGGGTTTTATGAAGTATTTTTTTAATTTTACAGAGCAAAGAAACTAATAAATCAGGAAAAGTTTAAGGCATATTGATGGGTACATCAGAGGCATGGTTACAGCAGAAGCAGGGAAGCTCTTCTATAGATCTGGGTTTTGGGTAGGGGAAAGTGAGTGCTCTTGTAAATTAGTAGAACCCAAAAGGTTTAATCTATTAGTTATATGATGTTGGTTCAGACACAGAGGTGACAAAGAGTGGCTATTCCAGAGCACTAGAAATAGGCCCAGACAAGGTGACTAGAATCTGTCTACAATATTCTAATCTTTCCACGGTACTGAAATTGTAATTAGCCAATCAGTCTCTGCAGACACAGCATCTTTTCAGATTATGTTCACACAGGTAAGCAAATTGACGTAGAAAATTGTTTAGCTATTTGCCTTAGACCACATGATTAAGAAGACGGAAAGCTAAACTTTGGATTAGGATGGCTTGCTCTAGGCGTGCAGATTAACCCACCATGTTAACTTGAGAATAGGAAACAAAACTACTAAATGCATTCTTTCAATCCAAAAACTTCACAAGGTTCTATTGAAATATTCAAATGCATTACCTCATGACAACTTTCTAAGCAAACTTAGTGGTTACAAAGAAATAATGCGATGACACTGTCTTTAAAATCTATCCTTAAAAAAAAAACGAGGTAAGTATAATTGGCCATAGTGTGCCTGCTGAAAGATGTTGCTGGCTTTAATGGGAACACATTTCACAAAGCTTAAAGAGGCTTGCGAGAGTCAAAATCTCTTTGGAACACAGCCTTCCTTAGCTCCCTGCAACAAGGATTCAGCCAGCAGTGCCTTCATTAATGTGGTGTCAAATTGTTTACATTATTAGCCCAGACTGCTCTGTATGGTGCATGAAAAACTACTTCAGACAAAATCTTCTTTTCTTCCTCGTGATTAATATTTTATTAAGCATTAATAAATACAAAAAAAGAATGCCTGAAAAGAATATAATAACATTCATCTCCAAAATCACAGAGGGAGATAATCTTTCTTGATAAACAGCGTACACACGCTGCTGTAATATTTATCTTGAAGTTTTCCCTCAGATTTTAAAACTATCTTTAGGCAAGTAATTTATTTTAAAAGATCATATATTTTTATTAACCAATTGGAGAAAATGGTTCAATTTAAATGATCTGAATTTTAAAGTGTATCTTAAGTGTTTCTGTATCTTTAAAATGTGGAGTTAGGCTAGTGTTTATGTTGTATCTGTATTCATATGAAACCGAGCAAGGCTATGTGGCAGTCACAATGATTCAGGAAGCACATAAGGACCATATTTACAGGATTATCACTTGGCTTCTGACACTTTTCTATGGACACTTAATATGCCCACAGTAATTGTTTACATTTACTCTGTAAATATTCACATTTGCATATTCTTAATTTTTGATCAGTCTCTAGATAGTTTGAATGATTTGAGTGAAATTTGGGAATTTTAAGTGTTGTTTTCTAAATGTCATTTCTGCAACAATAGTAATCATCTACTGTGAAAAACTGCAGTGCTTTTAGTGTAGACACTATGCAATCAAATTTCACAAGAACAATCTAGGAACAATCTGGTCTTTGTTTTAGGAAATAAGGCACAGAGTTTCTGTTAGAGGGAGTGATTTATATGACTTCTAACCATGTGAGAGACAGGTCTGGCGTACTTCCTGGCCTTGGTCTTCGCCCACATGGCTAAGTTGTTTACCAAAGAACATTCCTTTATTACACCCTACTAGATGA
>OU015744.1:1715860-1726925 GCA_907169655.1 Acomys percivali
AATGCTGCTTGACCCTAGTGAAGAGTGGAGCCGGCTTTGTAACTGCTTTGGGAGGAATGGTGCTCATGTATCTCTGTGGTCAAGGTTTCAGTAAGAGCGCCTGCTGTGGTGGGATGCAGGCTACTCTGCTGTGGGACTTGGGCTGTCTTAGCTTGTTACCTTTGATTCTCTGTGCTTTCCTATTTGGGAAGACGGGCAGTTTCTCCAATGAACTGGGCAAATATAAATATCTAAATATATTGAGCAAATTATTCAAGGTATCTTGTTCCAAAGAAAGAGTAATTCCTCTATTAATATTTTATAGCTTCATGCTAATGAGGAAATTCTTCAGCCAGCAAGAGAGCAATTTAACCAACAAAGTAGAAGTAACTTTGTAAGGAAAAAGAAATGAACACTGAAATCTTTGCAGGGATGTTTTGGCTCCACCAATGTTTTCTGCTTCTGCTAATAAGGCACCCCGCTTAGTTATCAATCTGCTTGGCCCTTGCTCTCTCAAGGCTTTATTTTAAAACCTGAAATCTTCCTTAGTTAGAGGAATAGACGGGATGAGGCAAAGGAACATTAAAGGAAACTGCACAAATGAACTCTGTTAGCAATGATCAAAAGCAGAATGTGAAAAAAAAAAAAAAGATAGCAGGAAGAGAAGAGCCAACTTTTCTAACTCAAACTAATGATTTTTCTCCCCTCTGGATTCCGCTAAGGACCTTACTCAAAGCTCCTGTTTGTAAAGTTTTTTTTTTATACTTGTTTTGATTTTAAATTTTTTTTCTTAAAATGAAGTTTCTAAAATATATTAACAATGTGGAAGAAATGTTGTTTAAAAACTTAGAGTTGATTTTTTTTATGGCTATGTTTCTAACTAGCTGGAACACATAGGAAAAAGATTTTCTATTGCAGTCTAATGTATTTTTCAACCCTGAAACATAGAGCTACTACATAGTCTTGACCTACAGCACATTTTCAAACTCTCGGGATTATATTTCTTCATTAACTGTGCTAAAACACTGTCTGTATTCAGTGGCGTATTTACTTGTATATGTTTGGTTCAGTAATATAAGACTTTTGTTGTGCATTTTATTTCACCAAATATTTGTTTTATTAGATAAGTAACAGTCCTGTGGCAATCATTGGTATTCTTTTTTTTTTTTTTTTTATAATTTTAGTTACTCTATTTAATATCGCCAAAGGATAATAGATAATATAGATGAACATATGTCATGGGATGCTATAGATTTTCTTTTTTTTTTTAATTTTTTTTATTTTTAATTAATTTATTATTGTTACATCTCAATGGTTATCCCATCCCTGTATCCTCCCATTCTCCCCTCCCTCCCATTTTCCCCTTATTCCCCTCCCCTATGACTGTTCCTCAGAGGGATTACTTCCCCCTGTATATGCTCATAGGGTATCAAGTCTCTTCTCGGTGACCTGCTGTCCTTCCTCTGAGTGCCACTAGGTCTCCCCCTCCAGGGGACATAGTCAAATGTGAGGCACCAGAGTACGTGAGAAAGTCATATCCCACTCTCCACTCAAGTGTGGAGACTGTCCTATCCATTGGCTAGATCTGGGTAGGGGTTTAAAGTTTACCGCCTGTATTGTCCTTGGCTAGGGCCTTAGTTTGAGTGGGACCCCATGACCCAAATCTGCCTATCATAATGTTCTACTTGTAGGTTTCTAGGACCCACTGAATCCTTCTACATTGCTATTCTCCCATGGTTCTCTCATCTAGAGTCCCAATAGGATGGTATTCTTATGTGCTATGAATGTACCTGTCACGGGTCACACTTCAGCTACAATACAAAAGCTGCTGTTTTCCCATTGGCTTTTATGTTCTAGTTGTAACCTTAATAACAACTTATGTAGCATCACTTTATATGACAGATTCTGACCTTACATGCCCAAAATTTATGTTCTGGTTATCTATTTTGCTTTGACTATTTTGACCCAAGTTATTATGAGAAATTTGTTAGTAAGTTTTCTGTGTAAATTTTCATAGAAAGATAACTGAACATTACGCTAAGTAATATTATGATAACCAAGATGCAGCAACTTCTAAGATGGTGTAATATGTAATGGAGAAAATTGTCTGTCACTAAATTCGATTTATAATGGTTGAAAATTATTTTTTAAGTTGCACAGTTTTAATTATAGAATGATGAAACGTTCATAGAAAGTAATTTTAAAAATTCTTTTAAAGGACTTATTTGCTTCTGTGTGCCACATGCATGCAGGAGTCCAAAAAGGCCAGAAGGACTCACATACCTTGGAACTGGCTTTAAAGGCAATTGTGAGGTGCCATGTGGGTGCTAGGAACTGAACTCAGATCTTTCTCAAAAGCAGTTAGTGCTCTTAGCCATCTCTCCAGGCCCAAACGTCCTGCATGTGGCTCTGAGGATAAAGTGAGGCTTTGTACATGATCCATGTAAAAGGATAATTTTAAGGAAACACATTTTCATGTCAGCCTGGGGATTAAATTGGCATGTACCTCTATATACCTTAATAAAGTTCAAAGAACTGCTAACATTTGTTGATCTTTATATACCTAGAAGGTCCAGATAATTACAATTGCTTATCATTTTCTTAACTTCTAAAATGTCAGAATAAATAATGGTGAGGCATATTCCCATAGAACACACAACATCGAGGCGAAAGACATGGACACTTGCCACCAAGCCTGGTGATCAAAGTTTGATCTCTGGAATACAGGGCAAAAGAGAGGACTTTATGCACACACAGTAAATAAATGTATAAATATTTAAAAGGACACCAAATCCAAGGCAGCTGGTGGCTGTGTTTATTGTGGATAACTTATTACTTAACACAACCAACAGACTTGTAGTAATCTCTGTAATTAGTTTAGTTATTTCTTAGAAAATATATTTTGTAACTTGTAGGTACAATACAATATTATATAGGAAGAGCTATCGTTAATATTTTACAGCTTATTGTTATAAATAATAAACGCATAGTTGGTCAAATTATTGTAAAATATTGCATCTTCAGTTTTTCCTCCTCCCTGTGACCACAATACTAAATAAACTGTGAACATTAGACAGAACAGAGTCTCCTTCCTTGATTTGTTGCTTCTTTACAGATATATTTCTGGTTACGATTTATTTCTCATCTCTTTGTTAGTAAGAAAGGCCTGACAAAAGTGTGGCGTGGGTTAGGGCAGCCTACAGTTAGTGGTGCCTGGCGTCAGACGCATGTAGCAAAGCATGTGTTCAAAAGTCAGGGCCTATGTGAGAAGTAAGTGGCACCTTTTGCCAAGAAAGACCACTGACTTCACAGAAATTGGGGGCTAAGACTTTAGCCTTCGACAGAGCGATTGAGTGGAAAATTAAACTATTGACAGGAGTATGAAAATTTGCTTTCAATAGAAGAGGAAGGAGATGTCTAAACGTAGTAAATGTCTCACACGTCCTCTGCCCTCGACTGTGGTCCTGTACACCACTAACGGCTGCCACCTGTCTGATGGACAGTGCACTCCGTTCAGGATGTCCAGCTGCCCCTGGACGTTTTCTTCTAAATATGTAAAAGCCAGGGATTAAGTGCACTGCTTCTCTGCACTTATGTGGGAGGATGTGGCTGAGCAGGTCAGTCCTCCAGCTTTGTTCATGAGGCATGGAAGCTCGAGTTGGGGCTCATGGTGCTTTCATTCTCTGTATTATTTGGAAACTCAGTCATATTTACTTTTTCAGTACTGAGTGAGGAGTAATTTTTTTTTCTCCCAGAGTTCATTCTTGCAGAAATTACATGAGATATAATTGTGAAGGGGATTGTTGGTCTGCCCAGGCTCCGGGCAACAAAGGATGCTGTTTGCTTTTTTGAACAAGGCAGCCAGAAGGAAACAGAGGAGGGTGTCTTAAAGAATTGCAATCAGTGCATTATATTCATTACTTGGTTGGAAAGAGGGATGTATCGAATCCTTTATTTCTCCATTCATCCCTTCTTCCCTATACATGATTGTGTTTTGTAAAGTTTATTTTTAAGACTTTTAGTTTATGAAGAGAAAACAAGTAGGTTTAAGTAAAGAGGGGTTTTTAATTAGTTAGTTAAAAATTTAAAACAGAATATAAAGTGAATAAATACATTAATTTAAAAAATTTAAAGAATAAAAAAAGAGGAGGGTTTAAGAAAATCTGGTCGACCAGTAGGAGCAAAAATATTTGTCTCTACAATTATGATTCATTTTGTCAACAGAATTGATTTTCATCTTATTTGAAGTGTTAACTCTATTAACAAATCAGGAGAGTCTAAGCATGATGGTTCATCCTATAATCTGTCACTCAGGAGTTGGAGTCAGGAGAGTCAGGAGACCCGAGCCAATTGGTGAGCAACAGCAGCTAGCACGCCATGATACCGGGTTTCAAAACAAACACACACAAACAGAATCCGTAATGTGAAAAAGAATACATAAATCAAAATAAAGAGAGAAAAATTAGATCCAAACACTAACAATCAAGGATGTTGCAATGTCCTTTTCAAATAGTCTCCAGTATAAGATTATATTTTATTATTTTGTTAATTGTGCTAAGATGTTTCCAATTTTCCTTAATGCTTAAAATTATAAAGTAACCACTGTTCAGAGCTGTTACTAGACAGTGATCATGTATATAAACATACAGGTATATATGTATATTATTTAAATACTTATTTGACTCTTTAAAATATTTTAATTCCATGTGGAGAATTTTTAAAGTCACAAAAAATGCTCAATTTTGATTATAAGTTTATCCTTCCTCAATTTTTGTTCCATAGATTCTGAGCTCTAGTATTAAGTGCACACAAACTACAATTTCTGGGTTTTTTTCCTAATGTATGCATGTTGTATAGTAATTTGCAAATAGAACTCACATAGGCACTCTTAAAGCCAAATAGAAGGTCTTTATTGCCAGTTAGGAGAAACTTCCCAAATAAAGCAAGCTTTTTTATTCTTAGCTTTTTAAAGCACAAAACCCACATCTTCCGTTGACACACTTCAGTTAACAAGACCACTTAATGAGAAGCAGCACTACAGAACTAAAGCAAGGCCAGCACATTCATGAACTTTCCCAGCCTCATCCTGGGACTGTTGACTTAGCTTTTGTTTCCGATTAGGAAGATGTTACTGTGTATGTGCTGAGTTCCATGGCTGAATAGACTTCTATCATGACGTCAATTGTGCAAAGGTCTTCAGATCTATTACATCCATCCATGCATTTTTATAGATGGTCACTGCCCATCTTCTCTCCTGTTTTTTTCCCTACAAGTCAGTTTGGTCTCATGTCAGTATAAACTTACATATTTTGTTTTATTAGTGCTCAAACAGTATATTTCTTGCATCTTCTACATTTCTTTATATTTTAAACTCAGGAGATTGAATCTTTTAATTTGTTTGAAAATTTTGGTTTAAAGGATATTTCTAGGACATTTTTTGCTTATTATTTGACAACTTAACACATGCGTACAATGTGACTTTATCCTTTCTGGAACTCCCACCCACTTGATTTCCAAGCTTCATATTTAAGAAAATGTAGTGATTGTGATTTTGATTTTACACTCAACAGAAGCAAAGCCTCTAACAACCTAACAGTGTCTTCAGCAACTAAAAACAAATTCCAGATAAATTCAGAGGAAGAGCCCCCTCCTTCTAAACCTTTCAGTTTCTTAAGTTTAGTCAAAAAAGTGTCTTTGGTGTGCGGCTCCCTGGGTGTTTCACCCTCAGCCTCATCCTGCCACCGACATACAGTGAGATTAGAACAGACCAATTTGAAAATGTCTCACTTGGTCAAGAAGTGAGTTCATCTAAGCTTATGGGTAGACTAGGTCATAGGTCTTGATACATAAACAGCCTTTTCTCAGGTGCTAGAAGTCACAGGAAACTGTTCATTAGAATACTTCTTTGCTAGGGTTTTTACAGAAGTTTATTAACCTTTTGGACTCTAGCCTTGGCTCCACACAACTCCCTAAACTCCTGAATTGTGGCCATTGCAGGCTGGTCCCACCACAGCCTTAGGAAGCCTGCAGATGCTTTTTAACAGGACTTCTCTCTGGCCGAAGAACAGCAAACACAGCTACTACTTTTGTTTTATGTCTGTCATGTCAAAGATGTGTTGATATAAATCCAACTTCTATTTCCTATGATTCAGGATGCATCTGAGGGCCTTCTGTGTCTCTGTTACTTTGACCACAGTGGATCTCTGCTCTGAGAGACAGGAGGGCACTTGCTTCCTGAGTCACTAGCCTGGTGATTTAGCAGCAGATCTTGGAAGGCTGGCTTCTCTAGGAAGTTCCTAGGCTGCTGCAGCAGCTGTTGCTGATCCCAGCAATTATTCTGTCACTGTCCTGGAAATGGTTAGGAATAGTTACTGTCCATTTGCCCCTGCTGTCTGTGCTGGTGCACATTACAAACACTGTGAAAGAGGAAGAGAAGGCCGCGTACTGCCTGTACCCTGCCTAAGGCTTGATCCTCTCAAAACAGTGCTCATATGTACCAGGACACATAAAGATCACTAGTCTGGAAATGGGAGATCTCTTTTCTGGGCCATCTTGATATTCCAGAGGGCCATCTAATCTCATTTTAATTCCGTGGACCACAGAGTCATTTGTCATGCTGATCACCAGAACCCTCTTAGGAGTCTAAAAAACAAACTAACCTTCCAGGCTCAATGTGCCAGCTGGGCATAAGGGAAGTTACTCCACTCCTGCTGAAAGCCGGTCAGAAGGATAAGAAACATCTGGAGTGGAGGATCTATGTCCCCAGGTCACCATGCCCATTCAATGAGGCAATAGTCACCTACTGTCCCTTAACTAACTCAATACAAGTAGGCAATAAACTACCCTTCCCATACGCTTCGTAAATCAATGGCAGTGGGTTTACTTTTATTTCTTTGGAGAGGAAGATTTGGCTGTTATTTTATAATGTTATTTTATTGAAGAACAATGTTATTGTCAAAATAATTCATGAAGCTGAATTGCGTCTTGATCACACTTTTACAAATTTGTAATAATACAAATATTTGGATTTGAGATCAAACTTTGGCCAAAGCAAGTATAAAAATGAGCATGATCTAATGTTTACAACTAAGCTATATTGATATTCCTTTGAATCTAATTAATTACTAAAAGTGATTAGCTATACATTATCTAGAAATAAGTATTATTAAATGAATGTTAACCTTAAATGTGTTCTCTTTCCCCAAGCCCTAATATTTATACAGGGTAAAAGTGTCATACACTCCACTGGAAGAACTGGGCTTTACAATATTATTTGATGAAGTTTTACAATACTTTTGCTTTTATTTTTCTTTTCTTTTTTTCCTATGTGTGGTACGATTTTATTTAAAACTTTTGAAGTAAACAAAGAAACACATCGACATTTAAAGTTCATCGTGACTACAGTAATTTTACAAAGCCAAATATCTTGAAGATGTGGTAAAGCATTTGAGACTAGAGAAAAGGAAATCTACTACCTAAAGTGCCAAGACACTCCATTTTGCTTCTATTTCTTGTGTATGTTTTTTGTTGTAGTTGGTGCATGCATGCATGCATGTGTGTGTGTGTGTGTGTGTGTGTATGTTTGTGTGTTCTTGTGTGTGTTATTTTTCAATCACAGTATACTAATATAACACACTTTCCTTTCATTCATGGTATTGGGGAACATGACAGTGTTTATGGGCCATGGGATTATAGATAAAAAGTGATTATCAAAAAGAGTTAGTTATTTGTCTTGTAGAATTTCTTTGAAGCTTGGTGACGAAGTCAGAAAAGGCAAAATTTTTTGTTTGGCTTTTATAAATTTTGCCCATTTTGCATCACTATTCATCCTCATTCCAGCATTTGTTTTCAGTCCTTTAGATATTATGCTTAAGAAAACAGTGCTCCCATAACATTACCTTCTCTCACCCTGTGTCTCTGAATGCTTTTTATGTCCTTTCATTATCTTTGGAAGATTCCCTTATTTGTATAAATAATCTTTGTTGACAACCTGTTCGGATCTGGAATCAGCTAGACACGAACTTCTGGTTAGGTCTGGAAGAACATTTTCTTGAAGGATGGTCTAGGGAAGGTGATTGGCACCTCTCTGCAGAAGCCCAGATGTGGGGAAAGTCTAAGGGGAAAGCTTCTGAAGAGTGCAGCTTCCCCACTGCTCACGCTGCCACTGGCATCTGAATGGAGCTCTTTCAGCCTTCCATGTCTTCAGGGATGCCTAAGTCCAGCAGCATCAAATTGGGACTCCCGAGGCAGAGAACACTGTGAACCAACCAGATAGTCGTTCTCCGCCACTGCAGTACAATGATTATTGAACTACACAAACCTTATCCTGTAAACAAATCCAATAAATATCTTTTAATGATATATATTTATTCTACTAGTTCTGGTCCTCTAGAGAAATCTATATAATAATCTTACTCTTTAAAAAATTTTTTTTAAAAATAATCTTACTCTTCTGTCTACATTAAACCAATGTTTTTCTACAAGCATTCATTTAATTTCCAAAATGTCACTGATATTTGCATGGACTATCAATTTCTATAACATCCAATTTTACTTTTAAAGATGTCTATTTATATATCTCAATTATTGAATGTAGACATTAAGTAAATTTGGATCACACTTGCGAGTCTCTGAAATAAAGCATCTTTTAAGCAGTGAAAAGTACATTTTATTTGGGAAAAATGTTTACGTAAAATTCATCCCATTGTACACTTCCCCAGAATAGGTAACAAATTAAGAGTTAAATGGGATATAAATAAGGACACTGAAAGAAATAGTTTCAAAATTAATTACTAATAATATTTCTTTCTTCTCTAAATTTGAACTATGAATTAAATTACAGCACTATCATAGACCTCTACAAGATAAGTTTCAATTAAAGCCTAAAAGTCATTTGGGCAGCCACATACAAAAAAGATTACAACTGTAAATTCTTTTCTTGTTTTAAATATGTATTATTTTATTGGCTGGCTTTATGGATTTAGTGTATGAAAACACTTAAAATGCAAATTCAAATAATAACTCTGTATCGCCCGTCTGTGTGCATTCATTGCCGTCACACCTAGGAACCTGGGAACTTTAAAATGAATAATAGGAAGTCCTATTTGTTATAATTTTTATTTTCTTGATATATAAAAACTATAAGATATCAGTTTAAGGTGCTAATATTAAGGGTTTAATATAATAAACACAATACAAGAAAACCATAAAGTGACCATATTAATTGATATGGAAGATTACAATATTGTTGAGAGCAAATTCATGTACAGTGTTGGTGGAACCTAATTGGAACAGAAATGGCATTTCTTGAGAGGCTTGGGCAGTGTTGTTAATCCATCTCATCCACAGACAGACTACAAATAAAAAGTTCAGCATTCTTTTGAGGAGGAAACTCCTCTAGAAAATTGTTAAGAAAAGCAAGATGCACTTCGATTTGTTAGCTCAGATATAATTTTCATTTTCATTCAGATTACCTCAAGAACTTCAATATTAAATTCTTCTAGGGTATAAATCATATTTACATAAATATTTTATTTTTTATCACATATTTTCAAATTTAATATGACTCTCAGTAATTCAAGTTTCTAATTATTAATATATATCAAGTCATATAATGCTCATTTTGGGTATTTTTACTGGGTTATTAACTTCAATGTCCTTACATTCATGTTTTCTTTCCTTTTTCTGGCAAGTGTATGTAGAAAAATATTAAGGATATGAGGAGCTTGTAGAAGTTCAATAATATTATTATCTCACTGTTCTGAAACTTAATATTGATGGTTAAAAAATTCATTGTGAATTTTAATGTATGAAATTTGTGATAAAATTAAGCTATTAACTTAAAAGTAACTTTATTGAAGTGAATGTCACTTACTATAATGTGAAATATACACCCAGTGTTTAAATAATATGTTAGTAATTTTAGCATATGCCATAAGAGAGAAATAGCCTTTGGGTCTTTCTTAGTACTTCTCTGTTACTGTCTGACATGATGCAGAAAAATTTTTATGGGCATTAAAAACAGACTGAATCACGAATGGATACCCAATGGACCCATCCTCAATGGATCTAAACAACCATCATGTTGTCTTTACCTCCTAGACAAAAGACACTCTAGTTTATAAGGATTAGTCACAAAAGGTCATGCAGTGGGAACTGTGCTCACCAGTAGATTTCCGAAATTATTAGTCACTTTGTATATCAACCTCCCCTCTCAGCTGCAGCATGGTCCATACTGTCTTGTGGAGTGTCTTCACCTGTAGTTTTTGTGATGAAGTGTTCTTACCTATCTGAATTACTTTTTAAAAACATATATAAATTAAAATAAATGTAAAAAGGTACCAAAAGATGAGACAGAGTGGAACAAACAGCACAGTGTCTAACGTACTTTTGAAGTTATAGATGGAAGAGGACGCGCACAGCTGTAAGCACTCCTCATTTTAATCATCATCTAGAAGTTCGAGTATTGAGTAAAGGAAAGAAAAAAAACTCTGCTGTGAACTCATCTAGCTCTGGGATTTTCCTAGTTGGAAGGCTTTTTATTACTGTTTCTCTGTCATCGTTTGTCATCCTCATTTCTGAAGAGAAATAGAAGACAAAATATCCTAAATCCATATGGAACCAGAAAAGACCCTCCAAGAACTGAAAGAATCCTGAGCAAAAAGAAATTGCTCAAGGTATTAGCATATTACCATTCTAGGCTTCTGAGTACATTACAGAGCAACAGTAACAAAAACAAGAGCCAATTTGATATCGGTACAAAAGCAGACAGTAGACCAATGGAACAACGTCAAGTGCCAAGCAGTACATGTAACTACAACCACCTAATATTTGACAAAGACACTAAAAACATACATTGGAGAACAGACAGCATATTCAACAAGTGATGCTCGAAAAACTGGATGTCTACGTGTGGAAAAATGAAATTTGACCAATACCTATCACCTGTCATAAAAACTAACTTCAACTGGGTCAAAGACCTAAGTTTGAAACTGGAAACACTGAAACTGCTAGGAGAAAACGTAGCCAGTACCATTAAAACACACACACACACACACACACACACACACACACACACACACACACA
>OU015744.1:1726935-1738841 GCA_907169655.1 Acomys percivali
TATATATATATATTATATATATTTATTCACACAGACACAAATTTGAATGGGAGAAAGAGGAGGCATGGAAGAGGTTAGATGGGAGAAAGGGAAGTAAAAAGTGCCATAATTATAATATAACCTCAAAAATGCATATTATTAAAAAGCAGCAAAGATCTTAATTTAAAAGGAGGTGAAATAATACAATTTAGTTTCCTGGAACAATACTGCAGTGACAAGAAAAAAATCAATGATATATCAACTACTGTGAATATCATAGACTAAGGAATTAAGCGTTCACAAGACTAACATTTTTAAGATGACACCAATTGAAAAGATCAGAAACACACTTAAGTTCTTGAGATGTCTACAAACTACCCACAGAATTAATGAAACCGAGGTAACAACTTATTAAAGGATATATAACCATACACATGTACATATATAATATAAATATGTATGTATCCATACCATTATGCTCAATGCAGAGTAAATGAAGAAATGCAGTAAAATTTTAGTAGAATCAAAAGTTCTAAATGCATGTGAGGCCCTCTCTCAACTGAACTTGCACATGTTCATTTGTGCAAATGTTACCGCTGCAAGCCAGAGGCAAACTGTACAACTGTCTCCTCAGAATGTGTAATTGAATTATGGTCATATCCACACTCCAACTGACCAGTCTACATTGAAGTGTTACCACTTAGTAAACAACACTGGTAAAGTGACAGTAGTTTGTCGGAAACACAGTGTTCAGAGCTCAAGAGCGTCGCAGAGATTGAGATAATTTGGCGATGACGGTGACATGGTTAGGGTTGAAATAAAGAGAAAAGATGCACAAAATGAAGAAGAATGGCAGTAATGAGAGCGTGGAGGGAAAGATCATGCAAGAGGGGTGATAGCAGAGAAATAGAAAGGATTTAAGAGAAAGTGATGCCAGGGATGATGGAGCAAGAGCTTCATCACGGAAGAAAGAAATGCTATTCAGAAGGTTAAGGTACTTAGGGAAGATATTGTTAAAAAATAGGATGGGATCACGAAAGAACAACCTCCAGGCACTGAAAACAGGAGACTAGTAAAAAACTACAGTGGAGAGGCAGGATGTGTTTCCCAGGAAGCTCCAAGCTTTGCAGAGCAAATAAATACAGCTTAATGCATAATATAAAGATTGTAAAACTTCATAGTTTAGAATAATTTTTAAACTTTTGTGCTAAGAATATTTAGCCAATCGCTGTAGTCTGAACCTTGGTAGGTGGAGGCAGGAGGATCAAACACTTAAGGTTCAAACTTAGCCACATACTGAGTGGCTACCACCAAAGCCAATGTTTGAAGTGTATTTTTAAAAATTATATGAAGTCACAAAAGTTTTTTTTTTTACAGCATAAAGTAAATATTTGAGAAATCTCAATAATGTTAATCAATTAAAGAAAAGCAGAATTCCTCACCGGCATTAATTACCTTAGTAAGCCATTCTTACGTTCTTGTTTTCTTATGCAGAAGGCATAATACCATGTGACATAATCAAGTGCGAATTGCTTCTTCTACATTTGAAATATAAAACCTGCCATGAATAACTTTAGGTACCAGAGAACCAAACCAAAAGGACGCACTTGTTCGAACAACAACAACAAACAAAAACAAAAACCAACAAAAACAAAAACAAAAACCAACAAAAACAAAAACAAAAACAAAAGGAAGAAAAAGAAAAAAAAAAAGCCAGCAATTTATTCACTGGCCCATAATAAGGAGATGGCTGGCTGTTCCCCATTATAATGTAGCTGATTGAGTGGAATGGTGGAGGTCAAATAGTCTAAACAAAACAGGTGAATCCAAGCAACTATAGCAAAAAGAGAAGGAGTATAAATTACACAAACGCAAAGACGTGCCTTCCACACACTGGTAACCTTACTACAGCTGTGCAGTCTCATTTGGGCTAACAATCGTGTGTTTGTTAACAAAGACTTTGAAGGCACTTGCTAGGACAGCATTCTTTCAGAATCAGTGACAGCCCTATAGTGATCTTAAGTAGACAAAGATTTGAATTAGTTCTTGTTTGACTTGATTTTTTACCAAGCAGAATATCTCTGTATTTAATAGTGAAATGTACAGCAACTGTATTCTCAAGAGAGTGAATGAACTTGTCCAAGGATAGTAATGAATGGACCAAGTTTTATTAGGCTTACAGGCCTAGTAAATTCTACAGTCCATCATAACTTCTGAATTTCGTCAACACCATGACATATACTTAAATTTACCTATCATCACACTTAATCATTTTTAACAGTAGTGGACATTTCTCCCCCTTAACAAAGGGCAGCAATGAATATGTAAATTCAGATAATCTCTCCCCACACACATAGCCAAAATTCCTTTGACTTTGCTCTATTACCAATTGATTTCTTTAAGCTAATAAAATTTACTTTATGGTCAACTTTATATATATATATATGTATGTACATATATGTGTGTATATTCCATAACATAAATTTGAAGCACCCAATGTCAAAAGTTATCTTTCTATGTCTTTGAAAATCAGAATATATTTTCACAGTTTCAGCTTTACAAATCCAAGGATGTTGGAAGTGGACAAGTGTCCACAGTCTCATCATCCAGCCTTTCTGGTCTATACAGTGAGAGGGGAGCACGGCAATCTAACCGCGAAGTGTTCTGGGGGCTTTATAATACACCGTTAGTTTATTTAGGCTGACCTTCTCTGTATAACTGACCATATAACTGGTCAACGTTCCCCAATATCTATTATGTAGGCTACACCATAGGGCCAAGTTCTACAGTTTCTAAGTCCTGATATTAATGGTTTGCACAGCCTCATTATTTCTAGGGTGGAGTGTAACTGTAACTAACTTGTGTGTATGTATGACAGGAGATCTTCCTTCATATCAAGGTGATAGATTTTTAAGTACAAAAAAAATATGGTATTATCTTGGAAAGACCTGATCTTACTAAGTAAAACCCTTAAAAATAGACAAGATATCCTCTACCAGAAATTTATCAAGCAGTAAGTAATATTTCACCTGTGGCCTGAAGTCAGCGTTAATGTGCCTAATAGCGGAGAGTGGCTATGGGTGCTGAAACACAGTCCTGATACTGCAGTAGTGAATTTCACTCCCAAAGAAGGTTTCCTCAGCAAAGTCACTATGTGCCCATCTGCCTGGGTTCCGCCACAAGGCTGCATTTGTGTAAAGTGGAAACTGTACCGAAGGATGTAAATTCTAGCCAAGGGCTCACAAAGACATCTGGGATGCCCAAAAGGCATGTCCCATGAAAGTCTTCACTTACCAGGAGATTGGGATAGATGTGAGAACATCCTACTGGGACCTTAAGTGAGAGAAGTATAGGAGAATGGGGAAATAGAAGGAACCAGAGAGTCCTAGAAACCTATAAGAAGAACATCATGACAGGTGGATCAGGGCCCAGGGGGGTGTCTGCTCAAACTATTGCACTAACCAAGGACAATACAAGTAGTAAATTGAACTCCTACTCAGATCTACCCAATGGATAGGACATTCTCTACAGTTATGTGGAGAGTGGGGACTGACTCTGACATGAACTCTGGTGCTCTATATTTGACCACCTCCCCTTTATGGGGAGGCCTGGTGGCACTCAAAGAAAAAATAAGCAGGCTACCAAGATGAGACTTGACAACCTATTACCATATAGTGGGGAAGGAAGTCCCCCTCAGTCATAGACCTAGGGGAGAGGAATAGGGTGAAAGTGGGAGGGAGGGAAGAATGGGAGGATACAAGTGATGGGATAACAACTGAGATGTAATCTGAATAAATTAATTTAGAAAAGTAAAAAAAAAAAAAAAAAAAGAACTGGGTTATCACAGCATTTTAAATACAAATGACGAGACGCCTCCAACATTATTTAACAAAGTATTTGCTTTTATTTATTCACTGCAAATGCTAAATTTCAGAAAGTATTGGTGTTAATCTCAGAAAGCAAACAGTAGGGTCAGTAGTGCTGTGAAGACTCTAAGGCGATGATTTAGGGCCCGGATTTAGTGCATGAAATCCATCTGGTGCTGCCATGGTTTTGTCAGACGTACCTTAATTCTGTATTGCTTTTGTCAGATGTGTCTTCATTGACTCATTGCTCAGCACATTTATGTCTTGTGCCATCTGGATGGTCCTTAATATCTTCCTATGTTTCATCTTAATGTTGTTCTTCCTATCTGCATTGTTAACTCACTGGGAGATTCTGTTTCTCTGGCACCATGTTTAGGGGGAGGTGTGGAAGACACAAGCACATTCCAAGCAGTCACTTTGCTTTTCTCTCCTATTGGTGGTCACAGCAAGGACTTTCTACTGCAGCCAGGATTGGCTCTTTTGAAACAGAGATTTCTACTCAATGTGTAAATGTGCTTTCCTGTCTTAAAAATTCAGAAATATGGCATCCTTTGTGTTCCAATAAAATCTGTTGAAGATTCATTTTGATTATCATTGGTAAGCTGATTTACTTAGGCACATGAAGAAATACATGTAACAATTATGGGTCAACAAGCGAGCCCAAAGAAGTACTTGGTTCTGCTTCCTCAACTTCTACAGTATGCTATGTGTGGGGCAGGGGTGTTACATGATTTCACTTCTGACTTCACTACTGGACCATTAACATTGGGTTCTGTTTCTTTGTCATGATTTCTCCTTCTTTTTACATGTTGTTCATGTGGCATGTATCACTGTGTGGATGGATGTTCATTGTGTGTGGGCATGGCCGTGTTAGCACATGTGACTGCCAGGGTTTGATGTCTGATGTCACCATCAATCATGCTATCCTTTATTTACTGAGGCAGGGTGTCTCACTGAACTCAGAGATTGCATAATCAGCTAGTCTTTTTAGCCAGCTTGGCACTTGGATCCCGTGTCTGACACCCATGTGTTGGGATTACAGTCAAGTTACCAAACATTTCCAA
Organism: Acomys percivali; assembly: GCA_907169655.1. Lineage (NCBI taxonomy): Eukaryota > Metazoa > Chordata > Mammalia > Rodentia > Muridae > Acomys > Acomys percivali. The sequence continues at coordinate 1,731,845 of OU015744.1, forward strand.
GAATTTTAAGGGTAACAGGAATCCAAACCCAACTGTCGTACCAAGTAGGTGCTTTATCCACTAAGCCGTCTTTCTAGCCCCTAGGCTTCCACATTTCATAAAGAATAATAGAGAAACACATTATCCTCTGTACATAGCATGGGCTTTCTCCTACTATCACACAGGGTCTCCAGATAGACTCAGTTTGCGTAATCTCTGAACAAATATATAAATTCTATGAAGAAGCCATATATAGGAGTCAGTGTGGCTCAGAATGAATATCTGCCTCAGACTTTGAGAGGGTTTGAATGAAGACTTATATAACTGTATACGTCTGGAACAGAGGCAGAGACTAAGTTTGTCAGGAAGGGCATATTTAAGTGACATCTAAAGGGAATAGCTACAGTATTTTCTTCAAAACCAATTAAGCAAACAGGCAGAAGCACAAGGGATCTCAGTGTCAGCTAGTCAGAAGGAGCCTCCTGCAAGCACCTGGGAGTTGCTCAACCTTGGATGGCAAGGGAGGGACACTTCCTGTAGCACTGCACTCAGGGTTCACTCATATCCATTTTCTCCAGATGATACATCTTAATAATATAGCTCAGATATTTGTTCTGATCCCTTATGATCTAATTCTTGGGTTCTGCGTCAACATCTAATTTTAAGTGCTTAACCAACTAAAAGTTGTATCCATCCCTCCTCAGCATACGTCTGTGAAGCATTAGAGACTAACATTATCTTGAAACCTGCCTCTGGCTTTCCACAGACTCTTTCTCTACTACTCTATCACCTTACTAAAATGATTTGCTCACATACAAAAAAAAACAATGTAGATTTACTGAAATCTTGAGAGAGAAGACTTTCAAGAATTAGAAGGAAGAGAGTAAGTTACGAGTCCTAACTTTTCTTTGTCCAAATCTCTTTTTTTTTTTTTTTTTTTTTTTTTTTTTTGGTCACTGCATTATTGAAAGCCTTTGCCTGAAAAACCTTGTTTCAATGGCTATATACCCTTCCCCCAGGACATTGCTCTAGAGTAATTTTTTCAAATGTATTTGTTGAATGGTGTCCTTTTCGTGGAGGAGTTTTTGTGCTGACCTGAAGGATGGGCTTTCCAGAACTTACCTTGTCTTTCTTTTCTTTTCTTTCCTTTCTTTCTTTTTAAAAATGAAATATTGTATTTTATTTCATGAACAGGGACATTACCAACTGTGGGCCATGGGGTGTGGATTTTGAGGATGAATGTATTTGATTGGCTAGGTCTAGGTTGCTTGGGATGCTCTATTGGGGAAAGATAACAGGGGCCATTCTCACCTTGACCACCTGTAACCACCTAGGGGGTGTGTCACGTGCTCCTGAGGCAGGTACAGAAGCAAGGAGAGTTTTGTCTCACCCTTCCATTTTCAGGATGAGATTGCAAGGCTCAAGTTTGATTATTTTTGGTTTTGAACATGTTCCATCTCCATTCCTCGCCAGTTCCTCTGGAGGCATGGTCCATGAGCCCGACAATTGTTATAGTTTTTTGTTTGTCTGTTTGTCTTTTACCTATCTATAGGCAATGGCTCTAGTCAAACATCTGCCAGAGGATTAACTAACATGGAGAATATATAAAGAACTCCTGAAACACAAACAACCCAGTTAGAAAATTGGTGAATAAAATGAACAGACTCTGAGCAAAAGATGAAACACAAATGGCCAACAACCATGAAAAAATGTCCAACATCCTTAGCCATCAGGGAAATGAAAATAAGAAAGAATTCTCTCTCCCAATGTCTCTCTAAAATTACTTCTCTCAAAGATCCAAATTCAGATGTAGTTTTCATCTGTGGATATTTACTTGCAAAATATGACATTTGGATACCTGTGCCTTTAAAAGATTGTGTTATTGACCTGGTTGAACTAATATGTCATGTGTGTACTCTATACAGCAAGATGATGTCACTATTTCCATACTCATACAGTATAAGGTTTGTCCTATTTTGAAGTGGATAAATAATAGGGAAATAAGAAAGAATTACAAAGGTTTAAATTCAAGCTATTCAATGGTACCATATTTACTTTAATTTTAAAGTTAGTGAAATAAGATATTGATAAAAAATTTCCTGACAGCTGTTGTCTTCATAAATATTAATAGCCATCTTTAGTATATATTAAGTTATATAAAGTTGATAATGACAGAAATTAGCATTAGATTTTAAGACTAGAATTGACTGGCAGTGGTACTTTATTGGCATAAGGTTATTGTGTAATTCAAATGCTGATTTCTGTAAGCCCGCCCCCGCCCACACACACACATATCTGGTTGCAAGCCTTGTACTGAAAATCTCCTAATCAAAGGTGTGTAAGTTCTGCACCCTTATTATTGTCCCCTGGTATGCCAATAAAGCACCTAACAGCCAATCACAGAACAGGGAAGAGAATAGGGAGGGACTTCCTGCCAGCTAGGAGTGGAAAAATTAAAGGCGGAAGTAGGTGATTCTGCCATGGATTCAGCTGCCACAAGGTCCGAGAGACATCACGAGAGCATTTGGAGAAGGGAAAGCTACGAAGTGCAAGTGTCTTTGAGACATATGCTGAGAGGAAGCCAAATTAGAGGGTTAAGCATAGAGTAATGACTGCTCAGTTCTTGTGGTGTAAAGCTTATTATTAAACAAATAGAAAAGATCTCTATTATTTGTGTGACAGCTGGGTTAAGAGAGAAACTGAGAAACAAACACAGTTTTATAAAACGTAACTGCAATAGTACTCTTAGAATATCCACTTCTGCCCTGACCTTCAGTTTTCCACAAGGGCAAGGGACAACGTCCCAGTTAGTAGAACGCATGTCCCATGTGCATAAATCCCAGGATAAAGTGTCATGTGATCACAGACCTCCCAGTGCTCCAGACAGAAGAAAGAAGTGTTCGCTGTCTTCCTTGGCTGCATAGTTAGTTAAAGGCCAGCCTGGGGTGCGTGAACCTTGTCCTTAAACGTTCAAAAGTATGGATTCCCTGAGTATTATGTACATTGGTAACGCAGTTTATCTAAAGCCATCTGCTAATGGAAAGAAAACAATAGCCAATCTCAGTGAGCCACCAGTTGGATTAAAAAACACGGCAGAAGCTGTGATTCTTCGATGCCATTGAAAACACATCTGTACCCTCAGTGTCTGCTCTCGTTCACTCTCTAGTCCTTTTCTTGCGTGCTTCATTTATGAAGCTGGAAGTGGATGAGAAATAGACGCAGTGTTTTGATATGCTTTCTCAGTGCGTATAAGCACTTCAGATATAATTACCTTTGCTTCGTGGTGGGCTTGGTGGGTGACTTCCATCACACAGAGTTACTTATTTGTTTCATTAGAAGATTTTTTTTTCCTCCCTCTGTTTTTGTCATCTTTAATAAGACATATCAGGATGAACAAGAAGGGTTATGTGGACTTCCCTGTTGCTCCTAGGGGTGTCAGAGTATTAACTATAAAACAAAATTGCTATTTTTCCCTTTGCACAGAAGGGCCATCCATCAATGGAGAGAGGCAGATACCTCTCCCAGAGCACTGTGGCGTGCGGTGAAATATTGGTATTCGAATTAGAGACTAATCAGGAAGAGCAGACAAAGTGATGTGTCCCAGCCTTGTCTTTTTTTGTAGCCAATTACCCCAGACTCCTAGTGTTCATGTCTTCTGTGTACCTCCTTTAATTAGCACTTTAATAGCTTGGCTTCAGAGAGCTAGTTCAGGGGAGAACTTTCCCAAAGCTGCCAAATGGTCACAAGCAGGAGGTGATTAAATTTAGTCTCAAGCACCGGGCATCTGCATGCATTTATTGTGCCTCACTGTGCTTTTCAAGATGTGTTTCCAATAACCCCTGACAGGAGGGACAAGATTCTGTCAGCGAATGCTTTGGGACAGGTATCTAGCATCAACAACCAATGTGTGCATGCTATTGATTGTGATCAATTTTCATAATAAAGTTACTGACTCTCCATTAAACATTTGTTTATGTTGGATGGGGAAAAAATTTGCATTATTATTATTATTATTATTATTATTATTATTATTATTATTATCCTTGAACCAGAGGAAACAGGAAATAAATAGGAAAGTAATGTGCTTCAACTTTTATTAGTCTTCATGTGGTAATTAAACTCAGGCCTCACTGGAGTAATCTTTGCTGAGAAATAGAACTTTTCATTATATAGACTGATTTAAAATAATGTAAATCACATTGGTGGCCAACAATTAAAATAAAAGAGACCACTGTTTAAATGTATCTCATAGGATTTGATGCATTAACAATTACATTGTGAAGAAAAGTCAGCCTCTGTGGAAATATTGGCAACCAGTCCATCTAATAAATTTGTGGTATTCATATTTTATATTCATAAACTAAAATGCATATGAAAATAAATGTGACAAGAAAATTACTTGTCATTCAACAATACCATGAATAAAACAGTTTTACAGTTATTTAATCATTATTTTTCCATCAAAACACAAATATATTAAAAACAGAAGTACTTGTTTTTATAAGAAGTTTTTATCATTAATTTATTTAAATTGTAATACTTTCTCCTCTTGTAAATATAATGCACGTTTAAAGAAACCCTTTTGGGGGCATGCATCTTCAACATGCGAAAATTCTCTTATAAGAAGCTTAAATGATTGACTATACATTTTAGATATTAATTTGATATTCAATGTCTATATAACACACATAGTTTTGTGATAATGAGGTTCTCCTATTGGTGGGTGATAAATAAGCATTGTCAATAACTGCAGAAACATCTCTCGAATCCCCAAGAATGAGAAGATAGAGAGGCTCTCTTGTTGTTCTGGGCAATTAAAGTTGCAAATGAGATTAACGTGATTAAATATTAGGATTTTAAAAATGAAAATGACATTAGTTTTGAGATAATGAAATTACTGAATAAATATCTGAGAAAGTCAATTTGAAGAAAAATATTAACAGTATACTTAAATATTTGTCCTGTATCTTCATAGGTCTTACAATAAAATTTTACCTCTACTCCCTCTTAAATTCATCACCTCATATTCTTTAAGTATATATTATATAACTTCATTTATAAATACAATCTGCTGAGTTCTTTTAGTGTTGCTTATGTCTATATATACTTAGAGAGAATATCACTTGGGATTGGATAACCTATAAGTGCCTTCATTCCTGGAGGAAAGTGTTTCTCCCTCCACTCTCAGGAGCAACTCAATATTCCTCTGTGTTTGAATGAGCAGAATGGATATTGTGCTCTTTTGAGTGACCATTTCCTGAGGTGTGAGATCAATTCAGTCTGTTCACTGTGATGTCACCTTGCTCAGAGTTGTGTGTCATCAGCTTCTATTAAGAAGTGAGTGCTCTTCTTTATAAATAGGGGGTTGTGCATTTGTACTTTGAGATGATGAAAAAAACTGCATCATTCTTCAAACTTCCATCTACAATTTTACCATGAATTTATGATTTATAAAGTATTTTATTGTGATAACTGAAGAATGATTTTATAATTATAAGTGTAGATTCCTTCTACACTGCATTCTTCTTTGTATCAGGATTGCATTTTCTCACTGCAAGACACTCAACAATTAAGTAGTGAGTGTTCTAGTGTTCATGGATCTGTTTGTGTTAATAACTGGATTAGAATCATATTCTTTGTTTCCTTCTTTCTTTTCCTTGTTTCTTTTTCTTTTTCCTTTTCTTTTACAGTGCTCAAACTATTTGAAAAGTGATAAGTTGTAAGTCTTAGAGTTTGCTTCTTATGTCCTGTGAGCATATGTTCATTAATCTTAGAGTCCTATTTACTGTTTGGTATCATGTATTCTATAATCTAATTTTATTTTGAGATTGACTTTAGTAATTTTTCCAAGATTTGTTTGATATATAATGTAGTTTAAAACCCAAAGAGCTGGGTTCTGTGATGAATATATCTATTAGATAGGTGTAAAGGACAATATCTTTTAAGTTACAAATATAGTAATCATGTGTTTTTCATATATAAAAATATACAGTCCAGTATGTATGTATATATTAATGACCATGAATAAACACATCTTGTATCTAGTAATGCTAATAAAATAGATAGATAAACATATCATCTATAGATAGATGATAGATAGAGATAAAAATATACATATTTACATACATACACACTGAAATTATAAACTTATATTGATAACTCTATTTCTAATTTAACTCAATAAACTTCATTCCAGATATTTTCAGCAGTATATCTGTGACAGCCAGTGTTTATCATAAACTTGCTGGAATCTGGAATCAGCTAGGCAATGGGACTCTGGACAAGGCTATGGAGAATCATTTTTATTGTGTAGCTATGGTGGGAGGACTCCTCCCAATCGCAGGCAGAATCATTCCATATAAAAGGATCTTAGACTGTTTAGATAGGAAAAGGGAACTGATTAGCATGTGTGCATTTACTGCTGTCCTTGAGTATGGAATTGATATAGTCAGCTGTGTGAAACTTCTGCTGACTTGATTTTTACCATGACGATGAACGTACCTTTAAATGTTAGCTAAAATGAACTCTTTAAGGTGCTTTTGCTAGGGTGTTTTTTAATCACAGTAACAAGAAAAGAAACTAAGATACTATCTCTTCTCACCTCTTGCACTCAAGATTAAAAAATATGTACTCATTTTATTAATCTCAGAATGCATAATTAACTAGATTTTGAACTTCTAAACTGTGTTCCAATGAAAAAGATGTATGTATATATACTTTTAAAATTATAATAAAAGTACTACTCCATGAAACAGAATTACAATGCAGAAGAAAACCTAAGGCCCCTTGAAGGGAGAAATTTGCTATAGTTTGTATGTGGAATATCCACAAAACTATATTATCAAAGACTTGGTATATAGGTTAGACCTAAAAAGAGGTGACAGAACTAAGAGGACATACTGGGAAATATTTATATCATTGAGTGTTCACCTCAACAAGGGATCACAGGACCCAACCTGCCAATCTCTATCTTGAGTCTTGTTTCATGGTGTGAGCAGTTGGCCACACTGCTTCCATT
>OU015744.1:1738851-1759131 GCA_907169655.1 Acomys percivali
GTCAACACTGCTTCCATTGACTCTTGGTTCATGGTGTGAGCAGTTGTTAACACTACTTCCATTGACTCTTGGTTCATGGTGTGAGCAGTTGGGCACACTGCTTCCATTGACTCTTGGTTCATGGTGTGAGCAGTTGGGCACACTGCTTCCATTGACTCTTGGTTCATGGTGTGAGCAGTTGTCAACACTGCTTCCATTGACTCTTGGTTCATGGTGTGAGCAGTTGTCTACACTGCTTCCATTGACTCTTGGTTCATGGTGTGAGCAGTTGGCCACACTGCTTCCATTGTCAGATGCATAACTGTTGCCTTAGCCAGATGCCCAAGCAAAGTGCACTCAGTCATAAATAGAATTTTTGACACAAAATATCCTTTTGTCTTTTGAAATCAATTGCTTTAACTATCTTATTATAGTGGAAATAAACTAAATAGCACAGGCTCATTTCTTACACACTTTTGCCTCTCAAATTCATACTCAAGATAACACATAATCAATAGAATTTCCAAAAAATCACAACTTTAACATGAAAGTAAATGTTATATTAATGGTAGAAACTATAAGGCTGGTCATTATCTTAATATGAAATATATTAAAAATATAAATAGTTTAAGAAATACAGATGCCAGGTACTAAACATAGTCTTAGAGCAAGGTCTTTGCCTGGCATACTCCTCAATTACCTCATATAAACAACACTCAATCTCTCTTCAACTTTGCTTATCAATAGGCTATGAGAAACCTTTAATATTATTTCTCACAAATATCATTCAAAGCATAATAGAGACAGGTGTACCAACTGTGCCCTTATTTAAAGCATCATTTTTGTGTTTATTGGTGTGATCAAATCAATAAAGGTAGAATATTCTCATCCTTTATCATTTCAAGTAGACATTCATTAGTTTATGTAGTTTTATACTCATTTCATTACAGAGAAAAGCTCATCAATAGAAAGAACAGTTGAACATTATCCTTTGTGGTTGCCCAGATCAATTCTTATTTTAGTGAATTTTGCTCATATAGTGACAAATTTAAAAACACAAACTTAACTTTGTACTCGCTATTTCAACTGTGATGTGTTTAATTCTTATACCAAAAATAGTGTCCATTTGGCATCTGTTGAAGGATCCAGGAAGCACTGGGGTTGTGAAGTATTTTTATATATTCTTTTAGCTTCCTTAGTAGTAACTACACATATGTGATCCACAGATTTGTCAAATGCTACTTCCAATTCTGTGTCTAGTTTTACCTTCCTTACTAATATATTATTTTAAGTATCTGATTCTTTATAAATAGGCTTATTAGTATAAATCCATAAACAAAGTACTCTTTAATTGCTCTTGTTGCTATTTATATATGTTGACATGCATATTAAATTGAAAACTATGCCCTGAATAATATTTGAAACCAGTCTTTTGAAAGTGCTTGATTAGTACTAATTCTGCAAGTTTACAGACATTTGTCATCTTTACAATGAAGAAGTAGTTTGGAAATGCATGTCCGTATTCCCATGGCTTGTACTTCAGTTTGTATGCATAACACATCGGCAGCCAATTTCAGTGGTTTCAGTTACCCTCCTTGTAGGAGAGGCAGTTCCACCTGGCCTGAAACCAGGTTAGGTTACTTCTTTCCCTTCCACCAGCACCCAGAACTGTAGCTGTATTTGTCCTGATGATTGCATTTCAATAGGAGGGCTCTAATGTGTTTGAGAAAGTCATCCTGTATCTTAAAGCTGACAAAAGGCTTATTTAACATTTTAAAAGGTTTATATACATTTCAAAGAGCCAGACAAAGTACCTTCAATTAACAGGTTTTGTAAAGTTAGTGCTTTAGGAAGAGATAGGATGCAGAAAGTCTTCTCTGATTTTAACAAGGAGAATTAAGCTTCCTATTTTTAAAGTATACTTGTAATTTGCATTCAGTGAGCTAGTAAAGAGCTTAAAATAAGAGAATATACGTGTTAAGGTGTCCTACAATTGTTTCAATGAATATGTGAAAGTGCATAAAATATTTTTAAATATTTTTTTTATTTCTTCTCGTCCCTTTGTAAACTAGTGACTAGATTATATGGTAGACAGGTCCATATGGATCCTGGTACTAACTTTTCACTGCTAGTTTACCATAATATACGATAGATTTACAAAAATTACTTTGTGGAAACTTAAATTTAATTAAAAACCCACCAACCAAGAGAAATCAACCACATGACAAGGATCTCCAGTAAGGAATTTAGTTGGAGATGTGGAGAAATCACAACGGTAGGTCATACACTATTTATTTAGTAATTATTTCAAGTAGTTTTTGTTCTCACAGTTTAGTTCCTCTCCTTGCTAGAACCTGAACTCATAGTTTGAGGGCAGGGCACTGACAGGAGCAGTAAAGTAAAGAACACACTTCCCTAAACATGAGCGAAAACATAAGCTGCCCAAGTGATTGTTCTAACCTATAATCACAGTCTATAGTGAATGCATGAGTGAAAATGGAATTAAATGAAATATTCAGCCTAAATATTTATAGTAAAGTGATTTAGTGATTTTGAAACATATAAAAATATAGAGAGGTTGATTAAAACAACCAGTGCTACAGATATAAAGATTCAAATTATCTATTTCAAAAGATAACAACAATTTAGAATAATTTTAAAAGACATCTTCCAGTCTTGTGTTTGTAATGTAAAAAGTATTTAAACGCAGAAACACTACAAAGCATGAGACAGTAACATGAAGAAAAGATCATTTTAAGTTGCCTCCCATTCAAATACTTCATTAACAACTGAAAGTGTCAAATATTTATAAAGCATTGGATGTTTAACCTATTAAGTTTTTAAAAATCCTCAAAAATAAGAGTAAATGTTTAAATGTAAATGTTCCTCAAATCCTTCCCTTCTTAATCTGGGTCACATAATGTATTTCTATCTTCTATTTCCCATATGCTGCATACATATTTAAAATGGAAGAAAATGTGTGTAAATAAGTATAATATATTCACCCATTTGTTTACTTTGCCCTTTCCCTACTGGTTTATATAGAGAATTTTTAATCATATTGCAGACAGATTGGAAATAAATACATTATGTTCACTCATTTGTGTACCGTGCCATTTTCCCTACTAGTTTATACATAGAAGCTTCAGTAGTTTTGATGGGTTCTTTTTTCTTCAATTACCAGAGTCCTTTATTGTTGTACCCTTGGCATTTTTGCAAATCTGAAACTATAACAAAATTTTAAAATGGAATTAATTATAACAGTGTATATCATTAACTTATATTGCTATAGAGTTAAGATAAATTGCTAAGTACATAATTTCTGCTAAAAAGAAAGTATGTATTTGACACTTTCTGCCAGATGCTACGAGATACCAGAGTACAGATTTCCTACCGTGAAATTTCTATTTCTCTTCCTCCTCCTAATACAACATGCAAAATTGAGGTTTTAAACCTTAACATTTGAAGAGTTTATAGTCATATTTATGAGAGGTGGGTTGGGTAGCAATAAGTTACTTGAATTTAAGAGGTGTTAGTATTTCTTGGTTTGGCAACAATTTATGTATAAATGTTGCAGACTTTCCCCCTGTCTTGGTAGTTTTCATATTGACTGCAAGGACTCACCCTTAGCATGAAGTTACCATATTGAACATCATGCTTGTTGTTGTCTGTTTTCAGACAAGTTCTTATTCTGTGGCAGGCTGGCCTTAACCTTGAGTTCCATTTGCCCCAGCTTCCTGAGAGAGACTTGGTCTCACTGCTGGCCTCAAACTAAAAGTTCCCCTGTCCTAGGTGCTTAGACTACAGGCATCAAAAATACTTAAGTTGAATCATTATCTAATACCACATATTAAAAATTAATTCAGCATCAGTACTAAAAGATGCAAGACTCAACACACAAAACTTGTAGAAGAATGAAAGTGGAACCATACAGTTGTTTGTCCTTTACATGACTAGTTCATTTATCTCGCAGCAGTGTCTTCAAGGTTTCTCCACGTTGCAGCAAATGTTAAAATATTCTTTCCTTTTATGACGAAATAATGTTCTGTTGTTTGTATGCTTGTTATAGTGCAATGAATTTTATAATTCAAATGCCAATGTTTCTACAAAATAATTATTTAAACATCTTTTTAAAATTTTTATTATGTTTCTTTTTAAAAATATACGTTTATATTATTACACATGAGTAAAATAAACTTCATACAGCAAGAAGAACCACAAGACAATCAGGAATTATATAAATATTACATTCATAGTGATTTGGCTATTTATTTGTATTTGGCAAACTTGAAGCAAACATCTTTCCTATCTTGTTGGGTCTACATTTCTGAATGGAGGTTAATATCTATCGTATCTCATCTCTATTAATTAGAACATCTATCTTGATCTAAAAACATCTTAACCCCTTAGGGTTAAGCTTAGGTTTACTAGCTTAATTGAAAGACTAGCTTAGTTTATCACAAGCATATATACTCTAGGTCTAATACATAGATATGAGTCTATAGATATATGAGGTAAAATATATGGTCTTCAAAAACCTCAAAGACCTACAGAATATGGCATTTAAAGATGTTTTTATTATTCTAAAGATTCTTTGACAACAAGACAAGTTAACTCCTGGCAACACCCAGCCTACCTCAAAGATAATGATGAGCATCAAAGAACCTCCTTGTGGAGTTGTCTTCAAATGTGGCAAACAAGCCACTGGGCAAAATGTCCTCGTTTCTGCCGCAGACAGAATTCTGTCTAAAAATGGGCAAGGTTAGATGCAGGCAGAGCCGATGGCCGAACTCTGCCAAGACAGGGTAAACAAGTCCTCAATAGCTCCTGCTTTGCAAATAAGTCTGTCAGATACATCTGGCCAGAAGGCTGAAGATGATGCGCCAACGTTATAGAGAGTGTTGGGTGACTGTTCAGGCAGTAAACTGACTCAATCATTTTTTCATTTTGGAAGCTGCTAACCTGCATTCTGAATTCACTGAGGTATAAGTTTTTTTTTTAAGATTTATTTATTTATGTTCTGTCTTTCTGTATATCTGCAGAGGGCATCAGATCCTATTTTAGATGGCTGTGAGCCACCATGTGGTTGCTGGGAATTGAACTCAGGACCTCTGGAAGAGCAACCTGTGCTCTTAACCACTGAGCCATCTCTCCAGCTCCCAAGGTATTTAAGTTTTATCCTTTCTCATGTCTCTGATGGGTTCGAAGACCAGATAGTTTAGTCTTTCAAGAAATAATATTCTATCTTCCCTACATTCCAGGGCTTGTTATCCATTTCTCTGTAAAAGCTATGTGTGTTGACCTCACCTTTTTAATCATGATGAATGATACAGCTGTGGACTTGGATGTATTGCCAGATCTTCCAGATCCTGTTACCAATTGTTTCAGGTACACACCCAAGCAGAATCGATACATATTACATTCATCTCTCTGGACTAATGGACGTGTCTTTCACTGTGACTAAGCCTTCCATACCAGCAGGCAGGTGGGTCATTTCTCTCTGCCTATTAAAACATTAAAACGCAAGAAAACAGCCACTGGGATGTGCTTGCATGGAGAAGGGTCCCCAGAGCTGGAGAGACCACTGAATCTAACGAGGCTGGGTTTTTTTATGTAAGTTTAGGGTGTTGCACTGGTGATCTCCTTCCCTTCCCATTTCTACTTTTCAAAAGTGTCTTTCTTCTCCTTCTGTGGTAGGGATTGGGTCTCAGGTTTTGCCTATGAGGACGGAAATAGCTGAATTTTGATTGGATGTGATAAGTGTAAGCAGCCTGACTTCCTTTGTGCTTTTGTGTTACAATAGTACAGAGAGCTCCACTGCATGCCAGGGGAAAATGAGCCACATTTCTGAAAAATAGAAACTGCTGGGTAGACAAAAGCCACAAAGAAATGGAAACTTACTGCCTATTGCTGGCAGCAAAATGTCATTAAAGAAATTCAAACTGGAATTTTTATGATCCATTTTTCTTACCCCAGGGTGACGCAGCCCCAGTATTCTGATGCCTGAAGTGGGGCAAAGGGCTGCAGTGCCTCCGCCTTGTCCTGAGCACTTATTAATGTTGGAAGCCTTCTCTTCTCCTCTACTCCCATCTTAACTACTCTCTTCATTTTTTTTAAACAGTTGACTCTTTTTGTTATTGAAGATTAGAAATCCTAAATATATCCTACTCACAAATATTCTTATTGTTTAAACTGTCTTTTATTGGCTTTATGCTGATATTTTCATAACTCTCTCAGTGTCCAATTTGTAATTTCTTCTTCTCCCGTCTACGCCTTTCCTCTTATATTCAAGAAATATATACCAACCCCAATAATGTGAGGATTTTGCCTGGTTTTATTCTGAGAGATTTATAATTTTGGTCTTACAATTTTTTTTTTAATTTGAATTCATGTTTAGCCAATAAATGGTAGTATATACGGATTCACCTTCATTGTAAAATAACGTTTTGTGTGTGAATGTCTGTGCATGTGTGTGCTGTGTGCGTGTGAATATCTGTGGTATGTATGATGTGTGTGTGTAAGTGTGGGGTGTATGTGGAGCAAGGGTAGCGGTGAGGAAACAACATGAAGTGTTGGCCTTGGCTTCGAGCCTTCTTGATGCACCCACAGTTGTGGTGTGTGGCTGTGCGTGCCAATCTATCTATTCCGACCGTCTTAGGAAGCCTGGGATTATAGACACACTCTATGATATCAGAATTTATGTGGGTTCTTGGGATTTTAACTTAAACTGTCATGTTTAGGCAATGAGTGCTTTATACATTGAGCCATCATCCTAATCCTCACCTGTTTATTTTTTGCCTGCCATTTTTTTTTTTTTCTGTCACTACTGTTTAAAATGGTGGTTACCCATGGAGTGACTTAAGCATAATTTTCGAGCGTCTTTTGACCATGATGTATGTGTGTGTGTAATGGTGATTGTCAACTTGAATGTGAAATTGAGACAACTGGACCTGTGAGGCCATTTCTAGTAAGGATTAGCTCTGGAGAAAGACCTCCCTTAGAGTGGATAGAGTGGAGAGCAACGTCCAGCGGTCTTTCTGATGTAAAGCCACCACAGTGTAAAGCAGCTTTGCTTTGTTTGTCTTTTCCCATCCTGAATGACACACAAAGCTACTGCTGCTTTATCCTTCACAAACATCAGAGCCAGCATTTTTGGCCTTTTAACATGAAATCAACACCAGTGGCTGCTCAGAGGTCCTCCAGATGGGCATGAAGCCTCCTGGGCTGAACAGCTGGCTATCAGGTTCTTAGCCTGGCAGACAGTTGGCAGAGAGTCACTGTTGAAGCACCCTGTCCCTACTGTGTGAGCAAATCTAGTAAATATTCATTTATTGTAAGTATATATTCATTCTAGTGTTCCTGATTCTCCAGAGAATGCTGCTTCACAGAGTATGAGGGCTTTTCCCTCTATCATTAATATTATCTATGCATCTGTCTGCATGTCATCACCTCCCAAATTGAGCTGCTTCAGTTTGCAATAAATACTGAAATCAAGAAGTGAGTCATCAAGTTTTATTTCAAGTTTGTATCAGGCATTTGTGGTCTTTGGAGGTTTTTTTTTAAAAAATAATTTTAGGCTGTCTACTGATTCTGAAAAAACTCATGAGAATTATGATAGGAATTTTATTTTTTTTCTTATGTTAAGTAAAATGGATACATTAACAGTATTAAATTTTTCGGTACATCAACATGTTCTACATTTTCATCAATTACATCATTGATTTTTTTTTCAATATTATTAAGTACATTCTATTGACAGGTCTTTAACTTGTTGGCATTAACCAATTTTGAAGCCACTTATATTTGTGGCATTACAAATAGAATTGTGTTGGGGATGGTGGCACACTCCTTTAATCTCAGCACTCAGGAGGCAGAGACAGGTAGATTTCTAAGTTTGAGGCCAGCCTGGCCTACAGAGTAAGTTCCAGGATAGCCAGGCCCTCACAGAGAAATACTGTCATGAAAAAACAAACAAACAACAAACAAACACATATTAGAAAGGAGAGTTTTTTCTCTAATTAGCCTTTCAGATTGTCCTCTATTACTTCAGTATATAGAAACATAATTGGTATTATTTGCACTTGACAGTGTGTACTGTTTTACTGCAAACTACTATTTCAGTTATTACTCTTATATGTACATAACTTGTAGTGCCTTTCACATCTGAAATTATAAGGATGTTATTTCTATTTTTTTTATCTTCCTTGTCTTTCTCCTGTTACTGTTATTCTTGTTCTTTTTCTCTAATCATAAGTCTTATATTATTAAAAAGTAATTGGAATGAATTTAGTACAAGAACCTGAGTTGTATTATTAATTTATGACTTGGGCAGTAGCCACCACTCATCTAAAGATTTCAAAACATCTCTGTGGAATATTGTAGATGGCCTTATCAGGAAAAAAAAAAGACAAATCATAACACACACACACACACACACACACACACACACACACACACACACACATGAATTGGTTAACATCACCTCATCTTATCACATTGGCTAAAATTGGAGTCTTTGGAAATCTTGTTGGATAAGAAACTTGGATTGTGATAGATGCTGTGGAACTTTATCCTGAGTGATGACATTTTCATTTGAATTGTTGCTGAATTGTTAGGATCTTACCTGGTAAGTGATGCCCATCAATGTATTTAGTAATATCAGGTTGTTAATAGCAGTCTCCAAAATCCGAAGAGACTGGAACTTTTGATGGATCCAGCTGAATTGATAATGGCCACAGAAGTGCCTTAAGGCAAGCTGATATCCTTCTGTGTACTTAGCCTGTTTGTCTAACCTGCCCTTAACAGAGCAATATAATGGCAGCATTACTTATTGTGGATTCTCCACATAGCCAATTTTTATGACCCAGGGTGATTTATAGTATTAATCTTGAGTATGTATTTGTTCTTTCCCCTGAACCAGAGAGCAATAAGATGTGTATGTATATGTGTTGGGATAACCATTTACTGAAATTTTTCATAAATGTTGGAAATAGCATAGAGGATTAATTTGTAGTTCAAAGCACTTTAGATCAGTTGGAGCAAATAACTCAACCTTCTATGAAACTATTAAATATTTTTACAAAGTATCCCCCATTCCATCCCCTGAGTGATGCTTTCTCTGGCCTTCAATAAAGGCAGAACAAAACCCTTTGTTACAGACTAAACAGATCCACTGACATCAGGAGGGTAGGTAGACACTTACCAGAAAGACTGCAAACCTGATACCACAAACTACAGACAGAGAGGAGATACACAGAAGAGGCACAGAATTCAAACTCACTTCATTCTTTGTCAAGTTAATCCAAGAGTGTTTGTTTTCTTTCTTTAATGTGACACTGATGCATCTTGGTGCCTCTTTAATGCTGTCTACCACCACATTTTTTTAATGGATTTCATTACAATTTTACTTCATGTACTTAAGAATTTGAAAACATATCTTTGTAATTGATTTTCTTATTCAAGAACAGGTGGTAATTTTTATACTTGCTTACTAATTTTTAAGATTTTTAAAAACCTCTAATAGTCTTGTGTAATATTTTGGTTAGAATATTCTTATATTTTATATTTTTCTTCTTGTTTTAATAGTTAAACCTTTAAATGGTGATTGAAAACCAAATAAATGGTCTATTCAATTCTGAGGACAATCAACTGTTTTACAAAAAGATTGCATTTCTTCTGAGAAAATTTCAAAAATGTATAAGAAATGTAAAGTCATTATTTTAAAACCCCAGTTACTGGTGCTGCTTATGTCTGCAGTTTCTGTTCTCTTCCCTACATTTTCTGACTCCAAGATTGTCTTAAATTGTGTTTTCTTTGTTGCTTTTATTTCCCTCTTTAGGTTTGAATTGTTTTATTCATTTCTTTAATTTCTTTCTCTACTTTGTATTTTCCTGTAATTCTTCGTAGGGTTTATTCAATTCCTTCATCTATTTGTATGTATTTTCCTGTATTTCTCTGAGAGATTTATATTCCTCCTTCAAGGTCTATATCCTTTTCATCACCTCAGATTTAAAGTCTTCTTGGCCTTGAAGGAGATGAGTATCTCCAGGGCTTACTGTGGTAGGACCACCGGTTTCCAGTGGTGTCATATGGCTCTGAGTTTTGTTGCTTGTGTTATTGTGCTGGCCTCTAGCCCTGTGGTTGACTCTGGTGTAAGTAGGCCTGGGGGTTCCTACTATGGGGTAGCTCTCTGTTCTCCAGGTGAGCCAGGCAGGCTGGGAGCAGGTGAAGAGAGGTCTAAACCAAGTTGTTTTCTAGGGCTCCCCAGAGGTCTTCTCAGGATGGTTGACAATGGGTGTTGAAGTCTGCACATAGCTCAGCTCTACTGGGTTCTCTGTCTGGGTCCCAGTTGGGACAGACAGTGGAGAAGCAGGCTGAGAGGGATCCAAGCTGAAAGCTTCTCAGGTGCACCTCAAGCCTCCTCGGTACAGTGGACAATGTAGGTTGTGGCCCACGCCTGACTCACCTCTGCTGGTTTATTCTCTGTGACTCAGATGGGCCAGGCCAGAAAGCAGTGGATGGAGAAAGACTCAAGCCCAAAGCTGTTCAGGTACCCCACGAGTTCTTCTCAAGATGGCTGCTAATGTGGGTTATGGCCCATGTCCAACTCAGCTCTGTTTGCTCTCTGTGTCCCAGGTAGGCCAGGCTGATAATAGAGGGTAGAGAGATCCAAGCCCAAAGCTGCTCGGTTTTCCCAAAGTCCTTCTTGGGATGCTATACCACTCGTGAGAGATGCTCCGCCATACAACACAGACATTTGCTCAACTGTGTTCAGAGCAGCTCTATTCATCATAGCTAGAATCTGGAAACAACCTAGATGTCCCTCAGCAGAAGAATGGATGGGGAAACTGTAGTACATTTTCACAATGGAATACTGCACAGCTATTAAAAACAAGGAAACCTTGTAATTTGCAGGCAAATGGATGGAATTAGAGATGATCATCCTGGGGTAAGTAACCCAGACCCAGAGAGATACACATAGTATATACTCACATATAAGCGGATATTAGGCACATAATATAAGATAACCATTCTACAATACACAGACCTAAAGAAGCTAAATAAGGAGGACCCTAGAGAGAATGTTTAACTCTCACTCAGAAGGCCAACACAATAGACACGAGAAGCAGTTGAAGAGAAGGAACAGGATGGAGCCTACCATAGAGGTCCTCTGAAGGATGCACCTAGCAGATGCTGAGACTCACAGCCAAACTTCAGGGTGGGGTTCAGGGAGTCTTATCGAAGAGTTAGGAGATAGAAGGACCTGGAGGGGACAGGAGCTCTACAAGGAGCCATCCAATCTGGGTGGGGCAGAGGATGCAGCAGAGACTTATACAACAACTAAGAACCATACATAGTGAGACCTAGACCCTCCGCTCAGATGTAGTAGACAGGCAGCACAGTCTCCCTGTGGGTTCCATAATATGGAGAATAGGTACCACTTCTGACATTGACTCCGGTGCCTACTCATGGATCACTTCCTTCTGGTGGAGCAGCTTTGCCAAGCCACAGAGGAGGAGGAGGAGGAGGAGGAGGAGGAGGAGGGGGAGGAGGAGGAGGAGGAGGAGGAGGATACAGACAGTCCAGATGAGACTTGATGTGCTGTGGTCAGATGTTAGGAGAGGAGGGCTTCCCCTTTCTGAGGACTAGGGGATGGGAGAGGGGATGAATGAGTGAGAGTGGGGCCGGTAGGTGATGAGGGACTGAGCTACAATAAGGATGTAAAGTGAACAAATTAAAAATAAAATAAATCATCTAAATAATAAATAAATAAATGAAATCCCAGGCATGACACCTAGATTGAGATTTTTTTTTTTTAACTTTGGTATTTGTGAAAGGTAAAGACCATGTAGGTTTGACCATGATAAATGAGATATGAGCTTCATCTAAACATCATGAGGGCATCTGGCAAAACAACAAGACAAGACACAGCACTATTCTTTGTGAGCTGACAGCATCAAGACTCACATAACCCCCGCCCCCCACCAACACCACGGTTCCTTTGGGCCCTGAAGGAGGCTGAGTGCCCTAGCTTGTTTCCAGAACAGCATCTCTGATCTCTGGGGATCTCCTGATAAAACAGGCTTGAGCAGCCTGAAACACACAGCTTAGCTCTGCCTGGGACCTTTCTGAAGAGTCATAATCTTAGCTAAGTGCTAGATAAATGTACACTGAGTGCCATTCAACACACACACAGGGTTCACCCTATCTTCTTCTGTAAAGGATCAATGTGCTCATCTGGAGAAGCTGCTTAAGAGATAAATGCTTCAACAAAGTATCTTAGCAAATTAAACAAAGTATCTTACTGCATGAAACAGTGTCTTAGCACATGAAACAAAGTATCTTATCACACAAAACAAAGCACCTTAGCAAGTGAAACAAAGTATTTTAGCTCATGAACTGAGGGAACCTGGGGTTCAAACCCTCAGAGAAATAGCAAGCAATAGACACAAACTTATGGAAAGTCTAAGGAAGAGGAAACACTGCTGTCTCAATAGCTATGATTACTATGTTTCAGAAAATAGAAGATGGTTCAAAGCAGAGGATAAAGGAAATGAGTTCCTAGTCAATACCCTTGAATCAATCATTTTTCCCAGGAAGAACACACAAGAGTCAGAAGGAAAAGATAAAATGTGCAACTCTATAGAAATTCTTAACATAGCAAAATGGGGTCAGAAAATGTCCACACAAAAACATTAAGAATTTGTAGAAATATCTACCACAAGCACTTTAGGAGCAAGACTTTTCATATTAAACTTCACGATTCCTTAGCAGTGACTGGGTAAATATATGTATTAAGAGCTTGCATGAAGACACTGGTACAAATTATCTGAAATGGAAGTCAAATCAAAGGGAGGAGGCTTCTTGGTAAATGCCGTAGGTATTCTGAAGAAGTCACATGCTGACAAATACAAGGGACAGAGGAAATAAAGCATGTATAGGACCAGCTTAAGCAGCATATACTGGAAGACAATATGCCTGGTAGGTGCTTGACAGGCAAGATAATTAACGTTGGAAAACAGAGACCAATCACGTTACAAAATGATATAAATCCTGTCTCAGCCACTGTTCTATTGCTATAAAGAGACATGACGACCAATGAAACTCTTATAAAAGGAAGCATATGACTGTAGGCATGGTCACAGTTTCAGAGGCTTAATCCATTATCGTCATGTCAGGGAGCATGGCAGCACACAGACAGGAGTTGGAGCAGTGTCTTAACCTTTACGTCCTGGTCTGTAAACAGAGAGAAAATCTGGCCCTGGCATGGGCTTTTAAAACCTTAACTCTGACCCCCAATGACACACTTCCTACAAGTAGGCCACAACTCCTGATTGTTCTAGTCCTCTCAAAAAGTTCCAATGCATGGTGATTAATGGTTCAAATATATGAACCTAGGGGCAGGGGGAGCGCATTCTTATTCAAGCCACCACAAACCCAGTGTAACAACTGCAGCTTAAAGAGAGGTCTTCCTAAATACTTCATCTAAAAGGTGGTGGCCTCAGCAGGATAATCATCCTGACCATTATGTGTTAGCACTTTTATTGGAGCCTCTGTTCAGTTCATATTTTTCCTCTATCTCAACATATTATAAATGCTATATTTTCATAATTTCAGGCAATATTGTTTCTTTAGCATGTAATTATGCCTAATATTTTCCCAAACTAGGCAAAGGACAAACAATAGCAAAGACCTACAGACAATTATTAATTTTCCTAATCTACCTGTGTTCCTGGATAGATCCAAGATCATATTTGAAGAATTACATAAACATACAGGGTGAATTAAAGGATGATTTGCATGCCCAAAGCAATTTTGTGATATCTAGGACTAAGACTCCAGAACTCAAAGTCTCTATAGCAGCTGAGGGACCAGTCAGTCCTGTAGAAGCGTTGCAGGCATTATAACACATTTTGTGTAGCTACTTCCTCCAAATTTCCTCATAGTTGAAGACACACTAAAATTCAAAAAGTAAAAAGAAAACATAAAAATCTTAGGAAGTAAGCAATGCTTATAATTCTCTCAGAAGCTCTTGAAACTCACGTGGTTCTCATCATTGAGGAAGAGAGGAGAATTCTTCATCTACTTGTTTGTGGGGAGTGCCTGTGTTGCTGCTTTTGATATGCAATTGCCTTAAGTCTTTTAAACCCTTCACCCACGTCTGTAAAGAACCCTCTAGTGAAATCACTGGCTTATTAACTTACTCTTGATTGGAGTCATTTGTTTGGTGTATTATTTTCTCTATGTGAGAGGAAGAACCATTTATTTACATCCGCACAATAGAAGCCATACAACATATTTTCAATCTAGTGTTTGTTTGCTTGTTTGTTTTTCAGGACAGGGTTTCTCTGTGTACCCTTGGCTGTCCTGGACTGTCACAGAGATCTGCCTGCCTCAGGCTCCCTCAGTGCTGGGAGTCCAGGTATGTGCCACCACACCCAGCTTGCATTTAATTTTTAATCTTAAGAATGAAATACACACAGTCATTACTACAAAAATAATAGCACTATTTTGTTATTTCTTTTACTTCACTTGGGGTCCAATATATTCATTTAAATATGCTTTCTATCTCTAAATAGATCTCTTCTCCCTCCCCCCACCATCTCTTCCCAAGATTTCTCTTGGAGAAACCCTGTAGCCTTGGCTGTGCTTGACTCATTTTGTATGCCATGCTAGCTCAGACTCACAGAGTTCTGCCTGCCTTGCCTCCCTGAGTGCTGGGAGTACAGGATGTGCTATGGCACTTGGCTTCTAAATAAATTTTTTTTCTTAAATCTCCAGCTTTAGATTGAGTTCTTAAGAGAATATTCACCATATAACATCTTAATAATCAAATTATAAGCACAAAATGATCAAAGAGTCTAGAATATGAAGTAAGCTCAATATATTATTTTTGGAGGCAACTATTTTATGGTCTGCACTGAGTCATTATGAGTGAAATTTGGTATTTTGGTCATATAGTAGATGCTGTTACACATGTATTCTTGCTTTTACAGCTTCTGAAAATTATGACAGTGTGTCATGATAATAAATCTTGATTGTCAACTTGATGACATAGAATCCTCATGGAAACACTTTCTGGGCATGTCTGCAAGAAAAATTAATGATTAAGTTAATTTTGATGGGATGACTTACTCTAAGTGTGATACCATGCCACAGAGTGAAGCAATAAACTGACTAGAAAAGAGAAAGCAAGCTGAAGACAGTCATTCATCACTCTTTGCCTTCAGGCTAAGGGTAGGATATAACCAGTTATCTCCCATTTCCTACTTCAGACAGTAGCTTCTCTGCCCTGCTCTGTTCTATAACTGTAAGTCAAAGTTAACATTTTCCTATTTAAGTTGTGTTCATCAGGAATTTTGTCAGAGGAGCAAGGCAAGTGACAGTTGCTTTGCAAGTACACATTATCAGTGTTCAAGTAAGTAGGTGAGTGGCATTAAGAATTCAGTTTGATGTAACACTCAAAAAATGTTATTAACAGCACAATTAGGTTGATTACATGACATTTTAATTGTGAATGTCTTGTAATTTGTGTTCTAAGAATGTTCCATGGTGATATTTAGACCAAATGTGTTATTGCTTAGTTTATTTTTCATATTGTTAATCACTTATGATTACAGAATTACAAAATGATAGCGCAGAATACATGATGTACAAACCACTACTTTAAAACAGCATAGTAAGCATACTAATGGTACATCAACTGAGTGGCCATTTTCTTTCTTTCTCTCTCTCTCTTTTGTGTGCCAAGGACCTTTTTAAAAATATTTTTTAATTTTTATATATCCATTTATATTATTAGACCCATGTAAAATAAACTACATACAGCAAGAAGAACTACAAAAAATCAAGAATTATTTAATGTGATATTCATAGTGTTTGGCTATTCCTATTTGGCATCCATGAAGAAAACATCTTTCTTATTTTGGTGATTCTAAGATTCTGAATGTAAATCAATATTTATCATATCTCATCTTTATCACCTTAAAACATCTAGATCTAAAAACATCTTAACCCCTAAACAACTAAGTTTAATTGTAAAATGAAACTAACTGATCTTCAACCTCATCAGAACCTTGAGAAGGAATAAAATTAACTACCTGAGTATACAGGGTGTGTGGGTTAGCAGCTTCCAAAATGAAAAAGTGACAGTGACAGTTTACTCCTGAACAGTCACCCAAAACTAAAACATTGGAGCAACATCTTCAGCCTTCTGGCCCAACATATCTATCTTGCAGACATATTTGTGAGGCAGGAACTATTGAGGACTTGCTTACCCTGTCTTGGCAGAGTTTGGCCATTGATTCTGCTGCATCCAATCTTGCCCATTTGTAGACAGAATTCTGTCTGTGGTATAAATGAGGACATTTTGCCCAGTGGCTGGTTTGTCACAGTTGGAGCCATCTCCATAAGGAGGTTCTTTGATGCTCATCATTTTCTCTGAGGTAGGCTGGGTGTTGCCAGGAGTTAATCTGTATTATTTTCAATGAATCTTTTTTAAAAAATCTTTAAAGGTCTTATTCTGTAGGTCTCTGAGGCTTGTGATGCCCTAGCTAACTATCTTAACTTACCTAGATAATATACCTTATCTATCTATAAAGTTATATTTATCTGAGAAACCTAGGATGTATATTCTTGGAATATAAATAGACTAGTAATTCACATGACCATGATTTGATTAACTAACAGTTAACTTGTATAACTTACTTATCCTAAACAGCCTGCAACAGCACTTTCAAAGTATCGGAGGTAAACTTTATATTCTACTTGAGTTGTATGAGTATAATACCTCATATAGATTTCCCTCAACCAAAGAATAGATAAAGGAAATGTGGTTCATTTACACAATGGAATGCTACTATTAAAAACAAGGAACTCTTGAAGTTTACAGGCAAATGAATAGAACTGGAAGTGATCATCCTGAGCGAGATAACCCAGACCCAGAAAGACAATTTTTTTTTTATTAATTTATTCTTGTTACATCTCTATGGTTATCCCATCCCTTGTATCCTCCCATTCTCCCCTCCCTCCCATTTTCCACTTATTGTCTAGATCTTGTTAGAATGTTCACAGAATTCACTCTGTACATACTCCACAATTGTGTTTATTCTGATTTGGGCAACTAATATCCACATATTTTTAAAAATCAGTTATGGTCATTGAGAAATGTAAATCCCAATATATTTCATAATAAAATATAATTCTAAAATATGTTGTCTTTGATTTCTATAAGTAGAACAAAGTGACTTATCTAAAATCTAACATAGAATCTTAATTTCAGGTAATTAGGCAAGATCAAAGAATACATGACTCTCAATACAGGAATCAGAACTTAAGAATCCTATAGATTTGTAATAAAAATAATCACAAATAACAGATGAAATATTAATGAAGTTGTATGATATATTAATTTTTAACAATGTAGTAGAACATGATTAAATTGTTGTAAAAGAAACTAGTACCATAAAACAATTAACAATTTTGAAAGAACTGAATAATTTGATAATTTCAGTAAGAATCCATCTTTCTTTTTGCCCTTATTATCAAAAACATCATTCATAAAATAGTGATTCTAGAAGATAAAATAAATAAAATGGATCTGAATAATTCATCCCATATGAGTGGGAAATAGAAAACAATGCTTCATCCTGCTGTTCGTAATTAGAATAATTCATGCTCAAATATATTGTTTATGGCCTTGAAATTAGCTATCAGGGGTGTTTCAACATATATATTGTAATTCACTAGAGAAAAATAAGAACAAAGATAAATAATGAAACAAAGGGCAGATGTGAACACACACACATATCATACCACACCATAACACACACACACACACACACACACACACACACACACACACCTCCTTGCTGTTTGCCTTTCAGTTTAAGGTCCCTTTACCACAACATAACTGTAGACTGAGAACAAGAAACACAAGCTAAGCAGTTATCTCTCTATCTGGGGCTCATCCAATGACACAATTTATGACAGAATTGTCATGGACTATTACAGTGGTACTTTATACCACTGTGCTCACAAAACATTGTGCTTGGAGCCAAGTTTCCAAACTTCAGTTTTCATTAAAATTATATATACACACACACACACAGAGACTGTAAAAAGAAATAAAATAAATTATAGTTTTCCATATGGCTTGTGGTTTGATAGATCAAAGTAAATTATTAATATATTAACATTACAGTGTTGAAAAATTACATTTGACAATATCACAATATTTTTATGCTTCTTATAATATTATTTGGAGTACACTTTTGTGTGTATTTGATAAAATTAGTATAAGATTAATTGTATATGAGAAATATCAGCATTTCCTCAAATGGCTGAAGTTTCCAATACATTGACAAATATATATGTATGTGTATATACATATATGCATGCATATAGATATTTCCACAAGGATTCCATTTTTATATTTGGAATATTTGTGCTCATAAGAAAAGGCTTTTAAAATTATTCTGCTGAACTTAAAGCGATTTTGTAATTGATGTCTTCACTGGCAGAAGACACATATTGATAGCCTAAATTACAGCTTTCATGAAC
Source organism: Acomys percivali (assembly GCA_907169655.1). NCBI lineage: Eukaryota > Metazoa > Chordata > Mammalia > Rodentia > Muridae > Acomys > Acomys percivali. Next base: position 1,757,392 of record OU015744.1, read on the forward strand.
TAATAAAGACTCTGTATGATTTTAAACAAAGAAATAGCATGAGTACATTGGAAATAATGACATTACTTGCTTGTCAAAACATGTCATTGTTTTATCACGTTGAGGTCCATAGTGACTCTTAAAAAACATGAGAAAGGGGATGTGGGAGAAAAGAGGCAAGGCCTTATGCTTGCGATAATTTTTATCTATATTAAAAAAAAATAAAAAATAAAAAAAAAATTATCTATATTATCTTAATTAATGTGTACTCCACCTTTAGCAAAATATTGGTTGAAGAGCTCTAGCACACTGACCATTGCAAACGTGGCTCCAATATTTTTTTTTTGTCCCTTTATTCTTCTCCTTCATTCCCTCTTCCTTGCCAAACCCTTAGATTACACCCCTAAAGCTAGCCATCAAGATCTAGTCCCTTATTTGGCTGCTTCTTCAGTAGGCTGGCCAGGAAGACCCAACTACCAAAGTATTTCATTTGAGCAACCAAAAGCTCCCTTTGGGGTACTCTAGTCAACACGCTTAATCAAAGCAAACCAGCTCGTCCTAACACAAGGTTTCCCTTTTCCTTTTATAAACTGCCATTTGCCTCCTCTGATCCTGACTCCCCGAGACAGGGTCTCTCGGTGTAGCCTTGGCTGACTTGACTTGCTTTGTAGACCAGGCTGGCCTTGAACTCACAGAGATCCACCTGCCCCTGCCCCTGCCTCTGCCATTTAACTTTAGGTCAAGTCTGTCTGCTCTCTATACAGAGGCAGTCCTTTGTCCCTCCAGGGCAAATATCCCTTCTTCTCCTTCTCCCTTGCTCCCTTTTTCCTCTCTTGTCTCCTGTCTTCGTCTCTCACCCCCTGCTCTTTGTCCCTTGGGCTGAGAACTTCACCTTGGTGTGTCCTGGGATGTCCTTGCATTCATTGGTGTGTTGAGCTGGTGAGGTAGCTCGGTCGCCCACTCACTGTACGTGTCTGACGCCCTGGGGTTCATCTCTGAAACCAATGTAAAGAAAAAGATTCAACAAGCCAAAGTTGTCTTCTGGCTCCATATGTGGGGTCTGGTACTTGCAACAATTTACGTACAAGACACACACAAATGTGTTGTTGTTGTTGTTATTGATGATGATGATGATGATGATGATGATGATGATGATAGTAAAAAGAAAAATATTCTATGCCATTAGGATTACCTATTAAGCTTTTGAGAATGGTTAATTTCATGTGACTAAAGCAAATACTAGGACAAAAACAAAAATGGCAATATTTTGTTTTGTTGAGAAAATAAATATTTTCCTAAGTTAGTTTGTCCAACACTATCCATTTCTAATTTGATTTGTATTACTCCAATGGTAATTGAAATAATCACCATTGTGATTAGAGATGAAGTGGTACATTTGAATGGCAGTTAAATCACAGAAACAATTTCACAATGAGAATGTGTGTATGTATATATGTTCTTTCTAAAGACATTTTATCATCTATCTATCTATCTATCTATCTATCATCTAACTATAATATATATTAAACAATGTATTTAGCAAAAGATATGTTTATACTCATTTGTTTTCTGGGAGATTATTAAGTTCTAGAGTAACTCTCTCTCTCTCTCTCTCTCTATATATATATATATATATATATATATATTCTATATAGAGACATTCTATATCCATGTGTATATTCTCTCTGAGAATATATATACATAAATATAGAATATATAGAATGTGTGTATATAGATGAAGATAGATAAATGATAGATATG
>OU015744.1:1759141-1778380 GCA_907169655.1 Acomys percivali
AGAAAGCAAATAGAGCACATAATTTCTTTTGCTAAATGAGTTATATTGTTTAACTTTGCAGTCTTTAAAAGTATCCTAGTTAAAACACTTGTATGCTGGCTGGTATGGGCTACTGGATGGTCCCTGTGTCTATTTTCTCAACTGCAAACTACATCACCCACATATTAGATCACTGTAAAATCAAATGAGTAGATTAGATGTGTGCAGCTGCTCCATCTGCTTTATCCGTTAAGATCATGTTGGTTGATTGATTTCAGAATGCGGTCTCCTCAACCCTTCCACAAAGAGTCTTTCTTTGTCAACATGTAAAATCCTAATTCATACTATCACACCATACACCGTATGTTTCCACTTGTTGATGTTTTGGCCTTTATGTTAAAGGAAAAAGCAACATTTGTAGTAAAAGCAAGAAAAATAAATCCTGAATGTAAATTTAAAAAACAAAACAAAACATTTCTCTAGTTATTTATTCTACCCCCAGGCTATTTAAACTTCAGTTTGAAAGAAACAAAATAAGTAACCATATCTGATGGAAATATTTTTAGGGTAAAGAAAAAGGTATTTAAAATATATTTAGTTTTACAAAATTATAGTTACCTAGACTGTCACATGTTGTGAAAATTAAATCTTAAATTTATCAATTAATAACATTCAAAATTTTTTGTGAAAACTTTTCTATGTTAAGGTTTATGAAAAATATAAAAAGTCCTCTTAAAATTCCTTAGTTGAAAATGGTTTTTTGTTTGTTTGTTTATTGTTGCTAATAAAGCACATGCCTAAAAATAGGAGGTTGCTGACAATACAGAATAAACCTGATAACCAGGATCCAAGAATAGACACTTAAAATGCATACTACAGTAATTAAAAGCTCAGCTCATGAAAGCCTGTTAGAACTCAGGACTATAAAGAAAAGACAGATAAAGCAGGACAAAATATTTGAGCATTCTTATCAACTTGGAAACAGTGGAAAGAAACTTGTTGAACTACTTCCTGTGGTGGCTTCCTGTGGTAGATTTGACCTTTGGAAGCAAGTATGACTTTGTGATAGGATTCGATTTTTAAAGTCTTAATTATAGGAGATGAAAAATAAAACAAAAGTCAGGTCTTGGGCTCAGATAAGGCGAGGTGCATACTTCTCTCTTTTCTCTTCATCGATGGAAGACTTAGAAATCCACTCATCATCAAGTACTGGTCCACCCTAAACAAGGACTTGAAAGGGGAATTCACATTCGTCTGAGGAAAGGTCATGGAAGTGAGGTGACATACCACTCAACTGTAGAGCATTTCCCATTGCGTGTACCGCTGGGAACTGAATGTTAGTCTCAGTTCTACAGGGTGGAAATGAATCCCTCAGTTTTGCTGCTGAAGAGAAGCAAAAGTAGCATAGGGGCCACGTTTGCAATCTGTAGGTGAGACCCCAGAGAAAACAGAAGCCACACAGAACAACGCTCCGGATGACCGATGCATGTACATATAGTGTCCAACAATTGAGGACAATGGACGCTGTTCTAACAAAGACAGCACGCTGTGACAGTTTTCCAAGTGAGAAAACAAATGTTGATTTTTGGAAATGGGTGAGGTACTACTCAAGGCCTCTAGAGGAACAGAACTTAAAGTATGAATCGTTATATGGTCCTTTATTAGGGTCCACAAAGGGGATTTACCAGAGTGGCTTTACAGCCTGTGGTCCAGTTCGTCCAACAATGGCTGTCCAACGGTGAAAAGTTCCGGAAGTTGTTCAGCCTGCATGGATGGAAGTCTCTGGTGGTCTTCATCAGGTTCCAGAATTCTAAGGAGGTGGGCTCTATGCTAGTGAAGTAATGATTTTGTCAGCAGGAGCCAGAGCAAGCAGGTGACGCTGACAAGCTTCCTCCTTCTGTGCCGTTTACATAGGCTGGCAGCAGAAGGCATGGACCAAACTAAAGGTGGATATTCCCACCTCATAGGGTCGAGATTTAAAGTGCATCTTCCAACTTTAAATGATATAGTTAGGAAAAAAATATACCTAACGGCAGACCCAGCCACTTCAGTTTTAGTTAGTTGCAGACGGAGTCAAGTTGATTGTCAAGAAGATCCACCAGAAATGACTTTTGAAAGTGTTCAGGAAGGTGAGTTAATATGGAAAAATACCTCAACCACATACCAGAACACCAGTTAATTAATAGTCCCATGACATTACCTACTTTAATTGCAGTAAAAGCACATATTAGGCTAATTTTTAAAATAATAAGATTTCTTTAAAAAGACCCCATAGGAAGTCTAGAAGGAAAAATATAATTACAAAAAAATAGAATGCAAATATTGGGCATATGTTGTCACATGCAAAGAAAAAAATTAATAGCAGCAGAAATAACAGTAACATAAATATTTTTAATATAGTATAGCTCAGAGTTTTCTTTTTCATCAAACAAAATAATTTTCAAGTGAGAATCATAAGGAAAATTATAAAACGATAAGCTTTAGATATTAAGAGAAATCATTCAATTTGATGAAAATATTTTTCACCTCATTTAGCATTGTTTTCCCTCTCCTCACAAACCTTGACTTAATGTTTTCTTACTAAATATAGCTGCTTTATTGTCACAGAAAACTAAACAAATGCTCTGTAGCTAAAGTAAACAGGAAATGCGAGCTTTACTTTCCATTTAAATTGGTTAGTGCCAGATGGCTCAAGTATTAACAAGCATTTTAAAATGATCATTATCAACTGGTTTTGACCAGTTCACCACACATTTCAGCCACTTTCAGAGTTTTGAGAGCAGGATGTTTGGGAAGAATAGACATTAAAATCCTGGCATTAATGTATGTGTTATGTATTATGGGTATTGTTGTAGACTCTCACTGTCACAGAGTTCATGGCATAGACAAGATGGTGTTCCCACGCATAGAGCCATCATCTGGACCCCCACACTTAGCAGCCATGGATCAGCAATGTGTCAGCCAAGAGCCTAGAATTGTGTGGATTTTTCTTTTCAACATACTCACTCTGAGTCTCTGACTCATTTTATTTCCCTTTTAGTATGTGTTCCTCTGACACTAATTGGGGGGCAATACTGTGTTGAACTGCTGAGTGAAACAGTGAGCATAACAGTGACATGATGAGGCTCTTCAAGTAGAAGCCTTATTGGATAAGGAAAGAAATCGTGAGGATCCAGGAGTGGTACCTCACGCCAGCCTGGAATCCAGCACCTGAGCCAGGGCATCACTGTAAGCAGGATGCTTGGGCTGCTTAGCAAGTTAAGGAACGGACAGGCTACACACCAAGAACCGGTTGCCAACCCACTCAAAGTAACTAGTGAAGGTTATCTGCATTTACTGAATGTGTCAGGGAGGGCTAGAGAATTAGGCAAAGGATCGCGCTACCTGAGCAACAGAGGTGTAAATGTCAGGGTGAGTGGTGGAGAACTCACATCACTTTCTACTCAGTTAGGACTGCAGTTAGTTAGGTGCACCGCAGGCGCCATGGTTTTTCCTGGTATCAACACACTCTCTTACACATATCCGCAGGATTGTTCCTATTGGTTTTCAAAAAGAATTGTTTGCAAAATATCCACAGTGTCATGTGTCTACTCATTCCAAAGGAGACTATGGGATAAGTAGAAATGGGAATATTTCTTCTCCCGGTATCTATTATCTGAAAAATAGTTTCCTCGCTCATTGCTAAGTGATGGAGAGATAAAAATACAAGGCGCAATCCTCTAGGGCTCTGTGTGGAATATGAAAAACAAAATATTTTTTTCTGTTTCTATATTCCCTAAGCAGGGAGTGAATCCTTTAAGTAAGGCAGCAGACGTCCTACAGCCTGAGACAACCTTGCTTTCAACAGTGTTTACTGTCGGAGCAGGAGCCTGTAGAGATTCGTTCCTTGGGCTGAACTGTACTTGACAATAAAGCATCAAAAAGCAAGTTCCAGAACAGGAAGGCTTGTTCCTCATAGCTCCTGCTTCAGTGATGCACAACCCCTCTTTGCCTTTCAGACTACTTCCCTGACAAACTGAAAAACATCACCATCAATAGAATGAACTTTAATCCCATCCCTTTAAAAGACTGGGATGAATTCGGTGCTACTCACCACATTCCTCCTGCAAGAAACAAGGTACGGAAAAGTAACTTTCCAAAGTCAAATGCTGGTGTCTAGATTTCAGTTTTAGTGCATTACTTTAGCATAAAATATATTATTGAAGTAAGCAACGTTAGGGCAAGTGAACTAGACCTACATTTCAGATTATTATTATTATTTTTTTTGTTAAATAAAGCAAGATAAAAATGTGGGGCAGTGCGGGCATGCACACACACACACACACACACACACACACACGCACACACGCACACGTGCGCGCGCGCACACACACACACTCGCGTGCACACACACACACACCCCACACATGTCTAGGGGTAAGCACTGTATTAGAGAGTGAGGCAAACAAGAGTGCAGTGAACTTTGAGCCTTCCACCCTCATGGTATGGCTCCATAATGGATTTGCCCTGTCCGCACACCTTGCTTTTTGTGGTTTTGTGCTCGGATATCTGGCACACATTCCTATCACCCATTTTCCTTTTTCAGCCACCTGTGATGCAATTTCAGATGTTTGACTCTATACCTTCACGAGGGAAACCCCAGGTAAAAAGTGTACGATGTGTCTACACATGTCTTTAACACTTCCTGTAAGGAGCCCACTCCCCACCACACCTTTTATCCTGTGCTGTCCTCCTGTCTTTCAATGACACTCTAGTACACATGTGCAGTCACATTTGGCTGATTTGTCTCAGCTATGCTGTCCATGTTATCTTAGGCAATTGCTTGAAATAATTTTAATATTCACCTTTGCTCTGGAGTTTTGAAGATGGCAGAGTACAGACAACCAGCCTTTCTCCTATGTATCCATGAATCCGATTAAAATAAATCTGACATATAATTACAGAAACATGTTAGGCATGTGTAAATGTGTAAATGCAATATAGTAATCAGAATGTGAGGGAATAAATATGCCAATGTGGAATGCTAGATTAATAAAATAAAACCCCAACAGACTAAACTCATAGCACAGGTAATTAGGAAGGTTAGGAACTCTGTTCATCAAAAACAGAGGAGACCATCCTTAGCTAAAGACAGAAAAACCTTCCAGAACACACAGGCAACATGAAGCAGATTAAGCAAAATTACTACCTTGTGATTATCTGAATTCTGTAGCAAGGAGGAACAGATCCTGAGGGAAGCTGCAGTCAAACCACGCTACAGGGACAAGAAGCGAAACGAGAAAGAACTCAACACAAGTTCCCACCTGTAAGGTCGCGAAGCCCAGAGCACACCTACAGACCTCCCACTTGGGCTGAACTGAACAAAACGTGGTTGCTCAGACTTTATTGAAATGGATGCCAACAGGCGACTTGAGCACTGATAAGACAGCAAACACAGCTGAAGGCACATCAAAAGTTCAGACGCGGTGGTATCAGCATCTATCGAACGTAGAAACCTGCCCTCCCAGGTCTGCGGAGATGGCGCAATGGTGAGAACATCTGCTTGCCGTTCAACCGCTCCCATTTATTTACTATGCCAAGGAAAGCTGCTCTGTGCAATTGTTGAAGGGCCTGCGATGACATCCACAGGACAGACAGTTCACAGGTCAGTGTCCAGGTCACACAGGGGATAAGGAACTGCAGCCCTTCTCCCAGCTGGTGGCAGTATTTCATAAAATGCCGCTCCAGGTTGAGTGAATCATTATCTCATTCTCGTCATCGCTCAGTAGTTTTTCATTTCAGATACTATTTTCTACTTCCGTTTGGAAGGACATTTTTCTTCATGACGTGCTTTTAGCAAATATGAGCAAAGTCCTATTAATAATAGTAATATTTGGTTACTTAGTAGACACGTAGTGAAATCTTTTTTCAAAAAAAAAACTCAAAAGTTTTAATTGTTGACTCTTATAACTGTTTAATTGTATTAAAGTCACAAATCTGTGTCCCAAATAGACCATCCCATTCTGAATGCCTATCTGCAATAAAAATGAGTGTATATTACTCTAAATCCCAGCCAACAACTTTTCAGTACTCTGCATTGCTCCAAATTTAATAGTATAGTTTTATATTTTACTATAGTTTCTATTTGCATCAGTAATAACCAATGCTGGTGAACATTTTGGAGTGTCTATTCACCACATGTGTGTATAATATTTTCATAGGTGAAGAAATGTATTTAATTAAATATATTGATATTTATTTCTTTCCTGTTGAGCATCAAGTTTATTTGTACCATTTCAAACATTTTTATTAAAATTATAAATAACAAAATTTAAAATTCCACATGTAAATATTATGGCTGAAATTTTTATTTATGTCTTATTGTCTAGCAGTATTTTACAAAGCAACAGTTTTAAATGTGAGTTCATTTTATAAATAAAATAGCTTTTTTGAAAATAATTTATTAACAAATCCAGGACTATCCATTTAAAATTATATTAGATGCCTCTCTGACACTTAGATTTTTACTTCATCACACATATTTTAGTTTTAAGAATATAAAAGCTACATATATCTTGTAATGTGCAGCTATAATTTTTCTTTCCTTTTTCTTTCTTTTAACTAATTAATTAAAATTTATTTATTTAAGAAAGAGTATTAGTCACCCAACCTGTCCTAGAACTTTCTAGATAGTTGGCCATAAATTTGACCTCCTGATTCATCTACATCCACTTTCCAAATGCTAGCTTTACAAGGACTGCACCAGTACCCTGGGTGTGCAGTACTGGAAATTAAACCCAGGGCCTCATCATATTAGACATGTATTCTACCAAATAATCTATATCCTGAGCCCTTAAAATTTGGTTTTTTTGGGGACTAAAGTTTTCAAGTTTATAATTTAAACATTTTGTGCTGATATATAATTGCATGATTAATGTTTTATGTTCAACTGTTACTATGCTAATCTAATATTCTTACTAATACTATTTTTACTTATCACATAAAGGCTTTTGTGGATTCTTCATGATTTCCCTTCCACATAGACCATCTGATAACAAGCATTTTTCTTTTCCTATATATTACTTCCCTGCTTCTCTACACTGGCTAGCACTTGCAGTAATATGACAAACCTCTTCCCTTGTAACAATATTTTCTCTCTCTTTGCAACAGAGACCACTACCGAAAAGCAGAGGATGAATCAATATGCAGACTTGTGGGGCTCAGTTCCAATGGATACATCCCCCAAACAGTCTCACCTAAGACTTCGGGAGCAGTGCTGAAAGAGGCAGAAAGGCTGGAAGCCAAAAGATACGAGCGTTTGTGCTGAAACTGCATCTTCTAGTAGTGCCAGAAGCTACACCCATAAAGCTTTACAAACATGCAGCCGAAACATGAACTGAGTAAGCGAGGACAACAGATACGCTAGAGTGGACAGGGAAAGCCCACAAAACTTCAAACACATACAAAGAACTACAGTTCACTAAGGATGCTAAGAAAGGGGGCGTCTTCTTCTCCAGGCCAGCGCACAGCAATTGTTTATCCAATACCAAGTAGCCCTAAAATTATACATGCAAGAAACATGAGACAGATTGAGCATGTTATAATTATGATCATATATGTATATATGCACTGTACATCATACCTATATATGCATTAATGACAACTAATGAAGAGGTAATAAATCTGAGGAGTGTGAAGAAGGTTGGAGGAAGGAAAGTGAAATAAATGATGTAATTATAGTATGATCTTTAAAATTAGAACTACTCTTTTCTCTAAGGGAAATGGAGCCGGAGTGGATCCAGGGGAGAGGGGAGCACAGGCGGATGAGGCTAGAGGGAGTGGAGAGGATGGAAGCTGTTTATGAGAGAAGGTGTCCTTTGGCAGAGAGGCCCTGTGGGCACACACAGGAAGGGGAAGCCGACTATCCAGATGAGACCTGATAGGCTGTGGTCAGACAGTAAGGGACGGGCAGGATCCCACCTGTCAGAGGTCTAAGGGAGGGGAATAGAGCTGAAAAAGGAGGGAGGGAGGGAACAGGAAGATAAGAGTGAGGCGATGTAAGGTTAAGTAATTTATAATAAAAAAGCTGCAGTTATGCTAGAAACAATGGCAGCACGCTATGTGGTCCTTCAGGGTAATGACATGTCATGATGATACATACATTGTATAGTATGTATTCCATGATTTAAGATTGAAAACATGACGAGAGTGAGAGCACCGTATTTAAATGATTTGCGTTCAGTGCATTCATCCATCAAGATATAAATGAAACCCCGTGATAATGTAAGAAATTAAAGGTTTCATGTAACAATTATTCAGAATATCCTGGAAAAAAGTAGAACAATTGCAGCTCAGGAGTTTGAACCTTGCCCTGCACATGACAAGAATTTTAATGTATTTAGTCAGGATTTTTTTTTGAATTTGAACTTCTTAATGCAATCATTGAACCACACAAGAATGTTACATTTGGGTAATTAAAGTTAATTTTCCCTTTTAAAAACAGGTTCTAATATCCAGCGCAATGCTGACACTTTATCTACAGAGACAAGTGGATGTCTGGCCTCCTACGCCCCTCATCCTGACCCCTGAGGCCCTGCTGCTCGTCTCTGGACTAATGATGTTGAGTTGGTGGTGGCTGGCTCATTTTGAGTAGTCTCCTGGGAGATCTAGGGTCAGTGTTTGCTCATTCACTGTTGACTGCACAGCAGAGACATTTACTAGAATTTTCAGAGCAGAGGAATTCTTGTATTATTTATTCTTAAAATGTTTTCCACTTAATGTTCCTCCTATCTTTATACTTTGCAACTAAAGAGATTTAACTGCTTGTTTAGAGTTACATATCAGAAATGGTTTTTAATGATTAAATAATTATATTATATGTCACGATACTTGCAGATCATTTCAGTAAGAGTCATTTTTGCTATTAGAGAAATAGCATATGGAAATCATGACCCATAGAAGCAGCATCCAGGGAGACTTATGTTGCTGTTCTGGCTGTCGCACATTGTTTTCACAGCTCGAGCATGCACAACCAATGCTCTGGTTGTGCTGCTTCAAACAGAAGACACTGTGGCCAATCATTTCCCAAATTACTGGGACAGACATCAGTGCCCATCTGCAGATGCTAGCAGATAGTATAGTGCCAAGTCCTTCCTCTTTTATTTAATTCTTAATTATTCTTCATAATTCAACACTCTAAAGTACATGTACTTTTCACACACACACACATACACACACACACACACACACACACACACATATATATATATATATATATATATACATACATACATACAGACATGGGGCACACACATACGTTTTAAAGAAAGTGCCTATACTTAGTAAGTGACTGGCAAAAAAAGTTTTAAAGAAGGTGTGCTTAATAGGGATAGAGAATTAACTCAGCAGTCAGGAGCACTTGCTGCTTTTCCATAAGTCTTCTATTCTGTTCCTGGGTCACCTTTGTCAGGTGCCTCACTGGCACTTGTAACTCCAGTTCCAGGGTATACAGCACCCATTTCTAGTCTCTGAGGGCACGCACTAACATGTAATATACTCACTCATATACACGTAAATAAAATAAAAATAGTCGTAAAAATATATGCATTTAAAACTTAACCAGACAATACTACAAATGCCCTATATTAAAATTGGTTCTCAGTTTAAAAAAAAATAATCTTTTTCTTAAATAATGTGCTGTTACCTTATATATTTAAAGGAGAAAAAAGGAATATGAATCATGTCTTGAGCCTGGCAACTGAGTCACTACTTTAAAATTTCTTGCACACTTCATTTTATACCTGAACTGAGATCTTGAGATGGATTCGTTAGGTTGAAGGTTACCATGGCAACAAGTCATTATTTCCAAAAGTAATTTGACACATCTCAAGATTCTGGCCCTCTGTATCCCTACACAGCGCTACAAAGCAAAAAGTGTTAGTTAACTTAAGAAATATCTTCAGTGGAGACAGCGAGGGCAAACTGCAATATTGTACCTCAGAGCAGCTCACCCCAGAGAGAACTTAATTGAGAATTTTAGGAAAAGTAGTCTGTCAGGGCACAAACTATGCTGACACCATGTCTTATTTTATTATTGTATATCTGCTGAACTTCTGGGAAATTCAGATATGATTAGTTGCATATTTTTTTTCAGATAAAATTAAAAGCAATAAAATACAAGCGGTAATCAATTTAAAGCACCATTTTCATGTTCTTATTTCTGATGCTAAATCACAGATATTGTCTTTTACCACATGGCCAGTCAGTTATGCAGCTACACCTACACTCTGTCACCTGCAAAACCTATCTGTGAAGCTTAATGAAGACAAGGAACGAGATTTTCTGCAAAGGATGGTTGTGATGATGCGCTGACTCCCCATCAAATATCTTCTAAGTCTCAAAGTACCAAATACTCATCCTGCTTCTAAAGCTTTGCGAACTAGAATTAACCATCAGAATGAAAACTGACATTTAAACAAATGAGCATCCACCCCTGTGTGGAAGATGCCCTTAAGAAGATGTATGCTATGTTTGGACCATAACTGTGATGGTGGCAAAGACATTTCTACTATATCATGTAAGCCTATGTAATTTTACTCAATGAACTCAAATATGTTTTCAATGTTTGTGATTCCTCTTGTCAGGGAGGCCTGACCTAGTTTGTGTATTCCCCATGTCCCTGTATCTATGGTGGTTAATTGTTTATCTCATCTGACTCAATGGAAAATAGGAAGAAAATGACAGAGAGAGGTTTTTTCCCCCAAATTACAGGCATATGATCCAACTATACTACCATATGTTCAAAATACTTGGCATCCTACTCCACAGGTAATTGCTTAGAAGTGTTCCCTGTCATTCTACTCACAATAGCTAGGAAATGGAAACTACCTAACTGCCTCAATGTCCTTCCACTTGTGAGCAGATGATGAAAATGTGGTGCATTGAATACACAGTGGCACAGTAGAATAATATTCAATTTTAAGGAAAAATGAAAACATCAGATTTGTGAGTGTTTTCACCTAGAAAATATTATATTGAGTAAGATAATCCAGACTGAGAAAGACAAATGCCACATGCTCACTCTTATCTCAGGGTCTAAGCTCCAAATCGTCAGATTGGATGATACATCATGAAATGATCACATACATAAGTAAGTATAAAGACCATAAAAATAGGAAGGGATTGGAAGATGAATATCAGGTTGCAGACAAATATATGAAGTGGGAAACATAATGGTGAAGGGACTCAACTGAAGAGGAAGGGAGGACAGAATGAGGGGAGGGACAAATAACACAAAGGTTATTTGGTAAAGTCTCAAGAAATCACACACACACACACACACACACACACACACACACACACACACGCGCGCTTTGATATCTATGAACTAAGACAATGACCAGCTAGGCAAGACATGTATGAAAATATAGTGTCAATGGTAACCAGTATCTGATTGGAGTTGAGGCCCACTCGGCAGGAGAAAAATCGTTCTGAGGACTGGAAACCAAACTAACATTTCAAGGCTCTTGTGGCCATGGATGTTAGAAAATAATTTACTATCTTGAGAACTTGTTTGGATGTTCTTCAAGGGAGTGCAACTTCTCCTATATCCAGGAAAGTTAACCCTCTTCAGCCAAGCATGCAGCCTTGGGAGGGGCGCACACAGAACAGTGAGGCAGGAAGCCAGCCATGTCAGGCAAATGCTAATCAAAATGATGATACGGAGATTCCATCTCACACCTGTCAGAATGGTTAAGATAAAAAACACAAGTGAAAGCTCATTCTGGTAAAGATATGGAGCTATGAGAACATTCCTCCATTGCCGGTGGGAGTGCAGATTTACAACTACTTTGGAAATCCATATGGTGATTTCTCAGGAAATTGGGAATTGATCCACCTCAAGACCAAGCTAACTCATTCCTGGGCATATACTCAAAAGATGCTCCATCCTAGCTTTATTCATAATAGCCAGAAACTAGGAACAACCTACATGTCCCTGAACAGAGGAACAGGTAAATAAACTGTAGTACACTTTACACAATGGAGTACTACTCAGTTGTTAAAACCAACATATCATGAAATCTGCTAGCAAATGGATGGGACTAGAAAAAGTCACCCTGAGCAAGGTAACTCAGACACAGAAAGACAAACATAGTGTGTACTCACTTACAAGTGGATGTTAATTGGAACGGATGACTGTCCTAGCTTGAGATCCATGCTCCTAGAAGGAGCCCATCTCGGACACTGCCCAGAGGACCAGAAACCAGAGGGCTATGTCCAGAAACCTAGGATAGAACCAAACACAACTGGGGAAAACCAATAAAATGCTTCCTAATAATATTCTACTATACTCATAGAGTGGTACTTAGCTCAGTTGTCATCAGAGAGGCTTCACCCAGACACTTATGGAAAGGGGGAAATTTCATGTGATCCTATGCACTGTCAAAGAACTTCAGGTCACTAATAACTTCTCAGAGAAGGAGAGTTAACCTCTTCTAGGGAGGAGTCCCATTACTGCTTGTCCAGTGCAAAGTGGTTGGTCTTGAAGGCATATCCACACAAACAACTACAAAAATAGACTTATTAGGTTGTATTTGTACATATTCTTGAATACAAGTATATGTATGTATGTTTCTAACAAATGTAGTCAAATAAAAAAAATGCTATCATGTGCGGTTGGGAGAATGGGACAGGTTTGAGGGAGGGTTTCTGGGAGGTCCTGGATAAAGGAACAGGATAAGAAAGTAGTGTAACTGTATTTCAATCAAAAACAGAAGATGGCTCAGCAGTTAAGAGCACAGTTGGCACTTCCAGAGATCTTGAGTTCAGTTTCCAGCAACCACATGTTGGTTCACAACCATCTATACTGGGATCTTATGCCCTCTTCTCTCATTCAGTGTACATGCAAATATACTTATATACATAAAATAAATGAACTCTAAAAAAAGCACAGAACAATTGGGGCAATGCTGAGTGAAGACATTCTATGAAGATTGCCATCCATCAACAGTCAAGAAGGTTAACCAGGCTCATGGAAGGAAGACTGTTTACAGAAGCAAAGAAAATTAGAAAAAAGAACCCCATTGTGAACGGTTTTATTTCTAAGGAAAGCAAATTTAATAATATTAAAATGTTATCAATATCTGCACAGGATTTACATGGTAATATATTATATATATCACAACTAATTGACCTAAATTTATTGTTATTTTCAATGAAATAACTATGATATCAACATAACAAGTTACGTATGTGAAAGGATTTTCTGCATGGTATAGTATTGAATATTTCTCCAAGATTTTAGGCTTCCTGAAGTCATCATTAAATCCGCATGTTATGTTTTTACATGTACTATACACATATAATATACATAGAAACATACATACATACATACATACATACATGCATACATTCATACATATTCTGGGTTACTAGGTAAATTGAGTGAATTAGCACATTTCTTTGGTCATTTTCTGAGTGACATGGAGATAATTCAGATGTAAAACATGTGCTATGTCTTAAGGCTTCTAAATTGTATGTTTGTTCATCATGTACATATATACATACAGGGCACTTTTTGGGGCTCTTCTCCTTCTGTATTTTGTGAACTTTGGGTAGGGGGAAGACATTTGTTTTTTGTTACATTATCAAAATCCAGGAAAAAACACTGTGATGATTCCAAATATGTGTATTTAAGTTAATTAAAATAATTTTAGTCTTATATGAGTTAAAATATGAGCATGATTTATTTACTTGTGGCAGGGTCTGCTGTATTTCAAGCTGGCTTTGAATTGTCTATGTATCTGCGGATGACCTTGTAATTCAAAACACTGTATCCCTACCTCCAGAGTCCTGGAATTGCAAGCAAGTGTCAGAATCACAGGTCCTTATGGCCCTAGTGGTGACTCTCAGGGCTTCGTGCACGCCAAAGAAGCACTCTGACAATAGAGACATACTTTCCTCCCAGGGAGGAGATATTTTAAATTAGTGAAAGTTATTATTTTATGCCAAATTTTCTAATTTACCCAGTATATATTTAATAGAATGGCAAGCAAACCAAAGGTTGAGTAATTAAGATGGAAATGATACAGCTATAGTCATATATTGAATATTTTATTATTTTTAAATAAGAGAATATGAACAATACAACTTTCATTTAGTAAAAATTAAAAAACCAAGACATTATAGGAATTGTGGTTGCAAACTTTAGATGGGATACTCAGGTAGCTGATGATAACTTGTTGTTTCTCAGGGTGTCTATTTGGATGGCTCTAGAAAACACTGACATTGATACAGTAGAGAAATTAAGAATGTTTTGTTCTCATATAAGTCGGCTGGACACCATCCTGAGCTTGAGGTTACATACAGAGGAAAAATAAGAAATGAAAAGTGATTGTTCTGGTGCTGGGGCTCAGTTCTTTTGCTCTCTGCCTTGAGAACCTCATGGATTTTGAACCTTGTCTCTTGTATCAACAGCTCCCCACAGCCTAGGCCCTTGACCTCTAACCGATACTCATTCCACACACTTTTCTGCTTCTACCATCACTGGATTTGTATTGAGTCAGCCAGACAACTTCCTTTGGTCCTAATTTGTAGATAATCCTTCATGGAGCTGATGAACTTCGGGAAACAGGGAAGTGATTTTCTGCTTCCTTCGCCTTCCTCCCGACCCTCCTGTGCTCTCTTACTCTCATCTGTCTTTTTCTCTGTTTCTGTGTTTACCTCCACCATCTCTCTCACTCTACAGTCTACAGTCTGTCATTCTAGGGCATCCCTACTAACACAAGGAGCGGAACCTTGAATAGCTAGTCCTGCAATGATAGATGTTAGATAGTTTTATTCCCTTTCTCTTTCTACAACATATTTGAAACTAACCTTCAAGTATGATATTTTCTTCTTTTAAGCTACATTCTGGTCATTATATATCTTCCCACCTATACATAGCGCTGTGTACTTTTCTATCTCATTCCTTGCTTATGATTTTACTACTCACATACAAGACACAAACATTGCTGACACCAATCGTGTGAACTATCCACGCATGAAAGGTAGTGTTTAACAAATATAATGAATAGGAGTAGTTTCTTAGATTTTATTAATTTAACTTCCAATGTTTTTAAGATAATGTACATTTTTTACTTCATATTTGATGATTTTGTGTATGACCTTTAGCTACTTGTAAGTTACAATTTACTGAAATTAATAATTATAATTGTCATTTTGCCTGTATAGTATGGTTTCTGATTTTGTGTTTATATGGGTTTTTTTTTTTTTAGGTTTCAAGCCTGGGACAAATGGCCAGCTGAGGTGGCTATTTAACATATCACAGTGTACTTAGCTGCCGTGTTCTTGCCGCACCTCTCAGTCCCTGCCTGTTACAGGGTATGGCGGGCATACTGATGCTCCCTACCTTAAACTTCTCCAGCCCAGGGCCTAGACTGCTACTTCCCCCAGATGCCCGTCCCTGTACAACACCTAGCTGCTTTGTTATGCAAGTCCCCACCCTCTCTCTTTTATCCTTCTGGCCTCTTGGTCCAGTTCTTCCCTTCTCCTCTTCCTCCTTTCCGCACATGGATCAGCTCATGGTCATGGTCACTCTGGACTCTCCTGTGTGTTTCTGCTTTGGTCTTTGCTCTCTCATTTATCTACAATAAACCTTCTCCTCCACCATACCTAGGAGTGGTAATGCCCTTCCTGTTTCATTTATATTGTTAGGTTTCTGTGTGCTTGTGAGTGCCTGCATGCATGTGAGTGTGTGTCTTCTTTTTTGTTTTTGTTTTTGTTTTTATTATATTTTTTGTTGTTGTTTATCTGTTTTTTTTTCTTTCCTAAAGACTCACAGGGAGAAGGAGAGAAAGCACTTGGGTGGGTGGAGAGAGCACGTGGTCTAGGAGAAGCTGCCATGGGGAAAATCTACACCACAATTTGTTGTGTGAAAAACATGTCTTTCAATTAAAAGAAGTTCCACAGTAAGTAAATAAGTCTAGAGCAAATGAATGTTACATTTAAAAAAGTTGAACTAGTATAAATCTTTTTATTAAGTTTAGAAATACACTTTAATACATATTAAATACACTTCTTTAAAATGATACAGATTTTAGAGAATTTCTTTTCCATCTGCACTACCTGGAATCATTCCTTTGATTCCAGAATCACAGATGCTACATGCCACCCTAGCAGATGAAACCCACTCTTTATTAGTATTTCTATATCCAAATGCTGTGTAATTAATATTATCCATATGGGAAACCAACTGAACAAATACTTTTATACCTACCAATCTCCTATTTAACCATCAACCAAATTTATATTGCAAAGAGTATAATGTCCAGTAACTGTACATGGGCACTATTTAAAATGTAGAATCATCAATCTGTTTTATACTTGTTCCATGAATAAATCAGCAGTGTAAAAAAAACAATGCATGAAGGTGAGTATATATTGCTGACAAAATGTTGGACAATCTTGGCATTTTTCCAAAAAGTATTTTAAAGTAATTGTCCATGATGTAAACTTTAAAAAAAAAAATCTTAAGAGTAGTTTCCCAAGCCCTCCTAAAGAGATAAAATAATTAGACCCACATAATTAATTAATTAGTAATCAGACATCTTACCTAATACATTGTTCTGGTAATGCAGTGGAACAAATAAGGTTCTGCAGATGAGCAAATTGTCAGACTTTCTGAAGGATGTCCCGCAACACAGAGGTTCTGAACAGTCTTTTAGATGGTCTCTACCTCATGCCTGCAAATTTTGTCTGCAGCTGCCAGTGCCTGCAGTTTGCAGGCTCATTTCAGATATGGACATTTTAGAGAATTGTGGAGGGGACTTTGTCTCCTCTGCTGGAGAAATGCACTTGGGTTTTTGATAGGCAGGGCAGTGCCGGCATAGCTGTGATGTGCCAAGAACGACAATCTAAAGGTAGAACCCAAAAGGCCTTAATTGTAGAAGGCAGAACAACCTGCTTCCTTATCTACTCCAAGGATGTGAGAAAGATGCTTACACAGGATAGGATTTAGTATGTCTTATTTACTTAACAATTAATTAAGTGTTGGACATCCAAAACTTGACAAAACTGAAATTGCAGAGCTAGAGATGGCAGATAGAATATTTGCCACATTAGAGTTTCATAATTTTGAAATGAAAGACATAAATATAACCACTCCAGTTTTAAATTTTTATCTTATTTTTATTTCTTTAATGAAATAAGTGAACTTGGAGTGTTCAATTTTTCATTGATAAATAAGTAAAGTTTTATCTCTATGTGATTTATAATAAAGATATGAAATGATACTTTCCAAAACAGACCACATTCCTGGAGTAAAATCAATTAATTTTATCCTCTATTCCAAGCAGTATGCATCCTTAAATATGGTGATTGGAAGAATTTATCATGCAGTTTCAACTTTTTCATATCTCCTGGGTCGTATTACTGATGCAAGGAATCATCCCAACTGCACACGGGTCAATGACAGGTCTGGATTTTAGCAGGAAGATCTCTGACCTAAACATTTTTTTCTTATTTATTTCTCTTTCTTGGTGCATCAAAAACCTGAACTCTGCCTTAGGCCTTGATATTACTTAACATATTATGGAAGGCCAGGAGCCAGCCACCTCCTGGCCTCTGACAACATGAGGCAGATAAACCACTCAGTTTTGCTCAGTTTAAGTTTGAGTTCCTGTTACTGCAGCTATTTCTGCTGCTTCCTCAGCAATGAATCAGGGCTGCCAAACTGTGCACTGAACATGTTTTCTCAACTGTAAAGAGTAATGGAGGAGGCGATACCATAATAAGCTTTTGTGGTGTGGTGTGTGTATGGTGTGTGTGTGTGTGTGTGTGTGTGTGTGTGTGTGTGTGTGTGTGTGTGCATGTGTGCGATTTTTAAAAACTAAACATTTACTACTGCTAGTAGTGTTAAAATATTAGAATGTGAAGGAATCCTAGGAATTCAATCAGGTATTAGAACGGAGTCATTTTTGTATGGATTTACGTATATTGCTATTATTGAGGAAAAGACAGGCATGTGTAAAACTTTTCTAATTCAACCTCATATGATTTTTCAAATGAGATGCTGATAACTGCAAGGGAAATAATTTTCTTATCATAACACACTTCCTAGAAGCCAGGACCTTAGGCCTGATCTCCTGACTACTGTCCTTTATGTCCCCCACACTTTGTGAGTTCATTGCACCATTGTTTTATCCCCGGGATGTGCTTATTCCATGACTTCAGCGATTTTTATATGTAATGCATTTACAGTCTTCATTTCTATCTTTATGAGGTCATGTATATTTTACTTGGGATCAATTTGGGGGCTTAAAATGACATTTAAAACATTCCTATATTTTAGAAAAAAATCCCCACAAATTGTTCATATGAGTGTGTGTTTTAATTAATGCTTTTAAGCAAATGACAGTGCAAGCTAATAAAACTATAAATAAAAATGGGCAGGAATGACAGCTTGAGATCCAGCCTGCCTTAGCACCATTCTTGCTAATTGCTGCCATCGCAAATTAATGGAAGCCTTTTAAATCTCTTGACAGTGGTTATGCAACTTTCTACAGACAGATAGAACTCTAGGCAAAGCATAACAGATGCGATCATTAATATGCAGCTGTGTGTGCTTCAAAGCCCTGTGTTTTGTGAGCCTTTCCCTATCTCATTATAGGTCTCATTGCCAAAGCAGATCAATGAACCTTCCATCTGAGTTTGAGCAGAGTGGCCCCATTTCAATGGGTCTCAGTCCTTTCTATGCAAGCTTGAAGAAGCTAAAATATTTGTATTCTTTAAAAAGCACATTTTCTTAAAAAAACATATAGTTAAATCATTATTATAAATTCTGGGAATAATATCATTTTAATTGTATTATTACACTTACTGCAGGAGTGTTTAAAATTCTGTTTATGTGGAAAAAACCCACCTATCTATTTATTATTTAAATCTTCAGTGTGTTAAGAACATTACTAGTAAATATCATATTAGTTTTACTACAATGTACAGATTCTTAAAGTGATTTGTCTATTAGATATTAGATAGGTTATTGCTATCAGAGCCACAGGACTGTGAGGACGAGACTGTGAGCCACGGGACTGTGAGCCACGGGACTATGAGCCATGGGACTGTGAGCCATGGGTCTGTGAGTCACAGGACTGTGAGCCATGGGACTGTGAGCCACGGGACTATGAGCCACGGGACTGTGAGCCATGGGACTGTGAGCCATGGGACTGTGAGTCACGGGACTGTGAGCCATGGGACTGTGAGCCATGGGACTATGAGTCACAG
>OU015744.1:1778390-1819888 GCA_907169655.1 Acomys percivali
GAGCCATGGGACTGTGAGCCATGGGACTGTGAGCCATGGGACTGTGAACCACGGGACTGTGAGCCATGGGACTGTGAGCCATGGGACTGTGAGCTGACACCTAATGCAGATAGTTCACAGTTAGTTAGGTTTATGTTTGCTGTGTCCCACCTTACCGCAAATAGGAATGATGAATTTTTATAAGGAAGAATAATATACATGATTATGTACATCTTTCAAAGCATCTATTTATCCTGATGGAAAAATATATTATTCATCTAGCTACCTAGCTAGCTTCTATATAATTTAAATAATTAAAAAGGATAGGAGATCCTTAAACAGAGTTCTGTAGTTAAGTTTCAGAATTAACTTCAGTGTTCTGGCAATTAAAACCAGAACATTAAATTTTTTAGTATGGTTCCTGAGTTGAAAAGCATCTATTTCACTGAGATTCCACTGATAATAAGGAAAACAGACACGCATTTTCTAGGACAGCACATGTACTATTCTAACCCAGACACAACATAGCTAGCTTGAGTTTTATTTATTTTTATTTTTTTAGCGAGGTGCTGCTGCAGTGGGCCTTATGCATCTGAAAAGAAACCTGGTAAAATTGTATTTAAATGATTTAATATCTTTCAAGGTTCCCTCTAAAAACTTTGGGACACACTCTAATATGTCTTTGTCAGTTTTCAGATTTTTAATTATTTTCTTAATATCTTTTTTATTTTAGTGAAGAAACTTAGCTCTCAAAAGAAGTAGACTCAGAAACAGTGGGATGTTCTTGAATGATTTCTATAACATTGTTCAAACAAACAAAAATATCTTAGCTTCTGCATGTAGTAGACTGCAATGAACTCTTGAAGCCAGCTAAGAAGTTTCTCAAGAGTTAACATTTGAAAGACTGATGTCCCATGAGGGCATTGTGGGATATTGCTGTGGAGTAGCTTCTGAGTCCGTATCATTAAATTACAGATAACATTCATTATTTCTTAGCCTGTGAGCATTTTGACTGAGTTAAACATTCTGCATGTAGTATTTCTAAAAAGTAAAAAATACTCTGTGATGGAATTGAAGACCAGGTATCTTAGTTTTACAATGAAGTTTAGTTGCTTAGGGGTTAAGATGTTTTTAGGTCTAGATAGATGTTTTAATTTGATAATGACAAGATGTGATGGAGATTGGTTTACATTCAGAATTTCAGAAACCAAGATGGGAAAGATGTTTTCTTCAAGGCTGTCAAATACAAATAGCCAAAACACTAAGAATGTAATAGTTATATAATTCCTGATTATGTCATGGTTCTTCTTGCTATAAGTAGTTTATTGTATATATGTGTAAAAATATAAATGTATATGTAAAAATTAAAAAATGTTTTAAAATTATTTACTTGGCTGCTATGACTAAAGTAAAATGTTCTACAGATTCATTGCTCATGTTGCTTCTTTATTCCCTATAATCTTGATAAATCATATCCAAGGAAATAATACAGTGTCAGACCAGGCACATGCCCTTTAATTGGGCATTCAGCTTCACACACTGCTCTCCTTTGTCAGTGAGGGGTCTACCTCAACACCCTGCAGAGGATAGCAGAAATACAGACTTCTCTAAATTATATATTAAATAGTCTCTTTTTATATGGATAAATACCCATACTAAGACTAAATTTTTGTTTTTAAATTATATGTATTCATATTTGTA
This sequence comes from Acomys percivali, assembly GCA_907169655.1. Lineage (NCBI taxonomy): Eukaryota > Metazoa > Chordata > Mammalia > Rodentia > Muridae > Acomys > Acomys percivali. The sequence goes on from OU015744.1 coordinate 1,780,071, forward strand.
CGAGTAATAGTTGTAGGATCCTTGGAAGTGGAGTTACAAGCAAGTCACCTAGCATGGGTGCTGAATACTGAACTTTGATTCTCTGGAGAAGCAACAAAACCTCTTTTAACTGCCAGACCATCTCTAAAGTCCCAGAATGGCTGATTTCACCAGTTTAATCAGTAAGAAATCAATGACCATAACTAATGATAAGGTAAAATCAATATAACTGTATACTATGACCAAAGATAGTTGAAACTTATTTTTTTTTGTTTTCTTTTGATACTATGAGTAAATATGAAACTAAAGAAAAGGAGAACTATCATATGTATTGTTGCTACCAAAATATTCATGAGTTGTTCCCAAGAGATTTGCTTCAAAATGTAGGTCAACTCAAAGTCAAAATAGGAAAGAAAAAGACTCATGTCAACATGGTTGTCATTTGACATGGATATTTGCTTAGGTCCATCGCATCTGCCTGTCTCATCCATAAATGCGGTGGGATCAACAAAGGAAACATTGAGAAACTTTGTATAGGGGACTGTACAATGGGAAAATGTTCCTGTAAGTATGCCTGAGTATTGGATAAACTGTAAGATGAATGTGAGTGTAGTGTAACGATTGACATCACCTTGAGGGGATTTGAGGCAAGAAAATATTGCATGACACCACTGATGACCCAAGACATAGAGACTTTCAAAAACATGATGATAGGCACATCATAGGCTGTCTGCGTTGTCCTTACTGCTGCTGCTCGTGTTGGTGACTTAAAGCCGGCATCTTCAAAAATGAGCAGACTGTGAGCATGGCCTTCTACCTTACATGTTTGGCATCAACAAAGTGAACTCTATCATGTATCCACACAGCCAGAAGAGATATGAAGAAATTCCTAAGATTGTCAGTATCTGCACTGACAAAACTTGATGCACTAATGGTCTTGTCACTTTGTGTTCGGGATGAAGACACCTTGCTGGAGGCAAGATCACGGGATGGAAAGTCACACACAAAGATTGTGGTACCAGTGAGAGCACACTGCTAGGAGCTTTGGAGTGTGCAACAAAGCCCTCTGGCTACCCATGCAGGGTTGTTATGAAGTTGGTGGTATTTGAACTGACTTGTGAGCATAGTGGGTGGGGACTGTTGTTCTCTGACCTGTCATGGTTGGTAGCTTTGCTTCAGTCAACATCATAACAAAAGTAATTGAAGGCCTTACTCCCTTAACATATGAGAGCGTCAACATAAGATTTGTATCTGCAAAGATATTCTATGTGGCATCACTGTTGGTGAAGGCAAAAATGATCCACTAATGGAAACAGCTGGCTTTACCACTTGGGATTTTCCTAAACTATCTAGACAAAGCTGGTGCCGACTATGTCCCAGCACTGGATTGTCCCTCGCAAGCTTGTTGAATTAAAAGGAAGACTGACCACTGTTCTTGTAAGTGGCACGATGGCCCTAAATTCTTTAGACCTGGTGGCTTAGGCACTGTTGACAGAGACCTTGGCAAGCCTGTGTGTGTGGAGCACCAGACCATCCTCCTCTGTGCTGCTTTGCTGTTCCCGATGTGTGGCAAACAGTTGCTGTAGGTATCTTCAAACCATAAACTGGAAGTCTGCTGGAGCTGGGGAGGTCAGCAACTCTACCTAAAAAGCTCAGAAGGCTAAATGAATATTTTTCCCAAAGCATTGCACTCCTGTCTCAATCAGGAAGAATAATCTCAGAACTGTTTATTTTCTATCACCCATTTATTTTTAATATTAAAATAATGATTACTGATAACAATGCATTATAATACCTTAAGAAGTAAAGGAGGGTGTTTTGTGGATCAGATTTTCTCTCCCTCTCTCTCTTTCTCTCTCTCTCTCTCTCTCTCTCTCTGTATCTGTCTCTCTTTCTGCCTCTCTCTGTCTCTCTCTCTTTCTATAGACATAAGATATTAGATTTTACAATCAGTACTTTGTTTTTAATTTTTATTTATTTGTTTTATGTATATGAATGTTTGCTTGCATGATCATCTATGTATGCATGGTGCCTGTGGAGTTAAGAAGCACTTCCTGGGTTCCCTCACACTGGAGTTACAGGTGTTTGTGAACCATCATGTGGCTGCTGTGAGTTGATCCTGGTTCCTCTGGAAGAATAGCCAGTGCTCCTAACCACTGAGTTGTCTCTTTTTAGTAGAAACAACTGGACAAAAAATAATCTGTCACAGAATTTTGAAACCTATTGAAACAGATTTAACTAGGAAAAAAGAGGAGAAAAACTGAAAAGCAGGATAGAGAAAGAAATGATGGCTGTACAGAGAGCTCCTCAGCAGCAGTGTATCTTCTTTGGCTGTTAGGTGACTTAGTATAATCCATTCTGTAGAATTTATATTGTATGTGAATAAATAAGAAAAGGAGAAATCACAACTATAGAGTTGGATATGGTTTTTTACAAGCCATAACAAAGTATGCCTTTTTGTTTGTATGAATAATAAACAAAATCATAAATGGCACAAAGTTTCAGATGACACATGCTAGATGATTGACTGGCAATAGATGGGTCACTTGTGGTAGTCAGTGTATAAACAAGAAAAGAGAGATAGAAGATCAAGGAAAAAATCAAATATATGCAAAACAGAACATGTAAAATTGTAAAAATGCCATTTAAGCCAAGACATGTGGTGAAAGGATTTGTTGAACTCTTTAACTTCTGTACTTCAGCCCCCAGTCTTCCTGAAGGAAACACATGCTCCCAAGAGCAGATAGTATAAGTAGACAAACTTTTTCAAAAATATAATACAAAACATATTATTGTAAAGATGCAACATGAACAGACCCACTTCCTGGTCTTGAAGCACACACAACCTCGTATTTACAGCCCAGTAAAGTCATTCTCAGATGTCTTCCTTTTTACCATCCATGCTTTTAAGCAGAGTTGAGAATGTGAAAATCTCTAATGGAAAAGAATCCAAGTGCCTCCTTTACAAATTGCTTGTTATTTTAATAAGGGTTTTACTGGCAGAGTTTTCTACTTCTAATAAAAAGCATTTATTAAAAATCAACAGTGCCACTTTAACATACATAGCACATTATATTTTATTGAAAGGACACTAATAGATTCATATGATTTACAAGATTATTTGTTTTATTTTATAACAGACATAATATCTCCATGAAGTGAAAGCTGAAAATAAGTCTCACAACCTCCACTTCCCTACCTGGAAAACTGTCAATCGTAGCAGAAGGATTTATATAAGTTGGCTGTGTTTTATACTCAACATTCCATGGCTAAACAGATCCTAGATGCTTCTCCTTTGTGTTCAGCCACAATTGGTGCTATTTCTTGTTAACTGGGGTCCGGGGACGGAACTTCATCCTTTAGAAATGTATGTTCAAGTCGTAAATATCCACAGTGTGGCCGTTTTTTAGTCTCTGTTTCTCTGTCGTCTCTGTCTCTGTCTCTATATCTGCCTCTGTTTCTCTCTCTCTCTCCCTCTCCCTCTCTTTCTCTCTATCTCTGTCTCTGTCTCTCTCTGTCTCTCCTCCCTCTCCCTCCCTCTCTCTCTGTCCCTCTCTCTGTCTCTGTCTCTCTCTGTCTCTCCCCCCTCTCCCTCTCTTTCTCTCTCTCTATCTCTGTCTCTATGTCTCTGTCTCTCTGTCTGTCTGTCTCTCTCTCCCTCCATCCTTTGTCCTCTCTTTCTCCTCAGTCTTCTGTCATATATTCCATCCCAACTGCAGTTTCCTCTCCCTTCCTCCCTCCCTCCCTCCCTCCCTCTGTCCCTCCCTCCCTCCCTCTCCCCCAGTGTCTATTTCCTACCTCACCTTTCCCCCAGATCCACCAACTTCTGCAACTTCCCCAGAAAACGGTGGGCCTCCTTGAGACATCAGTCAAACATGACACACAAGGTGCAATAAGACCAGGTACATGCCATCACATCAAGGCTGGAGGAGACAGCGCAGTAGGAGGGAAAGTGTCCCAAGAGCGAGGAAAAGAGTCAGAGACAGCCCTTGCTCCCGCTGTAATGATCCCCACAGGAACACCAAATTATTCAACCATAACATACATGCAAAGGACCTGGGTAACATCTCTCTAGGCTCCCTGATCTCTGCCTGTGAGTCCTGGTCAGGTGATTCTGTGGGCTGTGTTCTCCTGGTGTCCCTGATCCCACTGCCTCTTCCAATCCTTCCCCTTCCCCCCCGCCCCCGTCTTCCACAGGACTCCCTGAACTTTGCCTTATGTTTGGCTTTGGAACTCTGCATGTGCGTCTATCAGTTGCTGGATGAAGTCTCTCTGGTCTTCTTGATGACAATTCTGCTGGGCTCAGAACCCAGAACTCTGCAGGCAGGACAAACTAGCTGGAAGGTTTTGTGGTTGAGTTAGTGTCCAAACCCCTCAACTAGAGGCCTTGTCTGGTTATAGAAGTTGGTTAGTTCAGGCTCTGTGTCTCCATTATTAGGAGCTTTTGCTAGGGTTATTCTTTTTTAGATTCCATGGAGTTCAATGAGGCCATTTTTGGAAATAGGTTCCCACAGCTCTTATCAAGTAAAAATTAGATCATATTGCATTAGGGTGGGCCATTAGCCTATCATAGATGTTTTTATAATGAGGCTGAAAGACACAAGATACATATAGGAAGAAAATTGGGTGATGATGTGTCAACTTTTAGAAGGATGTGCCTGCAAATTTAAGGAGCCGCCAGCTTGTCAACAGTCACAAGAGTTGGAGCAAGAAGACAGGATTCACTTCCTAGAGACACTGGAGGGAGTTGAGGGTGCTCAGTGCTTTCTTTCTCTCTTCTAATCTTCAGAACTACAAAAAAAAAGTCTACGGTGCTTTAATACATCTAATCTATGGCAAATTTCCTTGAAAGTCCTTGGAAACATCTGTCCTTTCCTACTAACTGAATTCTTGTGTGTTTCCATTGTTCTTTTGTCTTATAGTTCTACTGCTGTGATGGAACAACTTGACCAAGGCATCTCACCAAATGAAAGCATTGCTGGGCATGGTGGCACACGCCTTTAATCCCGGCAGTCGGGAGTCGGAGACAGATGGATCTCTGTGAGTTCGAGGCCAGCCTTGTTTACAAAATGAGTCCAGGACATCCAGAGCTATACAATTATACTATCAACACGTAGTGTAAGGAGAATGACAACAATGGAGTTAGGAGGTGGAACTGAGATGAATGAGGGACAACATTTGAAAAGATGAAGGCCTCATTTGTTCTTTTAAGAATCTGTTTCTTTGTTACTGAGAATTTCATGCATGTATACAGTGAAATATGACTATGTTTACCCCACGTTTCCTCCCTACATCTCCCTAATACATCCTTCTCCTAACTTCATGTCTTCTTCTTTTTAATAACCCAGTAAACTCAGCTAGTGCTGCCCGAATGTGCACGGGGCTGTGCACTGGAGTATAGGAGTGGCTGCATCTTCAAATCACAGAACACTGTCCTCCCTCGGAAGCAACTACCTTGTGATAGGTGACTGGGACTATCAGTTGTCAACAGCTCCTTAACAAGGGGCAGCACCTGGAGATCATATGCCCAAACTGTTTCAATTTTGGCTGGCTTGATTTTACTATGTAAGTACACTAGGCGCTGTAAGTTGCAGTGTGGCATGCATTGCATATGTAACGTCCAGGAATAGCATTTCACAGCAAATCTTTCTCCTCTTCAGTGGTCCCTGTGCCTTGCGCAAGGGGGTCATATAGAGGTGCAGTTTAGGGCTGATTATTCAAGCATCTCTGACTAGGGCCAAGAGCAACTTGTGTTATGGCTATAAACTATATATATATTTAGAAGGCACCTCAACAAGATGACAATTTAGCAAAATGACAACAGCAGGTTCTGTCTTATGCCTGTCACCTCCCCAGACATGGGATGTTGACCAGGATTACAGTACCAGGAATGAAATTCCCTCCTGTGGAGAAGTCCTCAAATCAAAACAAAAACAAAACAAATGAAAACCAATTTAAAAAACCCCCAATATTTAGTTATTTTATAACAGTCATGCCATTATTGCAATAGTGGACATAGCTGCCTGGCATGTAATTATTGCAGCGTGCAGGGCCTGCACTGGCCCTTCCACTCCCAGTATTCTACTTCTCTACTTTCCTTTTCCTGTACTAGATTATCCTGTTTTCCTTGGCATAGTTTCCAAATTTAATATAATGACATTAAAAAGTTGTGAAAGACGTGGTTTGAAAATACCCAACTGGGTCCAAATCTGCCAGCCTTAATGGTCAAAACTACTGTACCCACCAAGGACAATCCATGCAGGAAACCTAGAACCCCTATCCAGATTTAGCCAATGGACAGCACATTCTCCACAGTTGTGTGGGGAGTAGGGACTGACTCTGACATGAACTCTGGTGCCCCCTATTTGACCACTTCCCCTTGGTGAAGAGGCCTGGTGGCACTGAGAGGAAGGGTAAGCAGATTACCAGGATGAGACCTATAGGCTGTGATCATATGGTGGGGAGGAGGTCCCCTTATGTCACAGACCTAGGGGAGGGGAATAGGATGAAAGAGGGAGGGAGGGGGAACAGGAAGATACAAGTGAGAGGATAGCAGTTGAGATGTAATCTGAATAAATTACTTAAAGAAAGAAAGAAAGAAAGAAAGAAAGAAAGAAAGAAAGAAAGAAAGAAAGGAAGGAAGGAAGGAAGGAAGAAAGCTATTTGGGGAAGATTGCATCTGTGCACTTTACTACCAGGAGGTGAAGTGTCCTGGCGTTGTATACACTGCCTGTCCCATTTGGCCTGGGACAGGGTAGCACTTGACTCGGTCATTGGAAAGGTGCCAGGACAGTTTTCAGAAGGTGTGGTTTTAGGCTTTGATAGTAAAATGGGAATGGAATGAAAAGTTTCAGGACAAAAATAGAAGTGAAAAAGAAACCAGGTTTTAAAACTGTGTAATTTATCAATATGTATTACAGATATGGGTAAGAATTAAGATATCATCTTTGATAGCTAAAAAGAACCCCTGAGATCAGGCAAAAAATCGATTCAAGAAGGGACACATTTGTATTTAGATCTAAACACATCAAGTTTTACCAGTGCACATTTCTTTGTGTTTTTGGATTATCGGTGAAATACTCCTTCATGTATATTAAAATAAAGTTTAAAAAAGAAGTGACATGGATAAAAATATAATAAAACTATAAGGGAGCTATACTAGTAAAAAAAAATAAAATAAAATGCCTCATTATGGGCCAAATAAGAATTCTTGACTAAAGTGCCAGACTAAAAGCTGCCAGCAGGCACCCTAAGGCAATTTAGAAGATAAAACAAAATTTCTTCATGGTAAGAAAATCTTCTTAAAAGGGGGGTTATAGGGTGTGCATCCTGGTCAGAGCTTAAAGGTTATGTGCCTTAGAAATTCAGCAAGTATTTACGGAGGTCAGAGAGACAGGAGCAAGAAGCCTCAGGCTGAAGGCACAGGACAAGGGCTTGTGGGTTTTACACCCAAGAGGAGAAGGCAGGCTTTTATCCACACAGTGCAGACTCTGCCTCTTCCCCAGTCTGTACCCCGCTCATGTCTGGAAACTGCTGAACTCTTGCCCCAGCCTGCCTGATGCAGAAGATGGTGTTTCATAGTTGGAATGCCTGCTGGCCATGTCTGGGACGTTCTTTCAATCATAATTTGATATTAGTAAAGCCTCATCTTACATTGCCAACTGATAGGCAATATTTATATATTTATATCCTATGTCTTATATTAGACTTTCCAGTGGAAGTTTACCTTTCTCCTACAGTGTATACCTAATGATAGTATTGGACTTGATGTGAAGCTGTCTTTTCAGACCTGCATTTACTCCTCTGGTACAGGTACTGAACACTCTAAGTGTGACTCCCAGTTAAGGAAAATATATCTGCAGCATCCTTAAGCATTCAGCTATGCCACTTTTCATGGCTCGAAATAGGGTAAAAGAGTAAAAGTGAGTTATTTTAATAAAGTCAAGAAACTGGGGGTGAGAATAAGCATTAAAAGATAGGATGAAGAAGAACAAACCAGTGGGCCTACCCAGATGTCTTGGTCATTAGAGTGCCACCAAGAATACACAGGGTCCTGAATTTGAATTCCAAGCACCTACACAAAAAGTTGGCAGTTAGGCTATTGCCGCTGCTCCTGGTTACGCACCATAATTAGATGATAAAGCCCTATTGTTGAAGATATTGCCTGAACTGGATGCAGGGTGTAGAGAAATTGATCTGAAATGGACTGAGAAACCATCTTCTTTTTAGGCAGTTGACATCATGCCGGAAGGTACTGTGCATACTGCTAGGGAAGAGAAGCCACCCGTGGCTTAGCCAGTACTGGGCCCAGAATTCTACAACACCGGCCTGAGAGAAGATGTTCCCACCAGTTCAATGATAAAGTGATGAATATTGGGGCAACCAACCACTTAAACCACTTCCTGACTAGATATGAGGCCTAAACACAAGAGGGCTCTGTTCATCTGGACTCTAAACCTGATCAAATTCCATGACTGGGGAGATCTTTGGCGCCATAGGAAAACCTACTGCTATTGTTTTTATAAGTGAACACATTTCAGTCTGAAAACTAAATATTCATATCTATATCTGTAGATAGAGCTGCTCTCAGTGTTGTTCAGATAAATTTCTTTTCCCATTTGGTAGTGATTAGTGCAGAGACACTTAACTTTTAAATGTGCTGACTATTCAGAGGTCTGAACACTTATCAATGTGTGAGTCTTGTGTGTGAACTGTCCTCTATCCCTGGCTCAGAGAACTTCAGCAAAGAGGGAGGGAGTTTCTCAGACAATTTGATTTCACCCTGTATCCACAGTTAGTGATGTCTTCAACCATAGAGGCTTACACACATACACACACACACACACACACACAGAGAGAGAGAGAGAGAGAGAGAGAGAGAGAGAGAGAGGGAAAGCGGGTGGGCGAGTGAGTGCATTGGTTAAAGGAAAGTGTGAGAGAACACAAAACTGTCAGGGGAAAGCAAATTTCTAGATGTTTAAAGAAATAAGTGTTGTTATTCATCCATACTAAACAGAAAGAAAAGTTTATAAAATGCTAGAAAATATTCACTCTTTCTACAATTATACCCATGGTGGGTTTTTTGTTTTTCTTTTTGTTTGGTTTTGCTTCACATTTTTTGGGACAGAATCTCTCTATGTTATTTAGGCTAAATTTGATCTTATTTTCTTGGCTGTAACTTCTCAAGTATCTGGGTTTAAATGAATAAATCACTCAATTGAGTTCTATTTCTAATTCCTTAATATTAAACACGTTCAGTCATATTTTTAAGATTAAGCTCCTATAGAGACATTAATGCTTATTTGTAATACTGTAGTAGGAAAGAATGGATACAACTAAAACATAATATTTTTTGATATGATAGTAATCAAAACAAATAAATGATGAAATTAAAAATGGTTATCAGCTCTGTACTGAACTTCTAGTAAATCTCAAGATAAAGTTCATATGGCTTCACAACTTAATAATTCAAAAATTAAATGGAAAAAGTGTATTTTTAGGGGAGACCTTGAAGCGGTATTACTATAGAATAAATGATCACTTATATCACTTTTCTGGAGTTGAAAGCTCCTAAGAACATACTATAGTTGATTCTGGGCTTATTACATTTTGCAGTGTGGCTTAGTCCCTGTCTTAGAGTCCACAGTATGTTTAGTCAGAAGACATTCGGAAAAAGTAAGATTAAAAGTTATCTGGGAAGTCAAGATGAGGCATTTAAGAAAGTGTACTTTGTTCTGGATTGGTGCCATCAGAGAGCATCCTATGGTTGTGTATCTTAATTAATCATATATATATATATATATAAAACTAAATTAGCTTGAGCCACTAGTAACTATCTTTTGTCTGTGTTTATTGAGACAAGAACTTGTTATATATATCTTGAGTTCACTATGCAGCTCAGGTAGGAATTGAAGTGTGTGGTTCTCCTGCTGCAGCCTCTGTAGCAGCCGACATCACAGGAGTGTACTGCCTTGCTCATCTCAGCATCCATCATTAACTCAGATTGCACCTCTCACATGAAGACAACTGTCCTATATTTAATACATTTTAGTATGCCATTTAAGTAATGTAACGGTTATAAGATACATTCATATAAAGTATCATTTTCTTAGTATCCACACAATAAAAATGTTGATAAATTCTCATAAGTTAAATTTCTTTCTCCACAACTTCATTTTCTTCTCCTTTAATGCACCCAATGTTGATTTTTACACATTTCTGAATGCGGGAGGACTAGTTTTTAAGTATTTTCCATCTTTCCTTTTAAAATGTATTAATTTAAAAAAATCAACATAACTGTATTGTATTTACATTTTTCCCTTTTCCCTCTCCCACTCCTTTTATGAGATCCCATCCATGTTCCCTTCAAAGCCATGTCCTCTTTTTCTTTATGTAAAATTACACTATGCCATCTCTCTTGTTTCTCCATCTCTGGTCTAGTTATGGGGATATTGGAGTGGAGCCTGGCAAGAATTTCACATAAACTGGTATCATGAGGCAACACTGACCCTTACTGAAATCCTCTATGAGAAGTTAGTCTTTTTTTTAAATTATTTTTTATTTTTATTAATTTATTCTTGTTACATCTCTATGGTTATCCCATCCCTTGTATCCTCCCATTCTCCCCTCCCTCCCATTTTCCCCTTATTCCCCTCCCTTATGTCTGTTCCTCAGAGGGATTACCTCCCTCTGTATATGCTCGACAGCAGGTCACCGAGAAGAGAAGTTAGTCTTAAAGCATCAATGCCATCGCTAAGTCCCGATGGCCAACCTTGAGTCCGGTGGTATGTTAGGTCCTCCAGATAATTAATTTATGTTGAATTAGTTGCACTTAAAGGAAACATCTTAACATTCATTCTTGGCCAAATGTCAAATGCCACAGTCAGCAGCAATATACTCACTAAGTGATGTTAGGAGGAAAATGCCATTTACACAGCAAAATTGAGTGAGTGCCCAACAAATGGTGTCACATATTGTTATGATAACTGACTCCTGCAGAGTATTTACTTTGCAGCTCACTATCACCTACAGGAAGATAATTATAGCCACTTGGAGTTTACAGAAAGCAAATAATACTAGATGGGTTCCATCAGTCATCGATAGAAAGAGGCATCTGAATAATAACTAACGGTGGTGACTGCCTCGCATAAGAAATTATTGAATATTGCATGAGATATAATTATGGGCATTAGTATACAATCCATTTGAGGTGTGTGTTTGGCTCTTTTAGATTTCTTGATGATTTAACATAGTCATCTTGAGCATTATTTTAGAGAAACAGATCTTTAGAATGTTTGTGTATAAAATAATTACAATTTTATACAAAGAGGAATTTCGTGAATGAAGCTTCTGCTGTGTGAACTATGGTAGCAAAATATGCAAATTCTGGCATGCATCAAGGAAAGTCATGACTTAGCTATCTTATGCCTTAACCCATGTGATGCTGTGGTAAGCCCCATATTTTTATAGATATAGAAGATAGAGATTACTGATATCAAGCTGTACCTTGTCCTAAGTCAATAAACAGTGCATGAGAACAGAGCTTCTCCAGGCTGTGCCTGGCCCAGATTGACACTGTTTTACAAATGGCTTTTGAGTCCATCTTGAGCATGGAGTTTGACTCCGTTTCTGGGTGGACGTGTGAATGGCATGATATGCCTGACAGACCACCATTGCAGACTGAAAAGAGTAGAAAGCGTTCCAACCTAAATTTTTATCTGGGAAAATTGGGAGTATGGGGGCACATGAGCTATTAAAATGATATATGTAAAGTAAAGCCCAGTAACTTATTGTACTCACCGAACTAAGAAAAAGGGTCTCTCATCTGGATCCAGGAAAGACATAGCCACCAATATTGGAATGGTGACAGTGTACACCAACCTGCCTTTAATTGTCAGGGTTCTCTAGAGTAGCAGAGCTTAGAGAATGATTGTCTCTATACATTTGGAAAGAGGGTTTAGTAGAACAAATTGCAGGCTGTAGTCTATCTAATTCAACAATGGCTACTTACGAATGCAAGGTCCAGACATCCAACAGTTGTTCACTTCATGAGCCTGGATGTCTCCAGCTGGTCTTCTGTATTTGCCAGAGTCCAGAAGGCTCTAACACCAGTGAAAGAGCAGGCTTGCTAGGGAGTTGAGAACAATCAGGCAAAGGGCAAAAGCTTCTTTCTTCCATGTCCTTCTATAGGCTTCCAGAAGAAGGCTTGGCCCAGATTAAAGGTGGGTTTTCCCATTCCAGAGTATGTGAATTAAAAATGTGTCTTCGCTCCTCAAAGATCCAGATTGGCCACAGGTCTTCCCACTTCAAATTAAATAAAAATCTCCCACAGGTATGCTACTTTGTTTCACGGATTTAGCTAACTTTAAGGTATCCACGTTGATAGCCAAGAATAGCCATTGTACTGCCTTCTGCCCTTCCAGTGTATGAAGCAAGTGGCGCACAGAGAACTCCCAACTGCCTTAGATGCCTCAGCTTGGCTTGGTCCCCCAACATTGATGCAGCCTTCCCATACTGCCACCTGCTTGTCCTCCTGTTCAGTCACGGGTCTACATCTGTAGTCCATCTGTCATCTGGACACAGCCTTGCCTTTTCTTCTTTCCAGTTGAATTTGACTCTGAATATTATCTATGGTCATGAGACCTGGCTCTTCAGTTGACACTCTTTTCTTTTTTCCCACTATAATACATTTTTTTCTGTATTTTTTTATTTTATTAATTTATTCTTGTTACATCTCAATGGTTATCCCATCCCTTGTATCCCTCCCATTTTCCCCTTATTCCCTTAGCACATTCTCCATCAAAACCCCAGCTCAGTATGGTTTGCCATCAATGCGTAAGCTCGTGTAGCCTTATTACTGTCCCAGCTTGGCCTCTCAGGCCTCTTTGAAATTCCTCGACACTCTTTACCTCTTTAGCCCATGGAGATTATTCCTTTACTGATGATAGACAGACAGGCAGATAGATGATGCATATACGTATTGTACGAAGTATATTATGTGATGGGAGAGTTGTTAATGTTTAAGATTGGAACATTAAAAACCTGTTCCTACTATAGGCACAATAATAAAGGAACGCAGTTTCTGGCAAACTGATGCCATAATACCATTTTTTAAATATGTTTAATGAATTTTGTCACTGCGGAAAGGCATGATAATGTTAGTGTGTGTTTCTGACCCTGTATGCACATAACCAAAACTGGTATCATAAAGTGGGCACAAACAACTGCTGTTTTGCATTAAAATCGAAGCCCAACTTGTTACCTTTTGTGTAGAGAATGATAATAATGCGTCCTTAAAAATTAAGAGTTAGGGTTGGATTTGTGGCTCATCAGCACCACATGCCTTACTACTTTAAGGTAATTGCCATTAGATCCCTCAGAAGTGAGCTCTTATTTCAGTCAATCCATGATGTATCTGTTTATTAATGTTAGTGATTGCAACTAGATATCTTATAAACTCATAATTCATCCCGTTTTAAGCTATAGCAACATGTGCTCTTACGAGTACATACATGTATAGTACAGGTGCATTATAAATGCCCGCATATGTGTGGGAAATTATTTCAGAAGCCATTTTCTCTTCCACACTTGATGGATGTTGGCAAGTGGCTCAGCATCAGTTCTTCCTCAACGATGTCTGAATGTGTTCACTCCCCTGTATCCTGTTAGTGTCATTTTGAGCTGAAAACTTAAGTTTCTGATAATCATCTGAGTAGAAAAAAATGCATTCTTATGTATGTGTATTTCTAATGGATATTAAATTTCTCCTTTTGGAGATTGACATTTTATTTGTGTGTTTTTGTTTTCTAAATCAATATGTTTTACAAACATATAGAAAATATTGAACTATGTTTTCACTGTGAGCTCTTTCACAGTTAAATGTGCTAGAAACACTTCTTTCATTGTGAGACAGCTTTTTTCTTTTAACATCTATAGATCCTTTTATTTTGTTTGATGTTGCTGAATAGCAGCACTTATTTCTACTTTTCTGTGCTTACATTTTTCTAAGGAATTCATTCCCTATGTTGATATTTCTTTATAAGTGTAGATGCTCTATGCTCCTTATTATGGGCTATGCATCACTGAAATTGTTTTTCTGTTGTCTTATTTTTCTGTCCTAAGTCCTAATTCAGATCCCTAACGAGAAAACAGTAGCCAGCTTCTTACTTCAGGGATGCTCCAGCCTTGTAATCCCTTCTTTGCACTTATGCTCTGTGAACACTATAACCCATATTCTAGGCTCTATTGCCTAACAAAACCATCTTTCCCATGTGTGCTAGGAAGTCATCACGGCGCGCATGCCCGTCTTATTCCATAGCCCAAGAGCTCACGCAGACACTTCTGAGGAGAGTGAAGTAAGGATGGAGTAGGACAGACACATGAGCATTGAGTCTCATGCGGAGTTGGGGGTCATGTCATGACGATGCTGGTGACAGCGTCATGACGATGCTGGTGACAGCGTGATGGAAAACCAGGTTTCTTATGTGGTCCCTCCCCTTGACAGTAGTAGCAGGGACTTGTTCTATCACTAACAAGCTGAGACTCTGGTCACTTATCTCAAGGCACAAGCAATGCCAGTACATGAAAATTCTCTCCACATGATTATTTCTATTTTAACTAATAAATTATTTCCTGTAATAAAGAACATGGACCAAGAAGTACCTTGATAGTAGGATTCTGTGGTCTTTGGAAGCCTGTGTCTCACACCAACACAGTGTGTTTTTTTGAAATGCTCTCAGTGTTTTTTAGTTTTTTGTTTTGTTTTGTTTTGGACAAATTCTATATCTTAGTTGTTTCAGAATTTGCTTTCCAAGTCCCAATAAAATTCGTGTGGAAACTTTATTTAACATTATAAAATTAAAACTCAGCTTTACTGAGCTATTGTTCTTTTTAATCTCTTATTTTGATGAGTATATAAGTATTTTTTAACTAAACAAACATTAAGGCCATGGTATAAATAAAATTAATCCATTGTGTATCATTTAAAAATGGTTAGAATATGTTAATTAACCTTTTTAATTTTTACATGTTTAAGAAAATCTGTAGAGCTCATCCTCCCTTCATTTACTTTCCTGTAGACACCGCTTTTAGATGTTAGCATTGGAGATGCATTTCATATAAGATTATAATTTCGGGTTTATCTACTTTTGAAAAATCCATTAAGGTCTATTTTCCTCTATTTCTTTCTTTCTTTTTGTCTTTATTTTCAGCCACAGTTCTATGGTCACCACTAAGAGAGAAATGAGAATGTATTATATACATGTATGAAAAATTTAAAAATACTCTAAAATTAATAAAATGAATGTTCAAAATAGAAATCTATGCATATATACATGTGTTTATTATAAGGACTCTAGCGTAGTGGGTAAGCCCCTTGGTGGTTGAAGGGTTGAATGCCCCTTTCACAGGGGTTACCAAAGATAATCAGAAAACCCAGATATTCATATTATGATTCACTACAGTAGCAAAATTACAGTTATGATGTAGCAATGAAAATGATTTTATGGTTGGGGTGGTTACCACAAAATAAGAAACTATATTAAAGGGCTTCGGCAGTAGGAAGGTTGAGAAACACTGCTCTAGAGGGTAGAATATGGTAAAGCAAAGAATATTTTAGTTGTTACACATTTTAGGTTCCCAATGGCCAGGATTAAAAAAGAAAAGTCTATTAAAGAAGGAGTAAATAAGCTGAGTTTCTTAGGGAGATAAAAAATGGAGTAACTTGGATATATAGATTGCCTAATAGAAAATTGCAAACAGGGAAATTTCATGGAGTGTCCACAATTCTTCTTATCTGACTAATGCATTACTTGGAAGAGATCTAAATAGAATGACCAAATTTTTTTAAAAAATCTATTTCGCCTGACAATGATAGGTGAACCCCTCACTTTTATTAGGATATTCACTTTTGTTGATGAGCCTATTTAGATTCACTTGGTTAACTCTAACAGAAAAGCAATCTTTGACTACATCAAACCGAGTCTTTAAATATGGAAAGATACAAAGAACTATAAATAGACTGGAATGCAATAATGCTGAGCAAAGCGGGATGAATAGCAAAGCCATGTCAGCCCGGCCCTTACAAATCCTTTGTCAGGATACCTCTGATGTCTACCCGCGGCAGCGATAATTTTGTGGAGCTTCCGGTTATGCTGATTTTATTAGGAAACGATTCTGAAGCCTTTAATTTATAAACGTTGAGCTATGATAAGGATGAGATTACAGAATCTGCACAGGCAAGAGCAGTAACACGGACACTTTACAGCTCACCAACCTAAATGAAGCTTTTTAAGTGTTGGGAGAAGTGGACTCGGAGGAGCAATTACTTAGTGCCTGACCTTTTCTGCTATAACACAGTGCTATGCAAAAATAGGCAATAATTCCGTGTAGAAATGCGTTGAAAAGTTTAACTGCAGTCTCTTTAAAACTGCAGCTCTCCGGCAGCATATCAAATGTTACACACTTGCAAGAGGTAAATGATTTTTTTCTCAATCAAATTATATGAGGATGAATAAATTTATACTATATAATTAGTGATCTAGATAATTCAATGAGCCTGTTTGCTTCAGTTGACTTCTTTTCACAAGTAGAGCTTCCATAATGAGGAAGGTAGTTTTGTCAAACAGTTGTCAGATATGAATAGCATTAAAAACCAACTGAATAACTAACTGAATAAATATTTCCTATATACATAACAAGTTATAGGCAGGAGAATGTCAGTAGTTTGACAACATTTGTAAGTTTTTTTTTCATGAAAAGATTGTAGGAAACAGTATGGGTATTACCATTTTTAGCAAACAGGAACTGTTTTGTAATGGAAATATCTAATTGAAAGTTTACTTCTTACTTACATAAAATAAAGCTTACTCATTAACTCTTTCCAGAAGTGTCTAAATGTTAAAAGCCACACTTATATTTAGCTTAAGTTATTAAAAAGTTAGATCTGACTTTATTAATTCCTGTCTCCCACCCCATCTCATTAACAAACAGCCTAGTGCTCTGACTAAACAGCACACTTACCTGGCAACAGGTGTTTATTCACTTACAAATAGAATGAAATGTGTCCGCCTGTCATATTTATTTTCTTAGATAATTGCACATACTGATTCGTGCTTGAAATTTTTGAAATGTTACACACTTCTCTTTTTCTCCAAGTAAAATATAGCAGGGATAGTTGCTCATATAACACTGTATTAATTTTTAGTAGCTTCTCTTTGGAGCTTAGCTTCATGGCTCACTGACATGGATATTTTTTTTTTATGAACTCTTGCTATACATTTCATTTGTGCTCTTTCTAAATTTTTAAGTAAGCATTCTATTTATAGATGAATGAGCAGGAGGTAACTTTTCTTCCAGCTGAATACATTTTGTATAATAGAGACAATTTCTTTTCATGTCTACTCCCTGTTTGGATATAATCTGAAACAATATAGTTTAACTTTTCCTGTTTTATAGATTAAATTACGATACTTTCATCTTCACTGTCAACTTGAGCAGAGCTGCGGTCCCCGGGGGGGAGGGGTCACACCTTTGGAAAGTTATCAAGGGACATTTGCAGAATGGTTGAACTGAGGAGTGAGGACAGTCCCTGTGTGTGTGTGGCACCACACACTTACTGGAGTCCCAAACTTTAAAAAGAGCAAGCAGGAGGATGGCCATATCCGTCTGTCTCTGCTGGATGATGTGGACGGTATGTGACCAGTTTCTTTACACCCCCGCTGCCACAGCTGGAGCTGCCGTATTCCAGGGAGGTGACCCTCCCACGGTGAACTAAATTCCCAGCTATGAGCTTAAGTTGCCTGGGCCAGATATAGTTTGCAGCAGCAAAGAGAACAGTAACTGGTATAGCGTGATAATTGGTTTTCATCTTTTCTCACGGTACACAGGAAGCCTATTTCCCTCTCCTCCACTGGTGATGCTGTGTTTGCGGGAAGCAAGATGCTCAGTGGATATAAGTTAAGGCTTGTCTTTGCTCCAGCAATCTGGGACATACCATTCTGTGACTGTTCCGTGTAACAGAACGCTACTCTCCGATGCCACCGGCTCGGAAATAAACACCGAGAAGAGCACTGAACACACGTGTCGGGAGGGACCAGCTGAAGCCGAACACATCTCCCGAAGCAGAAGTGCCCATCTATCTAAGCTCAGCCAACTCAGCCAATCTCTAAAACCTCGAACGAAGAGGAGAGAGCTACAACAGTCTTCTACATCTGATGCCACAGAGGCTGCTTTGCTGATACAAAGCTCCTTCACCGAAGTAGCTAGCTGATGAACCTGGGCTCTGGCCTCCTTTTATTCCACTGAGATGAGGTTCTCTGCCCATCCGTGCTCTCATGGTCTCTCAGCACCACATGAGCATGTCTTGAAAGTTGACTTTCCATGTTTAGCAGTCGATATCTCACCTGGGCCAGTATTTTCCTTTGATTACCAGAGCCTGACTATAATTTGGAGCTAACACTCTCAGGGGATAGTCACAGGTATGGGGGCTCATCGACACTGTCGGCAGAAGGGTCTTAGGCACAGAAAAGCCCGATTTCCAATCCTAAACCTCATCTTGTTTTAACTCCCAGGCTGTTTAGAAGTTCTTTCCTGATATTAATTGTGTCACCAAGAGTGACATCAGATTCGGGTCTGACACTGTCGTTAAAGCCAGCAGAGGGATACAGAGTACACAGAGGTAAAAATGTGAGGGGAAGGGAGTTCAATGATGCCATTCCTTGAAGACTGCCTAGAAAGGAGTTCAATATAGAAGTGTCATGTTTTTTTAAATTATATGTAGGTGTTGATTATGCCTATATTTTCAAGTATTTCTTTTTTTAAATTAATTTATTCTTGTTACATCTCAATGGTTATCCCATCCCATGTAGCCTCCCATTCTTCCCTCCCTCCCAGTTTCCCCTTATTCCCCTCCCCTATGACTGTTCCTCAGAGGGATTACCTCCCCCTGTATATGCTCATAGGGTATCAAGTCTCTTCTCGGTGACCTACTGTCCTTCTTCTGAGTGCCACCAGGTCTCCCCCCTCAAGTATTACTTATTTTCCTTTAATAATTTCAGTGTTTCAGGCTTTACTTAATGGCGTTTGGTTTATTTTTGTGGGTTTGTTTTGTTGTTGTTGTTGTTGTTGATTTTTCTACAAGGTTATTGACATGGGTGTAATTTCACTCCCCTACACGTAGACATCCAATTTTCACAGAATCATTAGGAGGCTGTCTTTGTGCAGATGCTCAATCGTATTTAAAAATGTTTGTCTTGTAGGAGCTTACAGTGGAATGGTGGCTCATCAGAGAACAGGGAACCAGAGTGGAGGCATTGCCCTGTGCTGTTGTGTATTGGGTTTTCCAATGACAATAAGAGAAGATTCTGAAAGTTTATGCTATAAATAAATGACAAATATTTGAATACATATATATGTCTGGTCTAGTTTAAATAGTGTATAATGTGTGCATCATCACATGCACATGTACCCAGTTTTGTTATTTTTAAAGTCTGTTGTCATATTTCTTGTTGTATTTGTAACAATCACAGATAAAGCCTTAATGAATAAATTCTGATTTATGACATGTTAGAAAAAACAAGGAAGTTTTGTAGAGTAGTATATGTCTTTGATCCTAGCACTGAGGAGACTGAGGAAAGAGGGTTGTCCTGAGTTTGAAGTCTCTATGCTCTTCCTTGTGAGTTCTAGACCAGGCTCAGTTACAGAGTAGGATCTTTTCTCAAACTGAAGATGGTGGGGGTGGGGGGTGAGGGGGGTGAGGGGGGTGACATGGAGGGGGAGAGGGGAGAGGGGGAGAAGGGGGCGGGCAAAGCAGGGAGAAAGAGACAAGCCAGAGATTATGTAAGAGACAATCCAGAGATTATGTAACTATGATTTGATTTTTTAAATATTGGATACACAGAATGGAAAAACTAGGAAAGTAAATGCTTGGCCTCCAATTTGTATACTGCCAAGCAGGTCTGGCTCTGTGATGTACAGGGCACTGAAGAACAGCGACCATTTTTAAGCATCCTTGAAAGACAGGTGTCCTGGACCTTCACACTGTAGCAGACAGGTAAGACCAGAGATTCAGGAGAGAGCTCAGGGGTCAGTAAAAGCTATGCATGTAGCATATGCAGTGTGTATGTGGTTAGCCTGCTTTCCTTTAGTGCAGGCCAGGATCTGTCATGTGTCCTACCCTAACACCTCCCATTTCTGATAACAAAGTGGGGATAATATTCCAGAAAAAAAAGGTTGCTTCCATTCTGTCATAATGTTCAGAAACTGTTCCCAACTTTCATTTTTTCTGTTTGGGTTCAGAGATTATTTTGTTACCTGTTCCACCCCAATTTTTCCATTTGTTTCCAATTTTAATGAAAGAACAAGTAGATTATTCTATAATAATTCTTCATGAGATGTAGTTGTTGGCTTGGAATTAACAGTAGGCAGTGTTCATGGCTGGGGGAAAAAAAAACTTCCTATTGGTCTAGAGCAATTGTTCTCAACCTGAGTCATGACCCCTCTGGCGTCACAAGTAAGATATCCTGAACATATTATTAGAAAAATTATAGTTTTGAAGTAGCAAAGAAAAGTACTTTATGGCTGGGGGTCACACAACATGAGGAACTGTATTAAGGGGTGGCAGCATTAGGAATGCTGAGAAAGCACTGCTCTTGAGTTTGTATGTGGTACCCAGACATGTGCAAGACTTACAGATTCTAGAGGCTAAAAATCTATTCCAGTATGAAACTGAGGGAGGAAACAAAAGGAGAGTGAATTCAAAAAGCAAAATGTCTTTCCAGCTCCATGTTAAGCATTCTCTGCCTAAATTCTTTCACAACTTGACTGAAACTAGTTTATATACACATGAAATTTCAACAATAAACTTTTAAAAATTGCTTTACAAACCCAGACTGAAGAATCTAGTGGGTTTTGTTTGTTTGTTTTGTTTTTAAACTACTTTTCTGGAGTTGTGCATCCATCAACACAGTTTTAGATCTTCACTTCGTACAGAAACCATGAACCTTAAGCCTTGTTCTTTCATTCCTAAAGTCCCTTGCAAAGATGTAGGCTGCTACTCTGTATCTATAACTCTAAGCCTTGTCCTTTTCTGGACATTTTATATAGAAAGAACTTTAAGATTTTGGGTCTGCGGAGTTTTTTTTTTTTTTTTTTCACTTTTGACAGTATATCAAAATTGTAGCAAGTGCCAATATTTCTTTACTTTTTATTTCTGAATATAGCCATAATATTAACCTACACAATATTTTATTTGCATGTATCAGTCGCTGGACTATGGTTCATGTATACCTCCTTGTAACTGTAGTTACAAGGTGTATATGTGTATATTCGTATCGCCACATTGGCAGATTGTTAAAACTTAGCTTAATATGACCCAGATATTCTTCATACTTTCTCTTGGCTAGAACTCTGAGTGCAAGCTGGCTATCTATACTCTTTACTCGGCCACACAGAAGGTTGAGGTTGAAGGGGTGGGGAGCTCTGTGCCTCCCCCGACAGACTCCCGCAATAGCAGACTGTTCTCCACTCTAGGTTGACACAGGGACTTTATGAGGCGAGGACAGATCTCACCATCTCAGAACACTTCCACCTTAAAGGATTTACCAAGAGTCAATCAAACTCAACCTGGTACTACTCTGGTTAGCTAAAAACTTAACGTCTGTTAACTTTTTATATGGACTTTAGTTTTTAAGGACCTTATATCTATAAAATTGCTGTAATATATCAAATACTTTAATGTAACTGTTGGAGCGATTCATAGTTGTTTTCATTGGATTGTTATGTGACATGCCTATCAAGCTTTGCGGAGTTTTGAGCAACTTAGACTCTTCAGCCTGCAGTCTCTCTACGATCCTCAGCAGTTACTATCCCTCCACGGTGTAGATGTTTTCACTTCCTTCCAAAAGATTTCACGCCATTTCAAAACGCAAAGTATCATGACCTCAGTAGTCTAAATCAGAGTGAACGAAACTCTTGGTGTGAGCCCTCGGCAGATCCCTGGAAGTAAGCAAAGTGGTTCAAAGTCTGACCCCAAGACAGGCAGGACATCACAGCTCCTCATCAACGAAAATGACAAACCTCTGGTGTGCACTAATTTTAAAGCAGTATAATTACTGAAGCTTTGTTAGCTAGACTTCAAGGCCAAACAAACAAAAACAAACAAAAAAACAAGCAAAAACAGCCCAAACAACAAAACAAAAACCAACCAGTCTTCTAGGTCTTCAATTCTATCCTCTGAAGTATCTGTGGCTAGTTTTCTCACCCCGTTTCCGCCTGAGAAGAGAGCGCAAAGCAGTCTTTTCACTCGCTGCTGCGTCCCTGTGAGCCGTGCCTTCAGTCTCTCTGGGCTTTTCTCACCTCTGCTCTTCTTTTCGGTCCTCCCACCCTCTCAGGAAGCACCCACTCCTGCTTTCTCACTTCGTCCTCTCCAGACAATCCTTGGCGTAGGATTATTCTAGAAGACTTTGATTCCTAAAGAAATGAGAAGTAAATACACGTTCAGAAGGAAAATGTACTTTTAGTTTTGATTTAGTCACTAGTCAATGGTATGCAACGGTTGGCAGCAGCAGGAACTTTGTGTCTGTGCGGGCAATGGTGTGCACCCTGGCTGCGCTGGGAAGGAGCAGAGAGGGGCAACTCCCGGCCAGCCATGTGATGACAACCAGAGTTCTACAGCATACTGTGCCCTAAGGTATATTTGGAAGGTGGATCATCTTAACTTAAAATCTTACCAAATTTTGATGGGATCCTCAGATTGCTGCACTACATTCATCAAGGTGAAGAGCATCTGCATTTTGTATAGTCAGGGTCTCGACCTTTCAAAAAATCATACACTTAACTTTTTCTTTTGCTCAGTGTTAAGTTTGGGGAATTTATCTATGAATTTGCTTAAGACTTCTTATAAATACAATGTTGTCATTATAAAATTGTTATATAAACTTAAACTTTTGTGGACATATAAATGCTGAAATTTTTTACAGGATTGATTGTAAATGTCTAGGAGACATGGGGAATTATTTTTTTTTTTAAAGTACTAAAACCAAACAGGAAATACCAACTACTTTTCTGACACTGTACCTTCATAGACATTTGATTATAGAAATTACAGCGTTGAATCTCAGCTATCATTTTCAGTTTGCTTGCAGTATCCTTCTTGAGTTATCAAAATTAGATTACTTCTAAAAGCTCAATGAACTATAAATATTTTATTATTATTTATTCTGTGGTTGTAGGGTCATAAAACATGAATTAACCCTGCTCACTTTGCATATTTATAATTTTGTGACGTGAATTAGCAAACAAAAGCAAATTTACGCATTTACCTTACAACAAATTATAAAATAGGGTTAAACCAAAAGTCTTTTTTTTTTTTTACTATAACTTCAAATAAAAAGAACAAATATTCTAGGCAAAGCAGGAGCCCCAATTATGAGCTCTGTGAGGGAAAGGAGTCTCTTGGCATATAAGCAGCCTGCTTGGTTTTGCCTTAGCCCTGCTTTGATCTTCCCCTGTCTTCTTTCCCTTCTCCACTGATGTTTCTTTATTCTTTATTCAACAAGCATTTAGTGCTCACTTCCCGGGTGCCAAGCCCACTACCTCAGGGTGAGGACACTAATGAGAGGAGACATCCCCGGATCATGGCCGTGAAGGAGGAGACAGATAAACAAGCACAGAGCTCTCGGGCAATGTGACCGGACTCTAAATTAATCACAGAGCTGTATTTGAGTCTGCAGCAAACCTGTTTACTTTTTAGGATTTTAAAACACTAAGCTGTAGAAATCTTTTGCTGAAGGAGGTTAAACAGCACACTATATTAGACTAGATATCCACGTACCAGGGAATCCATCCTGGACACTGCTGGTGCTTAGATTTTAGTAGACCCTTATGAAAAAATATTCACTTCCTTTCCTACCATCCATTCCCACTGAACAGATGCTCATTCTTTTATATTTTTATTTTTTTAAGATTATAATTTACTTACAGCATATCTCCCTTCCCTTCCTCCACCCAAACTTCCCATACTCCTCTCTGCTTTCCTTCAAATCCACGGCCTCTTTTTTTTTTTTTCTTTTCTTTTTTCTTTTTTTCTTTTTTTTGCTAATTGATGTTTTGCATGCATATATATATATATATATATATATATATATCATATATTACATATATTTGCAGATAAAACCTGTTCATATAATGTTACTTGTATGTTTATTTTCAGGGCTGGCCGTCTGGCACTAGGCAACCAATTGTTCTGTGCTTCTCTGAGGAGAACCACCTCCTCCAGCTTTCTCTGCTTCCTATAGTTCTTTGTGTATGGTGGAGGCATGGGACTTTTTCCTTATCCAATTTAGCATGTTCATTGGTATCATCCTAGATCAGCTTATAATTGCGTAGTCAGGTTGGTGAGAATTTAAGGGTATAGCTTCTGATGTTACGAGGAGACACAAACTCACAGAAAACTCTGTTATCTTCTGGGTCTTAACATCTCCCCTCCCTCTCTTATGCAGTGTTTCCTGGGCCTTATGTACAGGAGTATTTTGTAGATGTATCTATCCTTCGGGACTGGGCTCCACCACCCTAAATTTTGATTGGTTGTTGTTTTCTGTAACTATCTCTACGTGTTGTAAAGATGTTTTCTCATGAGGGGTGAAAATTATACTTATCTGTAGATATTATAATGACAAATATTTATGGATTTTTGTTAGGTATTATTCTGGTTTAATAAATTAAACATTGCAGAGTCTCCTCTAATGACCATGATTTTATTAGTAGTAAGTAGTTAGCTGGCTAGGTTCCCAGTACCAGGCATGGTATTTCTCTTGTTGAGTGGGTTTTAAGTTTAACTGAAGAGCTGTTGGTTACCTTAAAGATATACATGCCAGTACTGCACCCATTGGGTTATCATGGCATGCTGGTCACTGATGTGGTTCATAGGTGCTTTAGCTGGGCAAGACTGCCGGCTGCCTTTCTCCCCTGGGTGTCTGAACAGAGTCTCCTTGTACCATGAAAGCTAGTCCTCAGGGAGGGTACATTCAGGTCAGTTCTAAATCATTTTGTTTTATGTTCAAGCTTCCAACACTGAGCAAGAAACTATAACGGTGTTTGGACTTATGCATTTGAGTGATTCAAGCCTCCATTATAGAGAACATATTCTCCAGGTGTGTTTGTCCTTCTAGCTATTGCAATATAAAATGATGGCTAAAGCAGATGAGATAACCATACTGCACATACATATATATGAACAAGAAGTATCCAATCAAATTGTAGACAATCAGAAGAGCAAATACCATTCAGATTTTGTGACTATTTTTTCATAGAAAAAAAAATACCATACATATAGGCATTTTCTCTCTTCTCAGTGAGCAAGTGTTTTGATTTAATTTTCATGTGATACTATAATTTGAATTAAGACATTCCCACAAAATATATGACATTTTTTTGTGTTTATGTGAAGTAGGTTATGGAAGATGTCAGTACTTTGATAAACAGATTAATTTAAAAATACTTATCTCACAAGTGAGAGAGAACATTGCTTAGTCTTTCTGAGCACCTCAGCAGACTATAAAGTAGAGTAAGGGAATTCTTAGTTGTGTAAAGGGGATAGCCATCGTCAGAGGACAATCTCTTCATATATCAATACTTATTGGTTATCTGGCAACTTGACTCAAAGAAAATTGAAGCCAGGTCATTGATGGGGTGAGAGGAAAATCTGAGGAGAAAACATAGTTTTGTCTATCATCTATTTATTACCAATATTCAGCAACTGTTAGTGTTCTTACTGTTTCTCTTCATAGAAATGTGACTAACTCTACATTGACACCATCGTGTCAGACTTTGTGGTGAGGTACAGCTTCAATTATGAGAATCATCAGAATGTCTAATGAAACTACCAGGAGCTGACCTCTTAGGACTGGGGATTTTGGTGTAGGAAAGTTACATACATAATATTTTACACTATCATTTGTTTTGGAAGTTGTATCTTGGTACATAATTTCTTTACTTCGATCAGACAAATTAATAGTTAAGCACACCATGTAATTTCATACTCCATTTATGTTGGTTGATTTATAGTCTAACAAAAATTATCACACAGAATTATAAACATAATCTAAGCAATAAGGTTTGGTGTTATCCTACTTGTTCTGCATAAAGTATCGCTATTCTCATAATTAAAATTGCACAACTTCCTCTGGAATCAACAAGGATGCCAACAAAAGGTTCTGGACAGAGAGTTTCACGCTTTTGTCAAATGACATCTTCAAGATACAACATATCTCTGCCAATTAAGTTTGCTGCATTTCAACCTTTCTCTAGCCTCTCTTCATATATAATTTTATGAATGTATTTTAAGTAACAAAAATATTACGTGAATTAATTTTAAATTAACACAACCTGATTTGGAATCAGTGTATACTCCTCCTGATAAGTTAATCTAGATAAAGTTCCAGAAGTTTAAACCTTTGAGGCTTCAGTTTCCAGCCTCCACTTGCTAACCTAGGCCTAGAATGTTTTCTTCCTCTGAGACGTCCTTCTGAATAAGCTTACCATTTCTGAACTCTGGCTTGCTGGTTCAACTCAGCTGTTCTGGCTTGAAACTCTTCTCTAAACTGGCTGATTCAAACTGGCTTCTTCCTATTAAATTGCTATCTTGGAAAAATTGCTTCTGAACTTCACAAACCTAACTGCATAAACTCAACTGCACTCAACTGAACTGCGCCAAATGGCACCGAACCATACTCTCCTCCAGAACTCTACTGTACTTTCTCCAAGAACTCCCTGCTATTTCTCTGTGCTGCTCTTAAGTAGCTTTTCTTTCCTGCCTGTTCTCCTGAGAGTTGGGCTTATTCTATCTCTGACTCATTCTGTCAAATCTTTCTCTAATTCATTACATTGTCTGTCTCTCAATTAGATGCCATTGTTTGGGATTAAAGGTGTCTTCTAAATGCAAGCCAGAGTGAATAAAGATGCATATTCTATCCAGAGGGATTAAAGGTATTTACTAAGGGTGTGTCTGTATTCCAGATGGGTCACAAAGACCTAAGTCTTTGGTGTGATCCCCTGCCAGAGTAGCCATGCTGCTGGATTAATATTTCTCTACACATGACAGTGAATAAATATGCAAAGAAGGAAGAATTGTTGCATGGTTTCCTTATGACTTTTTGTGGGTATGAATAAAATGGAAAAGCTATCTAGGAATGATGGCTGTGAGCTACTTTCCTCCATTGTACAAATCGATACATATTGTTAGGTATTAAACTGCTGAAATGATTGTGCCACTTAATGTAATCAGACATAATATAAGATTATGGTGGAGGTGGTTTCAGTTTAGCATATTGGTATTTGAATTTGTTTTGCTCAGTGTGAATTTTCAGGCCACGTCAAAGGATTCAAGGAGGTACCAATATATGACATTCGTTGCCCTGTATTTGCAATGTGATAGTTCCATGTTGCTCTGTTTTCGCTAATGTAAATTCACTCTAATGGAGATCCATCTCATCTGTTTGTTACCAGCATTGTGGAGTACTA
Organism: Acomys percivali; assembly: GCA_907169655.1. NCBI lineage: Eukaryota > Metazoa > Chordata > Mammalia > Rodentia > Muridae > Acomys > Acomys percivali. The sequence continues at coordinate 1,807,566 of OU015744.1, forward strand.
TTAAGTCAGCAACATGGCTGCTCTGGCAAGGGATCATATCCAAAGACCTTCTAGATCTATGTGAAATGAAGATATTTTCTATATTTCAGTATGATTTGCCTGAATTACTAACATGTCCATAGTATACACTTTAATCCCAAACAATGAAGATAAAGTTAGTTTATAGAAGGAAGCAGCCATGTTTAAAAGTGAAATCAAATTGAGGGGCAGACAAAGTGATGAATCAGAGAAAGGTTTGACAGAATGAGTCAGAGACAGATATACCTTACTCTCATGAGAAACAGGACAAGAAGGAGAGGCAAATTGAGAGCAATGTAGAGAAAGAGAGGAGTTTTTATGAGGACAGTTTTACAGAGAGAGGTTGCAGAGAGTACAACAAGACACAGGGAAGACATAATGAGCCAGAGAATGAGAAGACAGGAGAAACCAGTCTGAATCAGTCAGCTTGGGGAAGAGTTCAGATCAGCTGAGTCGAGCCATGCAGAGAGAGTTCAGGAAGAGCTAGAAAGGCTTTGAAACAGCTCTCATCTCATCCCATCATCCGAGGAAATAAAAATCAACATTTACAGGCACTATGCCATGACTCTTTACCGCATTGTCTAAGGGACAAGTCAACATATTACTTATAATGTTCGTGAAGCTGTCCTAGCATGTGGCCAGGGACTCTTTCAGGCGGGCTTCCAACTTTTTTAGATAAGCATTTACAAAAGAAGATAAGTTCTTTATTGTCAGTTGTGATTGGAGATTAAGATCTTTGCAGCAGGATAATTGTTATTAAAGAGCCATTGCTTTTTCACTGACATAAGAGCTATAAAATGCATATGTTATATTGACACATACACATATCATCACTTTTGTAGATAGGTTTGCATGTAATTTAAGGTAATGGGGCATTTATTTATGTATAAATATCCATTGAAATATTTATTTTGAAAGATCACATTCAATACATTTTTATGAATACAAATGTAGTTTCATTGAGCATTATTACTAATATTTGATGCAGTATTAATTCTCCTGTGTCAGGACTTGTGTTTCAGATAAGCTTGTCTACTGAAAATTACCTGTTCCTCAAGACTGAACTGAAATATTTCATGCATGAACATATTTATTGCCCCTGTGAATTCACTGCACTTTCATCAGATACCTTATGTGGTTTATTTTAATCACATTTTTATTATTTTCATCATTTTTATAAATAATGAATTGGGTTTTAAAATGCATTTATGTATAGTTGTGCCAGTGATGTCTTTTGTTTTATCCTGTTCAGTATCCCTTTAAAACTGACAACCTTCTTATTCCAATACATGTGAACTTCTCAGGATGAAGAATCCACCCTGGCATCTTCTGCTTCCCACTGTTGCAAAGGCATATATGAAACCGATTGCATTTGAACACAGTACTTCTTTCCTCGTGTAAGTCAATGATCCACATCATAGGCATTGCTGATGATGGGTTTACTAGAACCCTTCATTAGGACTGAAAAGGGTCACCTACAAGTAAAAGCCAAGCTTGATTTTAGCCATTTACATGGTTAGTTATGTGTGATCATATTGCTCCATCTCAGAGAGAGATGTGAAGATGTACGCAAAAAGGGTTGATTATATTATCAGAGTAATTGCTGATTAAACAGTATCTTTCAACTTTTAGGATCAGTCAGTCCATAAAGTTAAATATTTTTTCTTATTTTACTCTGAATTTGGAGTCTATTACTTAAAATACTGGTATAAAGATCAGCACCAGCATTCAGTAAATTATAAGTGATGAGCAAGAAAATAGTCTCTTCCCGGAGGGATGTTAAAGTTCCTCCTCAGCAAGGGCCCAGCTGATGCTCTCTAATGAGCAATGAAGCAGAAGATTAGGCCACCACCCACTAAATGCTCATCTCTGATCAGGAGGAGGCTCAAGGCTAAATAAAATTCTAATAACAGAGTAAAATTTAGCAAGATACTGTGCTGTGTTACCTACTTCTTAAAAGCAATAAAATATTTTACTATGTGATCACTTCTCACATACACATTATAATCTTGGATTCGAGGCCCCCATTTTATCTTTATTTTACCTTTTTATCTCTTTCTCTTATAATAAATCCTTCTTCTTTTCAATTCCCTCTCAGAAGCAAGAGCAACTTCAGTTTCATGCTTTACTCTCCAAGAACCAAAATAATAATTGAATAGCACGTAAATTTCTAAAACAAAAAAATAATGTTTAGGAAACCATGATCCCAATCGCTTGTCCACATTGACCCTAAATTTAGACATTCTTTTTTAAACTACAAAGAAGTAAAAGATAATATTATGAAATAAATGACTGAGAAATGCAAAAGCATGAAGTGTCAGGCCCCTAAACCTTTCCTAGTCTGTGTCAAGTAGAGAAAATGAACAGTCCTATTTTAAAGCATCAGCCATGGTGGTGAAGATAAGTCCAAGGAAATAATTCAGTATTCCATAGCACTCAGCCACTCTCTTTATGTACCTATTAGAGATGGTGAATGAATGTGAATACTCCGGTTGAAGTCCAGAGACCCAGAGTTATTTTTAAGAGCAGTCTTGAGTACATCTGTAATCCCAGCACTCAGGGAGACAGATGCAGGCAGATCTCTGTGAGTTCAAGGCCAGCCTGGTTTTTAGAAGTCCTGGAAAGCCAATGATAAACAAAGAAACCCTGGCTCAGAAAACCAAAACCAAACCAAACCAAACCAAACCAAAACAAAACAAAACAAAAAAAGCAGTCTTGAAACTAAGAACAAGATGCATGGCTCTTTCATGACTAATAAATTATCTATTACTCCATACTAGTAAAACCATCCCTGGTAGTTGGTAGAAGAAATAATTTGATTATTTTAAAATTTTTATTTTTATTGATTTATATCTCTACCTTTATTTCAACATTTCTGTGGTGCATTCTGTCTTTTAAAGATATAAATTAAATTTTATGTTACATAGTCATATTGTAGTTCGTGTGTGTGTGTGTGTGTGTGTGTGTGTGTGTGTGTGTGTGTGTGTACATGCACATAAATGCCGGTAGTGGTTTGAATATGAATAACCCCAATAGGCTCACATATTTTAATGCTTGGCCCAAAGGAAGTGGCACTATTAGAAGATGTGGCCTTCTTGGAGTAATTGTGGCATGTTGGAGAAAGTGTGTCACTGTGGAAGTAGGCTTTGAGATCTCGTTTATGCTCAAGTTACAATCAGTGTGGACAAGAGTCTCTGGTTGCTGTCTGTGGATCAAAATGTAGAACCAATTCTTTGTAAACTTTTCCACAAAATAGAAACAGAAGGAACATTACTGAACCAATTCTATGAGCCCACAGTCACCTTGATACCTAAGACACAGAAAGACTGTACAAAGAAAGAAAATTTCAGACCAATTTCTATTATGAACATTGATGCAAAAATACATAATAAAATAATCACAAAAATATTCCAAGAACACATCAAAAATACTATTCACCATGACCAAGTAGGCTTCATACCAGGCATGCAGGGGTTGGTGTATTATACAGAAATCCATCAACGTAATCTATGACATAAATAAAGGAAAAAAAACCACATGATCATCTCCTTAAATGTCAAAAAAGCATTTAACAAATCCAACACCCGTTCGTGTTTAAAGTCTTGAAGAGACCAGGAATACAAGGCAGATACCTCAACACAATAAAGGCAATATACAGCAAGCTGTCGCCAACATCAAACTAAATGGAGAGAAGCCTAAATCAATTCCACTGAAATCAGGGACAAGACAAGGCTGTCCACTCTCTCCATAGCTCTTCAACATAGTACTTGAAGTTCTAGTTAGAGCAATAAGACAACTAAAGGAGATGAACGGGGTACAAATAAGAAAGGAAGAAGTCAAACTACCACTATTTGCGGATGACATGACAGTATACATAAGTGACCCTAAAAATTCCAAACAGGTAAAAGACTTACATGAAAAAAAAAAACTTCAAGTCTCTAAAGAAAGAATTAGAAGAAGATATCAGAAAATGGAAAGACCTCCCATGTTCATAGATCAGGAGAATCAACGTAGTAAAAATGTCCATCTTACCCAAGGCAATTTATAGAGTCAATGCAATTCCCATCAAAATTCCAAGACAATTCTTCACAGACATTGAGAGATCAATTCTCTACTTCATAGGGAAAAACAAAACAAAACAAAAACCCTGAATAGTTAAAACAATCCTGTACAATAAAAAAAATCATCTGGAGGAATCTCCATCCTGTATGCCAAGCTGTGCTATAGAGCAACAGTAATAAAAAACAGCATGGTACTGGCATGGAAATAGGCTGGTTGATCAGTGGAATTGAGTAGAAGACCCAGAAATAAAACCACAAATCTATTGGCATTTGAATTTTGACAAAGAAGCCAAATCCATACAATGGAAAAAAGATAGCATCTTCAACAAATGGTGCCCGTTTAATTGGATGGCTGTATGTAGAAAAATGCAAATAGACCCATATTTATCACTGTGCACAAAACTAAAGTCCGAATGGATTAAAGACCTCAGCTTAAACTGGACAGCCTGCATATACTAGAAAAGAAGGTGAGGACGCGCCTTGAACTCATTGGCAGAGGAGACAACTTCCTGAATAGAACACCAGAAGCTCAGGTTCTAAGGTCAACAATTAATAAATTGAACCTCATGAAACTAAAAAGCTTCTGCAAGGCAAAACAACTCAGAAAGTCTATCTTACACCTATCAGAATGGCAAAGATCAAAAATTCAAGTGACACCACATGCTGGCGAGGATATGGAGAGAGAGGAACACTCCTTCATTGCTGGTGGGAATGCAAACTAGTACAACCACTTTGGAAATGTATCTGGCGCTATATCAGAAAATTGGGAATAGGGCTTCCTCAAGACCCAGCTATTCCACTCCTTGGAATATACCCAGAAGATGATCCAGCACACAACAAGAAAATTTGCTCAACCATGTTCATAGCAGCCTTATTCATAATAGCCAGAACATGGAAACAGCCTAAGTGTCCCTCAGTAGAAGAATGGATAAAGAAACTGTGGCACATTTACACTATGAAATACTACTCAGTTATTAAAAACAAGGAATTCCCGAAATTTGTGGACAAATGAATTGAACTAGAAATTATCATAATGAGTGAGTTAACCCAGAAGCAGAAAGACTCAAATGGTATATACTCACTTATATCTGCATTCTAGCCCAAGGTGCATGTCCCATGAAAGCCTTCCCTTACCAGGAAAGTGGGACAGAGGGGAGGACATCCTATTGGGACTCTAGGTGAGAGAAGCATGGGAAAATGGGGAAATAGAAGGATCCAGAGGGCCCTAGAAACCTACAACAAGAACATTATGACAGGCGGATCTGGGCCCAGGGGTCCTGCTGAAAGTATGGGACCAGCCAAGGACAATACATTCAGTAAACTTTGAACCCCTACCCAGATCTACCCTATGGACACGACGTTCTTCACAGTAGAGTGGAGAATGGGGTCTGACTTTCACACAAACTCCGGTGCCCTATATTTGACCATGTCCCCTGGATGGGGAGGCCTGGTGGCACTCAGAGGAAGGATAGCAGGCTACCAAGAAGAGACTTGATACCCTATGAGCATATATAGGGGGAGGAGGTCTCTCTCAGTCACAGTCGTAGGGGAAGGGAGTAAGGGGAAAATGGGAGGGAGGGAGGAATGGGAGGATACAAGGGATGGGATAACAATTGAGATGTAATATGAATAAATTAATAAAATATATTTAATAAGAAAAAATAAGATAAAATAGTACTCAAAAAAAAAAAAAAGGAAACAGTCAACAGAACAAAATGACATCCTACAGACTAGGAAAAGATCTTCACTAACCCTACATCTGACAAAAAGCTAATATCCAAAATACATAAAGAACTCAAGAAATTAAACACCAGCAAGCCAAATATCCCAGTTAAAAATGGGGTACAGAGCTAAATAGAGAATTCTCAACCGAGGAATATTGAATGGCCAAAAACACTTTAATGAAATTCTCAACATCCCTAGTCATTAGGTAGATACAAGTCAAAACAGCCATCTTACACCCATCAGAATGGCTAAGATCAAAAATTCAAGTGAAGGCACCTGCTGGCAAGGATGTGGAGAAAAGGGAGCACTCCTTCATTGCTGGTGGGAGTGCAAACTTGTACAACCACTTTGGAAATCAGTCCGGTGCCTTCTCAGGAAATTGGGAATACGTCTACCTCAAGACCCAGCCATAACACTACTGGGTATATACCCTATAGAGGATCCACCGTACAACAAGGACATATGCTCAACTTTGTTCATAGCAGCCTTGTTTGTAATAGAATCTAGAAGCAACTTAAATGCCTCTCCACTGAAGAATGGAACAACAAACCATGGTTCATTAGACAATGAACCATATCAAAAACAAAATTTGAAATTTGCAGGCAAATGGATGGAATTAGAGACAATCATCCTGGGTGAGGTACCTCAGACCCAGAAAGACACACATGCATATACTCATTCATAAGCATATATTATCCAATTAATTCAGGATAATCACATTACAGTAGAGACTGATATGCCATCCAAGGTCCATGTGGGATATGCACCTAGACGTTCTGCTCAGATGTGCTAGATAGGCAGCACAGTCTCCTTGTGAGTCCTACAATATGGGGAGTAGGGGCGACTTCTGACATGGACTTGGGCCTCCTAATGTTGTTCACCTGCCAGGCCACAGAGGAAGAGGTTACAGGTAGTTCAAAGGACACTGGATGAGCTGAAGTCAGACATTAGGGGAGGAGGGCTCCCCTTTCTAAGGACTAGGGGAGGGATGGAAATGGGATGAGGGAGGGGCCTGCAATCAGATGTAAAAATTCAAATAGCAGAACAAGCAAGTAACTTATATTGTTAATCCCACTACATGGGAATAGCTCTGAGACTGGCTGAGATACGAACGTCTATGCATAGACAGGGCTTCATGTTGCCCTATGAGTCTCTATGAGTCACAGAGAATCTGTGGCCATTCTTAGTATGGTATGAAGGAAGGTTTGCAGATGTTTTACTTCTGCTCATACAATGAACAGAGCACCAGCCTTAATTCTTCTGTGCATCCTGTACACCTCATACCATCACAATGTTAGAGTTGTAGAATGCTTGTGAGTAATTATGTTTTCAGAGCAAAAGAATCAGACACTGATGCTGAATCAGACCTGGCAGGATTCATTCCTCTCAGCATGCTGGATGCTGACATCCTGCACCCTCCATGTTCCAGCCCCAGGTGCCTCAGTTGCTGTTACCCATTAGAACAAGACAGCTTCCAGGACAGCATTGTAGAAAGCTTCTGATCCCAAAAGGTCCAGCATTTCAGACTGTCCTATACAGGACTTCTATTAAGCCTGGAATTTCACAACATTTGGAAAATGGATCATAAATGCTATCCCTGGCTTACTTAACCATTTTCGTCAATTGGGGGAGCAGTGTTCAAAGGTATCATTCGCTGCCCTAAATCAGCCTGAAGAAACCTTAAGAGAATGATGTCCCATTTCCTCTAAGGGGGGTTGGGTAGGTTTCTGTTTACTCTCTTGGTCTACTGATGCTTATTTTCATCGGGAGTTGGTTATTAAGTTATTATTGGTCTTATACAGAGAGGAAACTATATTGGACTCAAGAACATCTCTCTTGGAGTATAGAGGGAAGATAGAACAAAAAGTAGATTATTGAATCTACTTCTCATCTCAAGGCCTTACTTACTACTCACAAATAAGATTATTTATAATGCAATGGTATTGAATTTTGTATATTGATGTAAATCATGGTTATGTCAAATACTAGTCTAATTTTATCACAAGAATATATATTCTAGTTCTAATAGATGGACATGATTCTATAGATATATAAAGTAAAATAGTTAAATAAGATCTTCAAAAGCCTCAAAGACCTACAAAATATGGCATTAAAGATGTTTTTATTATTCTAAAGATTCTTTGACAACAAGAAAAGTTAACTCTTGGAAACTCCTAGCCTACCTCAAGGATGATGAGCATCAAACAACCTCCTTATGGAGTTGGCTTCAAATGTGACAAATGAGCGACTGGGCAAAAATGTCCTTGTTTCTGCCACAGACAGAATTCTGCCTAAAAATGGGCAAGCTTAGATGCAGGCAGTCAACAGCCAAACTCTGCCAAGACAGGGTAAGCAAGTCCCTAATAGTTCCTGCCTCACAAATATGTCTGTGAGATATATTGGGCTAGATGGTGAAGATGATGCTCCAACATTATAGAGAGTGTAGTGTAACTGCTTAGGCAGTAAACTGTCTCCGCCATTTCTTCACTTTGGAAGCTTCTAACTTGCCCTTCCGACTCACTCAGGTAATTAAGTTTTATTCCATCTCAAACCTTTGATGGGGTTGAAGACCAGATAGTTTAGTCTTACAAATAAGCTTAGTAGGTTATGGGTTAAGACGTTTTTAGATCAAGATAGATGTTTTAAGTTAATAGAGATGAGATATGATAGATATTGACCTTCATTCAGGAATTTAGACCCAACAAGAAAGGAAAGATGTTTACTTCCAGTTTGCCAAATACAAATAGCCAAATCACTATGAATGTAACATTTATATAATTCCTGATTGTCTCATGGTTCTTCCTGCTGTATGTAGTTTATTTTATTCATATGTAATAATATAACTGTATACATTAAAAAAGAAACATAATTAAAAAAAAGATGCAAACTCTCAACTCCTTCTCCAGAGCACCACGCCAACCTGATGCTACCATGCTCCCTGCCATGATGATAATGGACTAAATCTCTGGAACGGTAAGGCAGCTGCAGTGAAATGCTTTCATTCATAAGCATTACTGTAGTCATGATGTCTTTTCACAGCAATAGAAACCCTAGCTAAGACAAGGCCAAAGGTAGATATCTGCTGTCTTTGTCAGTAGTTGCCTATCTAATTTTTTTGAGGCATAATCTCCCATCAATCCTGAAGCTCACTGATTTTAGACTGACTGGCCAGCAAGACCCAGTGAGTAGCCTTCTGGTCTCCCCAGCTGGAGCACTGTAATTGCCAACAATAGCTCATAAATTTTCCCATAGATTCCAGGGGATCAAACTTAGGCACTCACACCTATTTTTCATACTGACCTATAGAGCCCTTCACTGGTGTTTTATAGACTTATCTGTGTTTCTTCCACAATACATGCCTACCTGTGCAGTATAGTTTGACATCACACATATAAATATGTACACGTGTGGTGTTCCTTCTCAGAACTATCATAGTGTAGGAAATTTGGCAACATGAATCATGAGTTTGATGTTTGTGTCTATTCTGTACATGGTTACATTCTGTAGTCTAATTTGCTGGAAATAGATGACATTTCCAGAGCTGAAGAAGTCAAAGAAAATGGACAACAGCCCCATGCTTTCATAGTCCCCATAAATAATGAGATGGTGGCTGTTGGGCTAATAAAAAAAGAAGCTGAATTTTCAAATTTTCTGTTTTTGAAGATAATTATTCTCTTCCAATAATTTAAAGACGATTCCTGTGTTTATGTTCTTTCCATGTCTAAACAGGGCAGAGCACATGAAGTAAATTGAAAAGATAAAGGCATAAGTCATATCGGAATAGGAGGATTACAGATTTGTTTTTCAGGTGAATCTCAAGTGCCTCTATGTCCAAATAACACATTAATGAAGCACCTGTGTCTTCTCAAGTTCTACTATCATTGTATGGTTTTCTGTAACTTAGCTATTTATTTGTGCCTCGAATCTTGATAATTTCTATTATTTATTGTTTTAGTACAGAGACATGTCCACAAAGATAACATATTAATTTAAAATGTATATTATATGTGTTTTTCAAATTCAGTGAGCAACCTTCATATTTAACATTTGGAGATTACGTAGTATTGTTATATAATAGTGTCAGTTCATTATCAGCATCAGAAATGACATCTTTCCTAACCATGATTTTCTTTTGCTTCCATTTCTTTAGATTTATGAAGGGTTTTGTAGTTACATTTGTTGGAAAACTGATACATAGGTTTATAAAAGGCAGTACGCACAAAAAGACCCTCCCATCAAATAAGTTTAGTGAAGCATGAGTTAAAAGAAGCATTAAGGGGGCTATTAAATCCAGTCCATTCACCTATCTTAACATGGAATTCTTTCTCACAGACACATTGGAAAACTCAGTGAGGACACGATCTGAGTCATGATTCTCTGGACACACAGAACGCAGAGCATACACACAAACACCAGTGGGAGAGTTTTTACAGAAGCTAGTTTACAGGACCCTGGAGGAAGATGGGAACCCTGAGCAGTTACCTGTGTGACTCACTCTAAGTCCACCAGCCTTAGAAACACAATGCCCAGCACCTGACACCGAAAGGTATGCTTATTCCAGACCCAGAAGACACAACAGTAGTCAGTCTTCCCCTTTTCCCATTCAGACCCCCAGTAAGGTGGAAGGTGATTACTCACACTGAAGATGATCTTATTTAATTAGAGTATTGATCCGAATGTTTATCTCTTCCAGAAGTATCCTGAAAGTCACACTTAGAAGTATTTCCTACCTGCCTTATCCCAGGCAAATTCACACGTAAAATTAACCGTTACCATTGAGGTTCTGAAAAGCAATAACATATTTAAAGAAAAATAATAACACTGCTCAAGTATTTGTATCAGTGTAGAAGGGGTCTGAGAGGATCAGAACCGCAGCTGGACATCCCGTAGTTTCAGGAGTAACAAACTTCAAGAACCTTACACTCCTCCAAGATGGGGGGTACTGCAGAAACTGGTGCACCATTCAAAGACCATGCATGGTAAGGACTTAGACCATCTGCTCAGATGTAGTAGATAGGCAGCATAGAACACAACACCATAAATATTTCTAGTGCAATGATATATGTTTCTAGAAATTAGAATACATTTGTATGTGGTGTTCTCAGATTAATATTCTCTCATAACACAGGAATTTTGTTTAAAATATAGTTTCCAATTTAAATCTTAACTCAGAAATTAAGTACAGTGAATTAGAAAGTAGGAAGAGAAAAATGCAATATAGTGCAGCACAGACCTAAAGCCTTGTGTAAATTACCAGGTTGAGTTCCTTCAGTAAGCAAGTCCCACTGTAAAGGACCATTATTGACCAAAATTGTTACATACTCAAATACTTTAGAGTTAAAATGTTTCCAGTTACTTTTGAGTCAAAAATGTTTAAATAAAATGCTCTTACTAAAATGTACTTAACTACTGCATTTAACAGTTATTTATTTATTATCCCTTATAGTATGCTAAAGTGTTCAGGGTATTATTTCTGTATGATGCTTAAGAGGAATCCATGAATACAATTTTACCAGTTTAAAAATATGGCCCTATTATGAGAAGTCCACAATGATCTGAACACATCCTCCATTAGTGGTGCCTTGATTACTGGTTTTAATCAAAGATTCCCAAGTAATATCACCAGGAGACATAAACAAAAATAGTGAATATAATCTTGCCATGGTTTTCTTTATCGCATGCATTAAAAAACCAGTGATACAGCAACTAATAAAAATAATTTGAAACATTTCTCTGAATTGTCCTAGAAATATCACAACACTCATTCTCATTGGTTTCTTCTTTAGATTGCAAATTATTCATAAATTCAGAGTGGGTATTATGCGGGCTGATTGTGCAAGCTAGCCATTAACAATTAGTTACCATTCAACTTCCTCCCTCTTTCTCCGAGATACTCGCTGGTTGCAGCTCCTTTTATCACACAATTGCCTGGCATTTCACTGGCCGATGTTGCCATTTTTGAAATGTATAACTCCTCACATTTATTTCACTTCTTTTTTAAATAATTCAAGCAATATGGTTAGAACTCTATTAAATATTTATACAGAATATTAAATATTAATTTATATAAAGCAAAACCAACTGAACATCTCTACACTTTTGCTCGAATTGCTGGTTGTCCTTATGAACAGCCCTTGCCTTTCTAACTTTTTCACTTGTCTGTGCCACCCACATTGATTCTAACTAAAGTGTCCACTATGCCCTATTAACTTTTTGTCAAAACCATTTGACATCTTAAGATGTCATACCAGCATGCATCCCTTCTCTTTTCTAAGGCTCTGACTCAGCTTATCCATAGATCGCTCACTCTGTTTTCTCGAACTTGAACACTTTAATGGTATATGTCTCTGAAATGAACACATCCATCTCTGATGAACCACTTGCTTCCTTATTATAGACAGAGACACAACTGCTAAATGTGGTTGTGTGAAACTAAGTCATTATATATTTTATATGTCTATGTGTGTATATATGTGTGTGTGTGTGTGTGTGTGTGTGTGTGTGTGTGTGTGTGTGTGT
>OU015744.1:1828852-1842654 GCA_907169655.1 Acomys percivali
GTGTGTGTGTGTGTGTGTGTGTGTGTGTGTGTGTGTGTGTGTGTGCATGAAGTTTTGTTTGGTTGTTTTTCAAGTCTTTCTTTGCCCATTTCCCAACGGCTGGGAACACAGGCATGTTTCACTACCCTAGAGACTACACTGTGTTTTTATAAGCTGGTGTTACAAGCACTACCCTTGGCTGATGTCAACAAATGTCTACTCATCCCAGACAGGGAAGGAATAGCAACCAAATTAAGGATATCACCAACGTTCAACTTGTTGAACCAATGAGTTTTATTTGGATTACTTAAGAACACGAATGACTCATAGAAAGCTGCATTGTGAAAACCCCTGCTTGTTGTGGGTGGCAGCTTGCAGCTCACAAAAGTTGGAAATCTTTTCTGAATTGCACAGCTTGCAGCCAACTCAGTATATCTGAGACTGTCTCTTCCAGGTAGCTGAAGTAGCCTGAGCCCCTCTCAGGGCTATCACTGATGTCTATGTCTTCCAGGCATTCCTGCTGGTTTGTGTTTCCTGGAGCTGGCTTGGCTGGCCTGGGAGTGGCTCTGAAAGGTCCTTACTAGTAACAGTTACTGAGGAAGAGGTCTAGTGTATCTGATCAGTTCCTATGACTTCCTGAAGCTTTTGAGTTACTTATTTCCTGAGCTTAATGAGCTTTCTTGTACGATGAAATGTATTATCTTTCTTTAGAATGGCCTATTTCTATCTGAAAGAGCTTCCTTCCAAGGTAGAAGATTTTATCTTTGAAGAAGTTGTTGTATAAGCAAGGGGCACTGTCTCATGAGATCTCTTAAGCACCAAGTGATACCTGGCAAGACAGCCCAACAGATAAATGCACTTGCCCCACAAAAATCATGACCTGAGTTCAACCCCCAGAATTGACATAAAGGTGAAATTAGAGAACTGAATGCACAAAGCTGTTCTCTGATATCTGTAAACAAGGCATGATATGAGTGTCCTGGCCCACATTCACATATGTGCTTGTGTGTGTGTGTGCGCGCGCGCGCGCGCGCGCGCGCGCACACACACACACACACACACACAAACACACGAATGCATATCAATTTAAATAATTAAATGATTAAGTCTTCCACAACCTATTATTTATTTACTGATTTTAGCTTAACATTTATGGAGTTGAATGGGGAAGATTTCAGAGGCACTACATGAAACAACATCAGCGTTCACTCTTCCAGTGGCCTCAGTGCTTCTGAATCCATCACAAAATCCCAATACAATTTCTGACATGTTGATGAATTATAGAGGTTGTAGCCAAGATCATTAATGTAGGTGGTGCGACTGGAAGCTACAGATCTGATCACCAAGATTTCTAACCTGTTATCGATTGCAAGATCATTCCAGAAACACTTCCAATCTTCCGTGGTCTGCTCTTCTTTGGCAAGTTCAGTTGTTTAAGGCTGGGCTGCAGTGCTCTGGACACAGAAAAATTAGTCCCAGCTGTGTGAGAGGCATCTCTTAGATTGTGATCCACATTTGTCCCCAGCTCACCCTACCTCTCAGGCTGGCCATGGATCATTGGTCTTGGTGTTTAATGCACATGCATTTTAAGAGGTTGTGACTTATCCAAGACATTTATTGCATTATTCAGTAGGTTGGAGGTAGGGAAATATAAACTTATTGGTAGTAGAATATTTGGCAGTCAGCCAAAATAACTGTAAATGAAGAATGATCCAGTCCACTTTTGAAAAACATATTCAAGGAACACAGTAATATACCTATAGTTTATAATTATTAAAGAAATGATGTTGAAAACCGAAATATTAATTATTTGGAATTTAAGCTTCTCAGAAAATTGGAACAGTTTTGTTCTAGGATGAAACATGGTAATTCATAGGAAAAACCTTTATTTACTCTGTATACTATTCTATAATATTTTGGAGTAAAATATTTATAAACTTTATTTGTTTTGAATGTGGTGATATTTACCCTGTAATTTGTCTGAAAGTAGTTTTTGTTTAAATTCCCCATTTACTGGGGGTACAATCTAGTATTTTACATTATAAAAATGTTGACAATTTTAAACATAATTTACAGTCATATACATATCATATTTAGATATAACCAGAGTTGTTCATAACTTTTAATTTTAGCCTTAAATATAATTAACTGTAAGAAAATGTATGTTAATGTGTATATTATAGCACATTTCTCATCTCAATAAATTGAAAGATAACCAGTAAATATTATAGTGCACATAACATGCTATGTATATGGCATGCATGCTACACAGTCTGGCATGGATATTTGAATGCTTACATGTATTTATAGACAAAACGTATATATGTGTATTTGAATCTTTGAATGTAAAATCAGATTCATTTTGACAATGGTAGACACTGCTTTATTTTTAATTTCTATGCATGTAACTATTCTGTTTTTGTGCACTCTTCATATGTAGAAGAGAAGTCGTGGAATGTTTCTCTTTCTGTGTATGGCATATTTCATGTATAATAATGCCATGCTGACCCATCCCAACTGTGGTTAATGACAGAACTCACTTCATTGGCAAGGTAAGTAATATTACATTATATATGAGAATGCAGATGATCCATAGGAAGAAGAAGCCAAAATTATAGCATATATCATGAGGCTTGTAGTTGCTAATTTTTTTCATTGATTATTTGAGATTTTTGTCTAAGAAATATGTCTGTTCTTTCTTGCCAAGGATTGGAGGATGAATGACTTTAACAAATGATTGATATGTTAATTAGTTTAGCTATAGCAACAATTTTATCATATATATACACATATTTAACATTCCACTGTATTTCCTAAATACATACAATAAATTTATTAAAAATATGAAATCTTCCGAAAGTGGTTTTATCAAATTACAATTTGTTTTAAATAAAATGTCTTAAAAACTAGTTTTAATGGTCAAACATTATGATCTCTTTTTCTATTTTGATATTACCCAGGAACACAAACACTCTACACATTATTCAACTTAACAGTATCCTTGTTTTCTACAATTTAATAATTTAATTAAGGGTCAATACATACACACACACACACACACACACACACACACAAATTGAACATATAATCCTTAATACTTATAATGTTAGAATTTGTTTCAATCAATACTCAGAAAACAACTTGTTTCTTTTATAAAAGCTTTATAGAAATATTATGCTTATAGAATGAGCCATGTCTGAAAAGAGCCTTGTATTGTTTCCCTTGACTTTTGTAAAATGTCTCAGATATCTATATAATATCATCCTGATTTATTAAAAAATTATCTCCGAAACTCGGACTATGAGAGAATGTATATGTGATCAAAGTGATTCAGGATAAATGCTTAGACCACATGGTTTCAACTCAGCCCACGGACAGGCTGTTTGGAGACTAAGCTCAGTCCTGTGGCTGGGCAGATATATCCACTAAGCTAGATGAACATTTCTGGTGATCAGTGTTCTGTATTGGTACTTCTCACTCTCCCTAGCACAACTTCCTTGAGAGAGCACAATAAGGAGCTCATGTCTGATGATTTCCGAGCTCTAGCATCTCCTCCCTTGGATGACCGCAGGATTGGTTGGTTGACTGTGGTACAAAGGGTTGATTGAATTCAAGGTCTTGCACATAGAAGTCAAGAACTTTGTCCTGAGTAGCATCAACCACTGAACTTTCCTTGACTGATACTTTGCTATATTCAACAATCTCCATGTAGATGTCTTCTCTGGGACTGCGGAGACATACTACTACATTTCTGAAATGGGGTGCTCTCAAGGAGGGAACTGTGCCAAGTGAAATTTCCTTGGGATTCCTGAGCTTTGAATATTCTAAAATCTGAACTGCTTGTGACACACTTGACACCAGAAAGAATGAAAAGTTTGACCTTGGTATTGACAGAACTGAAACTCACAATGACATTAATTTTGTATATAAAATGTGGAAGAAGATGCACACAATATTCTCAAGCCTTTATAATTTTATCATTGTGATTTCTCCAAGAATGACTGCAATTTTTGTAGGACTGTTATATAACTATATAATTTTCTATAGTAATTTAATTTACATACCCAGGAATTGTGAGCTAACTTTAAAGCCTGTTAACATCATATCCATTAGCTCCTTTCTTTTTATTTAAACCAATGACCTATAAGAGTCAAACAAGCTTTTTAGTGGCATTTTCTGGCAATGAGTTTTTATTTCTTTTTTATTTTAATGTTGTATGCTTTTAAGCAAAAATGCAATTAACTTTTGGGTTTATTTTTGAGATTTGTTTATGTGGGGCGCACATTCTCAAGGCCCATATTGTGACAGGAAATATGATTTTAATCAACAGGTCTCCATGATTTCCCAAGAGAAGGATAAATGGCAGGAGAAGCACAAAAAGGAAAAGGAAAAGGGGAATCCTGTGAGTGCTGGCTGCAGTGAGGCAATAAATCATCATTGGAAAAATACAACCAACTTCTCCATATAAGAACCACAGGAAGAGTAGATGCCGACCAAACGCCATCTCCACACAGACACACGCACCTTCTCAACATCTACACAAACCAAAGGTCTGTTTGAGTCATTTAAATCACATCACCTTGCTTTTATGAGTTTCCTCTTTAAGATAAGAAAGAACTTTTCCTTTCCACGGCTTCTCCATTTTATTCTTCTGAACAAACAGCACTATATTGAGAATTGAGAATTCTTCAGAGTGATCATTGTCCTCTGTGAGATTCATCTGATATTGAATTCTCTGTGGTAACACACGTGGTGTTAAGTAGTAAGAAATCCTGTGACAATGCTAGTACAAGCAGTAGACAGCAGGGACGCTGCTTCCGTAGCAAGCAGTGCATTGTTTTATTTTATTTTATGTTATTAATTTATTCATATTACATCTCAATGGTTATCCCATCCCTTGTATCCTCCCATTCTTCCCTCCCTCCCATTTTCCCCTACTCCTCTCCCCTATGACTGTTCCTGAGGGGGATTACCTCCCCCTGTATATGCTCATAGGGTATCAAGTCTCTTCTCAGTGACCTGCTGTCCTTCCTCTGAGTGCCACCAGGTCTCCCCCTCCAGGGGACATAGTCAAATGTGAGGCCGCACATGAGAAGACCCTGCCAGTGACAGTGAAGGTGGGTATAAATGTAAGGCTTTTCAGACTCACAGTTCAGGGTCTTCCCTGCGTGCACCGGTGGGCGAAATGGCAAAGTTACTTCTGTGTTTGTCGGATTGAGGCATTCCAGCCCAGCTATCAGAGAATCTGGTTTCGCTCACTGTCAAGAAAAAGCAGTATCCAAAGCCGTTCACTGAAATGAA
The DNA here is from genome assembly GCA_907169655.1 of Acomys percivali. Lineage (NCBI taxonomy): Eukaryota > Metazoa > Chordata > Mammalia > Rodentia > Muridae > Acomys > Acomys percivali. The sequence continues at coordinate 1,834,133 of OU015744.1, forward strand.
ATAAACCCCTGTGACCTGAGACTGGATCAAGACTCTGCTGTGGGTTAGGAGTAGCTTACAAGTCTTGTTGCATGAACTGTGAAAGATCAAAGTGTATGCGTTGAGAGATGATCTCCAAACACTTGGAAGAGACAGGGATCTACATTTTTGTCAGTTTGAAATCCATGTCTGGCAGCACTGAGGCACCATCAAACACCAATTATATTTAACAAAAGCAAGCAGCTGGTAAGATCTCACAAGTTAGAAGTGTCCTCTCTCTCTCTCTCTCTCTCTCTCTCTCTCTCTCTCTCTCTCTCTCTCTCTCTCTCTCTCTCTCTTTCTTTCTCTCTCTTTCTCTCTCTGTCTCTGTCTCTCTCTCTCTGTCTCTGTCTCTCTCTCTCCCCCCTCCATTTGTCTCTGTCTGTCTGTGTGTCCGTCTGTCTCTGTCTCTCTGTCTGTCTGTCACTGTCTCTGTCTGCTGTCTCTATCTGTTTCTGTCTCTCTGTCTCTCCGTGCTTCATTTATCTTTTTTGTTTTGTTGTGTTTTGCTTTTGGTTTTGGTTTTGGTTTTTCAAGACAGGGTGTCTCTGTGTAGCCTTGACTGTCCTAGATTCACTTTGTAGACCAGGCTGGCCTCAAACTCACAGCAATCCACCTGCCTCTGCCTCCAGAGTGCTGGGGTTAAAGGCATGCATCACCATGCCTGGCTGGCTTCATTTATAACAACATCTCAGAAAAAGATATCATCAGGGATCTTGGCTTTACATTTCAGAACATATCTTTCCAATTTGCCATCTCAGTTCATGGACATTCAATATTTCAAAAGCATGCTTCAATTTCCCAGTATGATCTTCTTTGTGCTTTGCTCTTAAAAATCTAATGTATGGGGAAAATTTCGTTAATGTTTACTTACAATATTTCAAAGACAAGTTATTTTTGTTGATGCACATCCTCTTTCTTCTTTTCCATTTCCCATCTTCCGGCTTGCAAACTTCTGTCTCGGTAGCTTCTTCTCCATTTCTTGGACAACTTTATATGCTTCCTAACTTGCTAGGCTAAGGGTTTAATTTGCATAAGGAGGCAGAGAAGCCTTGTTAAATTGTGTGTTAGATTAGATCCTTGCTGTGTTTAAAATTCTCTGGTGGTTTTCCATTTCTTGAAGAGTTAATTAAGCCAAACACCTTTCTCTGTTCCTCTCGAGTAATACACCATGTAGCTCTTGGATGCTCAGTTTTCTGGCCTCTTACTGAGTGGCTTTCTGCTCACGTGTCTCAGTGTGTTGTCCTGTGCATGAGAAAACCCCATTTTTACTTTGTTCTTGTGTTCTGAACATGCCATTTCAAGTATGCCATGAATGAAAACCTGTCAAACACCTGAAATCTGAGGCATTGTACAGTATCCTCCAGCCACTCTAATAGAGACTCTAATTGCTGTTGACTAAATATTTCAAAGGCAGATATTTTTAGCCACCATTTTTCAGACCAAAAAAAATTTTTATGTTAAGAAGATTTAATGTGCACAAGATTTTTTTTCTCTTTTGTCAAGTTAGCTTTTTTTTTGGGGGGGGTTATTAATTTATTCTTGTTACATCTCAATGGTTATCCCATCCCTTGTATCCTCCCATTCTTCCCTCCCTCCCAGTTTCCCCTTATTCCCCTCCCCTATGATTGTTCCTGAGGAGGATTACCTCCCCCTGTATATGCTCATAGGGTATCAAGTCTCTTCTTGGTAACCTGCTGTCCTTCCTCTGAGTGCCACCAGGGGACATGGTCAAATATGAGGTACCAGAGTATATGAGAAAGTCATAACCCACTCTCCACTCAAGTGTGGAGACTGTTCTGACCATTGGCTAGATCTGGGTAGGGGTTTAAAGTTTACCACCTGTATTGTCCTTAGCTAGTGCCTTAGTTTGAGCGGGACCCCGGGGCCCAAATCTGCCTATCATAATGTTCTACTTGTAGGTTTCTAGGACCCTCTGGATCCTTTTACTTTGCTATTCTCCCAATCAATAACTGGTCATTAGAAATTCCATAACATCTAATTTTTTTCCGTGCCATGCTTTGCATATTAACTCAAAGGCTAAGTACACTGCAAGCTAGAAACCCAAAAAATGACATTTTACAAATATCAGAAGCTTAAAAACACTTTGAAAGAGTACATAGTACATACTTTCCACACAGCTCTCATCTCACATGGATTACAGGAGGATTTATTCTGGAGTGCAACATAAATGCACATGGCTTGGAAACGCTGGCCCGGGTTGGTTTTACTTACAGCATAAGATAATGTTATGAATCCGAATGTATTTTAAACACACTAATGGGCCTATAAGCCAGCTTACAGCAACGTGAGCAAACCTCAGTTGTAAGTTTGAAACACTAGTTTATAACATTCTTTAGCCTTTGGGTTTGGAAGGTAGCTGTCTGTTAATATACCCACCAGATCTCATGCTCTATGCAGAAACATGTTAGGTCAAACTCAGATGTGAGACCAGTGAGTGGCTGTTAGAGCTAAAGGTAGTCCACGACCATTTGGCAATGAACCCACAATGTTCTAACTCTACAATAGTTAACTGCCTCTGTGACTTGGTTTGACATTTTGAAAACCATTTTTTTTTGTTTTTTTCAATATTTAATATTTTATTAATTTATTCATATTACATCTCAATTGTTATCCCATCCCTTGTATCCTCCCATTCCTCCCTCCTTCCTGCTTTCCCCCTACTCCCCACCCCTATGTCTGTGATTGAGGGGACCTCCTCTCCCTGTATATGCTCATAGGGTATCATCTCTTCTTGGTAGCCTGCTATCCTTCCTCTGAGTGCCACCAGGCCTCATCATCCAGGGGACATGGTCAAATATGGGGCACCAGAGTTTGTGTGACAGTCAGTCCCCACTCTCCACTCAACTGTGGAGAATGTCCTGTCCATTGGGTAGATCTGGGTAGGGGTTAGAAGTTTACTGCACATGTTGTCCTTGGCTGGTGCCATAGTTTAAGCAGGACCCCTGGGCTCAGATCTGCCTGTCATAATGTTCTCGTAGGTTTCTAGGACCCTCTGGATCTTTCTATTTCCCCATTCCCCCATACTTCTCTCAACTAAAGACCCAATAAGATGTCCTCCCCTCTGTCCCAGTTTCCTGGTAAGTGAAGACTTTCCTGGGACATGCCCCTTGTGCTAGTGTCCAGATATAAGTGAGTATATACCATTTGACTCTTCTTGCTTCTGGGTTAACTCACTCATTATGATCATTTCTAGTTCAATCCATTTGTCCACAAATTTTGGGAGTTCCTTGTTTTTAATAGCTGAGTGGTATTCTGTAGTGTAAAAGTACCACAGATTCTTTATCCAATCTTCTACTGAGGGGCATTTAGGCTGTTTCCATGTTCTGGCTATTATGAATAAGGCTGCTATGAACATGATTGAGCATATGTCCTTGTTGTGTGGTGGAGCATTTTCTGGGTATATTCCAAGGAGTGGAATAGCTGGGTCTTGAGGAAGCCTTCCTTATTCCAAGTTTTCTGAGATAGTGCCAGATAGATTTCCAAAATGGCTGTACTAGTTTGCATTCCCATCAGCAAGGAAGAAGTGTTCCTCTTTCTCCACATCCTTGCCAGCATGTGGCGTCACTTGAGTTTTTTATCTTAGCCATTCTGATGGTTATAAGACAGAATCTCAGAGTCCTTTGATTTGCATTTCTCTGATGACTAAAGAAGTTGAGCATTTCTTTAAGTGTTTCTCAGACATTCGATATTCCTCTGTTGAGAATTCTGTTTAGTTCTGAGCCCCATTTCTCAATTAGGTTATTTGGTTTGGTCGTGTTTCTTGAGTTCTTTACATATTTTGGATATTAGACCTTTGTTAGATGTAGGGTTGGTGAAGATCTTTTCCCAGTCTGTAGGCTGTTGCTTTGTTTTGTTGACAGTGTCTCCTGCCTTACAGAAGCTTCTCAGCCTCACGAGGTACCATTTGTTAATTGTTGACCTTAAGGTCTGGGCTGTTGGTGTTCTGTTCAGGAAGTTGTCTCCTGTGCCAATATGTTCCAGGCTCTTCCCCACTTTCTCCTCTAACGGATTTAATGTCTCTGGTTTTATGTTGAGGTCTTTAATCCACTTGGACTTGAGTTTTGTGCATAGTGACAAATATGGGTCTAATTGCATTTTTCTACATGTAGACATCCAGTTAGACCAGCACCATTTGTTGAAGATGCTATCCTTTTTCCATTGAATGGATTTGGCTTCTTTGTCAAAAATCAAGTGAACGAATGTGTGTTGATTCATTTCTGGGTCTTCAATTCGATTCCATTGATCCACCCGCCTATTGATGTGCCAGTACCATGCTGTTTTACTTACTGTTGCTCTATAGTACAGCTTGAGATCGGGTATGGAGATTCCTCCGGAGGATCTTTTATTGTATATGATTGTTTTTGCTATTTTGAGTTTTTGTTTCTCCATATGAAGTTGAGAATTGATTTATCAATGTCTTCAAAATATTTTGTAGGTATTTTGATTAGGATTGTATTGAATCTGTAAATTGCTTTTAGTAAAATGGCCATTTTTACTATGTTAATTCTCCCGATCCATGAACAAGGGAGATCCCTCCATCTTCTGATGTCATCTTCAATCTCTTTCTTCAGAGATTTAAAGTTGAAAACCCATTTTGAAGAAATTTATTTTCATTGTCAATGTCCTCATAAAAATTTTATTGACACTAAAAATTATTTACATAATTATGATAGTAGATTGTGAAAGTGAGAATGCTGGTAAAAATTTCCACTTATATTACATCAACTTAATGAATGATTGGAGTAATGACCATATTTTTCTGTTTGAGCTCAGCTTTTAATCAGAATGTTTTATACATATATATATATATATATAATCTTTTTGTATCTGAAATACTTTTGTATACTTTTATTATATATGCAGGAAAATATACTGTGGACAGGGACATAAGAAATGGACTTTGACATAGTTGGCTCCACCTGCTCCAGGTGACCAACCAACACTTAGACTTTTTTCGGAAGCATTTTTTTTTTAAATAAACAACTTATTTATTTTTTATTTAGTTATTTGTTCATTTTAATTCGTTATCACTGGCACCCTTCTTCCTCTCCTTCCAGTCTCACCCTCTTCCCTCTTTTTCCCTCCCCTTTTCTTCAGAAAAGGGAAGCCCTCCCACCCTGTACTACCCTGCCCCTGGCACATCAAGTTGCATCAGGACTAAACACATCCTCTTCCCCTGAGCAGCCCAGATAGGAGAAAGTCCCAAAGGTAGTAGGTAATGGTGTCCATATCAGAGACAGCCCCCACTCTAACTCCTAAGAGACCCTCATGAAGACCAAGCTGCTCATCAGGTACATATGTGTAGGAGAGCTAGGTCTAGTTAATACATGCTCTTTGGCTGGTGGTTCAGTCTTTTTGAGCTCCTATGGTCTTTAGTTAGTTGACTCTGTTGGTCTTATGGGGTTGGAGTTCTTGCCCCTCTGGGACCCTCTGTCCTTCCTCAGTTCTTCGACCAGATTTCTCGAGCTCCACCTAATGTTTGGCTGTGGGTCTGTCTCTGCATCAGTTCCTTTCTGCTGCTAGATGGAGTCTCTCAGAGGACAGTCATGCTAGGCTCCTGTCTGCAACCAATGGGGTGGGTCTCAAGTTGGGCCAGTCCTTGTTTGAACCCTCTCTCAAGCTCTGCTCCATATTTATCCTCGAACACTTTGTAGGCAGGATAAATTTTCGATTGAAGGTTTTGTGGGTGGGTTGGTTTTCCCCTCTCTCTATTAGAAGTCCTGATTGGCTATAGAAGGTGGCCACTTTAGTCTCCATATACCTCACTGCTACAAGTCTCACCTAGAGTCACCCCCATATCCTCCCACCAGCGTGCCCCAATCAAAATCTCCAGCTTGTCCCAGAGATGACCCTCTCAGCCCTCTCAGCCCCTCTATACTCACCCGACCTGATCCCCACTCTTGTTCATCACCCCAGCCCTCTCCCATACAGTTTTCTCTCTTCATCCACTTCTGTTGTCTATTTTATTTCTCCTTCTGAGGGAGATTCAAGCATCTTCCCTTGGGCTATCCTTATAACTTAGCTTCTTTGGGTCTGTGTATTGTAGAATGGTTATCCTGTACAACGTGGCTAATATCCACTTATAAGCGAGTACATGCCATGTGTGTCTTCCTAGGTCTGTTTACATAGGAAGATCATTTTGGGGGATGCCAAATGCCTGTCTTTATTTTGTTATTTACTGTCAGTCTTAATTTGAAGTGAAGGCATCCTTCACTTTCTCTTCCATCTTCTGAATGCTAAAGATGCTGGACAGAAAAAAAAAATATGCACACAGTCACTGTTAACTAGGCTGTACCATGTCAGGTTCTTAATCACTGTGAATGATTGTGACAATACCCACCAAGGGCTCTGGCAAAGAACTGCAAGGGACATTTCTGAATCAGGATCTACTAGGTACCTTGGGGATCTTCTGACACCATCTCAAACTAAAAGGAAGAAGAATATGCAGGAGCTAACTCACAGCTGTATGTATAACAAATGATGTGTTGTGTTAGCTTTTCTCTCCAGCACTAAACTTCAAGTATACCCACGAGTAAATAGCTATATGATACCATTATGATAAGCTATAATTTATCTGTCTGTCCATCCATTCACATAGCTATTGATTCAACCACCTATTCATTCATCCTTTCATCTATCCAAGTATCTATCCACCCATCCATGTATCGCAATGAATATATATAAATATAATTTTAATCCCTTTACAGCCTGATCCCAGCCCTTCCCCTCCACTCCCAGTCCCACCCTCATGCCCCCTCCTCCCACTCCTCCCTCTCTTTCTTTCTTTCTTTTCTTTTTTTTTTTTTTTTTTTGAGACAGGGTTTCTCTGTTGCAGCTTTGGCTGTCCTAGACTCGCTCTGTAGACCAGTCTGGCCTCGAACTCACAGTGATCCGCCTGCCTCTGCCTCCCAAGTGCTGGGATTAAAGGCGTGCGCCACCAACGCCCAGCACCTCCCTCTCTTTCTACTCAGAGGAGGGGAGGCCCTCAAGAGGTACAAAAGCATCCTGTTGCCTGAAGTCACAGCAGGACTAAGTGCATACACTCCCACTGGGACCTGACAAGGTATCTCAGCTAGGTGAAAGGGATCCAGTGGAAAACAACAGAGTTGGAGACAGCCTCTACTCCCACTGTTAGGGGACACACATGTTGACCACACTGCATAACTGCTACAAGTGTGTAAAGGGTCTAGTCTATCTTTCTAAGCATCTACATATCCATTCATTAATTCCAGGGGTTGTTTATTCCTTAAGAATAATCTTTACCTTTTTTTAGTATTTGTTTTACAAATTAGTCTAACAAAACTTCACAAAATCATATTAAACCTGCATGCTATTGATACATGAAGATTTAGACAAAATTTTCATAACAGGTTTCTTCTAGAAGATATGTGATCTAAAATAATAAAGTTTAAAAATTCTTATGTTAGGAAATGCTTATATTTCTGACAGAACTATCTGCCCTTCAGTAACAATATTTTGACAGTGACTTTGAAGCCAGTACTTGGCCTAGAAAATATTTTCATAATGATGGACAAAGATCCTGGCAAATGTTTTATTTTTTGTGGCTGAAAATTAATAGTGGATGTCTGCTGAATATTAACAAGTCTTTAGATGGTCCAGGATATTGAATCAGAAAAGAAAATATAAAGTAATAGAAGTAGTCTCTTGTCTGGAAAAAAATCATATACTACTACCTTACTGCTTGTATGAGTAATTTTGCTGTGGAAACATGACTTTCTAATTTGTTGATTTTTGTCAAAAAACTTTTTCTCGCTCTTGTCATTTTCCACTGTGTTAGTTTGGTCTTACAATGATGGCCCTGGTGCGATTTTCCTCATCACGTATGCTCCTTCTTGATGTTCATATGTCAGGGTCATAAGTCTCATTGTTTTCCTATTTTGCACTTAGTTTTTGGTCTTCAGTGAAGAAAGGGCAGCACATCAAAAGTCCATGAAATGATCTGCTGCACATGCTCATCCTAGGCTAGGTTTGTCTTCTTCTCCTCACACGATGATCCTTCACCGTTGCTGTGGCTTGTATGTAAAATGTCCTCCAAGGTTCATGTGTTCGGCTGACAGTTCCCCAGGTGCTAGCACTGCTCTGGCAGGTGGTAGAGCCATTAGGAGGTGTAGCCTTGCTGGAGAGAGTGAGTCATTTGGAGATGACAGTTGGGGTTTGAAAGCCCAGCCTTACTTCCTGTCTGTTCTTGATGTTTCCTCACTATGCATGACATGTGTCCAGCTCTTCACGCTCTGGCTGCCATGCCACCAACATCATGAGGAGTGGCGTTGCCCACGCTGTGAGTCAAAGCAAACCCTTTCACCAAGGTGCTTAGTATCCGATATTTGATCACATGAACAAGATAACTATTTTTTATCATTATCTTCTCTTTTTACCGTTATTTTCAACTTAGGAATGAGCCATAATTTTATAACACACACACACACACACACACACACACACACACACACACACACACA
>OU015744.1:1846856-1874532 GCA_907169655.1 Acomys percivali
TCTATCTATCTATCTATCTATCTATCTATCTATCTATCTATCTATCTTTCTGCACAGTGTCTGGCTGTGGGTCTCTGTATTTGTTCCCATCATGCTGTAGGAGAAAGACTCTCTGATGAAGGTTGAATAAAGGACCAATCTGTGAGTATAGAAGATTATCATGCGATTATTTTACTGTTATTTTTTGTCGTCTTTTAGTTGGTTTACCACTAGGTCTTGGAGATATCTACTTTACTGTTCTGGGTTTCCTCTCATGAGATGGGCCTCAAGTCAAAAATCACATGTTGATTGGTTACTCCAACAAACTTTATGCCAAACACTGTCCTAGGGTATTTTGCAGACAGGACAGAATTTAGATCAAAGAGTTTGTGCTTGGGTTGGTGTTTACATTTCACTTTTGGTAGCCTTCAGTATCCCTTTTCACAGCAAAGACACTAGAGGTGGGGTGAGGGTTCTTTGTAGGGACCTCCTCTACCTCTTGATGCTCAGTGAGTTTTGTGGATTCCATTTTCAGCAATGGATGCTTGCAAACAGTTTGTGAAGAACAATATGTTTTTTTTGACATCAGCTTTGATAGCTTGGTATTTGTATGGGGCCTCTTTGGCCAACAACTCAATTGGATGTAACCTATTCCCAGTGCTGGAAGCTTCATTTAGTCACAAGAAATGGCCACTGGGGCTCTAGCTCCCTCATTTTTTGGAGATTTCTTTAGTATCGGTTTAATATATTTTAGGTAGTTTTTACTTCACTAACTTTTCCTACCACTCCTCAAATGCCCCTCAGTTCTAGCTGTCTCTCCCTACACTCCCTCTCTCAGCCCCACACAATCTTCCCATTCTTGCCACCCTGAACATGCTCTGTTCACCCATAAAATGGATTCCATTCCAGCTCCCAGGGAGCACTATACATTCTTCCCTAGTCCATATTATTCTTCAATAAGTACAGATTTTTTCAGTACATGAAATACACATGTGTCAAATAGAGACAACAGCAGTTATGTTGAATTTTGTATGTGAGTAGGCTACACTAAGTTAGCCAAGCTCACCTTGGCTCTGTTCCTTTCTGTGATGCATTCAAAAATCTTAGAACTTAGCTGCCATTTTTAAGTACTATACATTGCACATTGGATCAGAAATATTATTTCTAGGAAGGTAGTTGGTTATTGCTTCTTGAATCAAATAGTCACACCATCCTCTGAAATTCTCAGAAACACCAGTTCATGAAATGAAGTTAATGATGTAAGAAAAAAATAACTTGGACCTGACAACCTATTCAAAGAACTACATGAAAGTAGGGACTCTTTGAGAAGAATGCACCAAATAGCTGGTCAATGCCAGCCATGAACACAAACACAGAAGCAAAGAATAGTGAGTGTTCAGACTGAGTGTCCTGGGAAACATATGTGTATATATATGCCAACAGTTAATGACAAAAGACGCCATTGATTCAAAGAAAGCTAGAGGGGGTATTTTGGAGGATATGCAAGGAAAAAGTGGAAGAACAAATGATGTAATTATATTATACTCTCAAAAATTAAAAGAGTTTAAATAATTTAGCATTATCATTCGATATAAAGAACAAATCTAAGAAATAGCTTTCTTTGGAAAGAGACATTATGTACTGCCTCTGACTTGCAGTAAGGCCATACCTCAGGATGGGGAGTGCATAGACTGAAGAGCTCAGTTCTGCATTGTGACTCACCTTTACATTTTGGAATTCTTAGTCTCAGCCCACCTATGACTTTTCTTGTGAAAGTACAAATGAGTTGTGATGATGATCCATTTAGATAAGACATAGGGGCAGCTACTCTAGTTGTTAATATAGGCCCACCATCCCATAAATTGCCTTATATGTAATTTTATGGCATCATAATTACCAGCTAACTAACTATATCCTAGGATCTAACAATTCCGGTTAATCTAAGCACACATTTTCATTGCCAATTTACAGATGACTTAGTAAAAAGCTGTATTGCCTGGCATAATTTTATTAAGTAGCTTCTGTGAGGTATTGATAACTCACCTGGATAAAGCAGTTAAGCATTCTTGAAAATGTCTATTTTATTCCCAGGTTCCAGAACACTTACTGAGAATCTACTTGAACAAATGACTTCATTAAATCATGGAATGTTCCTAAAAAGAATGCTATCTGAGGTAGAAGCTTCTGGTTTCTTTAAAAACTCAGTTGTGTCATGCGGTGTTTTTCCGGAAACTGTCTTGTGAAAGGGCATGTGATGTTTTGCTGAAAGCAGACACATGAGAGGGCACATAAATATAGCCTCACAGACATTTGGGTGACGGTTTTCCATTGCTACACCATGCAACACATCGCTGGTCCTCACTGGTCTTCACATCACACAGAGAAACTTCCAGAGAACTTCTTGTGGTACTCTGGCTGATGCTGGCTTCTTCTGCTGACTCATGCTGATTTGGCAGAGCCTTGCTGTCTGTGCAGGATCGTGCCACCTCTGTGGACTCATGTTGCTGTTTCATGTTGGCTATTAGGCTGCACTGCTGGTATCCAACAATGCAGAGTGGAGTTGGCCTAAGGAACTACATCTAAACAGGTCTACAACCCTTTTTTCCTATTATTATTCTTTCTTCTCTTCCTCTGGTCTGTGGGTTAGAAGTGAGGTTGAAGTGTGTAAGAACCATAAATAAAGTAGGCTTTGGGAAATCTAAGCCTACAAATATCAAAGAGATAATGCAAAGAATTTCAACTGCAACATTTTCACTTCATCCCGATGTGATGAAGGAATAATCTAGAACTGACAAAAAGAAATACAGCACATTCAGCCTACTTAACGCTTTGCTTTCTGGAGTGTGAAAAAAAATATAAAATATCTGAAATAACACTAATGTGTTTGTGAGGCCCCATCCCCAAAAAAGAGCTGAAAAAAGAAGAAAAGCTTTCTTTAGGAAGAAATTCCCTCACAGATATGTTGCAAATGCCCAAGTGGTCAGTGCTATGTAACCAATGTGGAAATATACATATTGGAAATTATTATAGATGTATAGGACATGAATTGGAAATAAGAAAGATGGAGAACATCAGAATAGTTGTTACTGGGGACAGAGGAATAGATATGAAGAATATACAGGTGTGTGTGTGTGTGTGTGTGTGTGTGTGTGCGTGTGCGTGTGCATGTGCATGTGTGTGTACGCATGTTTGTGTACGCATGTGCATGCATGCACGAGTGCGTGTGTCAACTGTCGCAATAGAGGCATGGCTCTCATGGGAGTAACCAATCACCTTCTAATTGGATTTAAGGCTAGTTTCACAAGATGAAACCAAGAACTAGTATTTTATCAGGGTCAAGAAACCGATAGATAAGCATAGATAAGTCCATCTCTCAGCCTTCACAAAAGAAGTGTTTTTTGATTCGTAGCAATTAATATCAAATCACATAACTAACTGGTCAAAGGGCACTGGAAATCAATTGATGTTCCCTTCTTTGGGAATGACAGTCTCTCCCACTCCCAGATTTCCTCAGCTGCTCACATTTCTTGGTGTGGGTAGATGACATGTGGGCTTTTTTCCCAGTGATTTTTAGGATGTCCGTTGGTGTCATACCTGTTTTACACAGTTTCGGGCAGTTATTTGGGTGACATTTTATGTGTGTAACTTCTGCCATTCCTCACAGTCACAGTGATCTCCCTGATACTCTGTATCTTGCAATCATTCCGTTCCCCTTCCACACTGTTCCGTGAGGCTTGGATGGATGCAGGAGTGTTTTGTAGCTGGTCTCCATCTGTTGGAAAGAGAAGCTCCCTTGATGTGGGGATAAGGCTATATTTGTCTGTGGATATAAGGGTGTTTATAGATTGTTGCTAGGAATTATGCTGGTTAATAAAATAGTGGTGGTGGGGTCTCCTCCAATAAACTTTACTAGCACTGATTAGTTGCCTAGGTTTCCAGTACTAGACATGATTTCCTTCCTGCTAAGTCCAATTAGACATGAGCCCTGGGTCTTAGGTTCAACTATAGAGCTTTTGGTTACAAGCTTGATATGAGTGTCACTACTTCCTCCTTACTGTTACCGTCATGTTGGTTGTTGCTCATATAGGCAGGGTGGCTACGTAAGAATGGTCACAGACATCACAGATGGATAGGAGCATTCTTTGCCACCCTCTTTTAAAGCTTGTGTGGTGCTTCTGGTCTCGTGAATGCTTGTTGTAAGAGAAAGGGAACTCAGTTCAGTTCCAGCTCAAGGGTTCTCCGGCCCTGTTTCTGATGTGCACTGTGACTTCTACCGTATGGATTTATCTTCATCTTCTGTGGGGGTGACAAAGAGCAACACTCTAGGTGGGGAGGGAGGGAGACAGAGGTTGATAAAATAACTATATGGGTGTGTGAAAATGTCACACAGAATCATATAGCTTTTTACTATGTATCACTATCTATCTATCACTATCTATCACTATCTATCTATCACTATCTATCTATCTATCTATTTATCTATCATCATCATCATCATCATCTATATGTTTATCTATCATTACAAGTAAGGAAAGTAAAAAAATCAAACAAGGAAAAATTAGGAAAGAGAAATTACAAAGAGCTAAACAGAGGGTGAAGGAAGCAAACTAGAAATAAGAAAAGTGAAAAGATGTGAAAGGGAGAGAAAGATAACTGAAAAATATACATAAGAGAATAAGGAATTACGAGGAGGAAAGCACAAATAAGGGCAGAAGTTGCAAAGGAAAGAAGATGAGGAGAAGGTGGAAGACATGGAGAGAATGGGCAAAAAGAAAAAAAGCACGCCACCCCAAACCAAACTTTTCAATGATCAAAAAATGCTGCAGACTTTTTGAGTTCCCAATAAGAACTATTTTTTAAAACATTAAAAACAAAACAAAATAAATACCAAAATCCAGTGTCACATAGGCCTGGGATTTTATAAAAAATAAAGATAAAGATAAAAATGCAAAAGGCTGTTACATAAAGCATCCTACCTGATCCTTTCAGCATGCTCTAAGCAGAAGTTCCCAGTATCTATGATGGCAGTAGAAGGGGGTTGGCACTCTCTCTCCTCCGTGTATCTGGCAAATAAAGACCTGTAACCTGGAAAGAAAAAAAAAGTCAGATCCCACTCCAAATTCTTATTTTAAAATATTGATACTTTCTATCTTGTCTTCTTCCTTCCTTCCTTCCTTCCTTCCTTCCTTCCTTCCTTCCTTCCTTCCTTCAATAATACTTATCTTCATGTTTAAACACCTTGGTGTCATAGAGGGAATGGTGAAAGATTTTTAGAGTAAAGACAGGAAACTCTATTCCATGCCTCACACAGCATCCAATGATGAAAGGTCTAAACATCCAATCAAATGACTATCACAGACCTAGGCCATCTGAGTTGGTAATATGTAGACTGATTATAATTATATGACTATGCTTTGTCCCATCTGTCTCCTTTTTAGATAGCTAAGCCAATATGGCACCAAGGTGAACTATTTCCTAAAAACTAGGTAAGTTCCATGATAAATTGTCAGACAGAAATATTCTTATAACAGTTTTAGAGTTTTTCTTGACAAAAATTTTTTGCAATAATTACCTTTTTTTTACTTCTGGTTATAGAAATTTTATGAGTTCTCATAAAAATTCAATACTCATCTCTGCTGCCTTTGGCTGTCAGCTTCTACTCATTGCTTAAAATTTGATGACTCAGATTTGTATGGGACTTAGGTGATTTCAATTTCAATGTAAAAAAATAAAATTTAATATTATTCTCAAACAACCTTTAAGATGTCAAAATGAATACTTCAATTCTAGATACAGAATAGCTAAAGCTCAGAGACATTGCCTGCATCTTCCTGGGGGATCTAGACAACTATAGGAGGAAATAAAGTTATGGCTCAATTTTCTAGAGCCCTTCACCAGTGATACAAATGCATGTTGTGTTTTTGTCTTGCTTTTCATTTTATGGGACAGTCTAGCTTCCTCCATTAAGTCCTGTTGAAAATCCACCAGCTCATCTCAGGCTAATTATTCCTATGAAAAGTATGCCTATAAAATGGCATTTGAGGGGAGATCCCCTCTGTCCTTCCACACAGAGGCTTTCACGGTTACCACATTGAAAAGAATTCAAGTCAAGAATAGGTCCTGGTTAATACTGCATCCTTCAGTGTTATTGCCAGAGCTCTACAAAAGACCAAAGCAATTGAAGACACAACTTACTTAAATGTATATGATTTTAGCAGATACTCCTAAGCAGCCACACCCAGAAACTAGTCTAGTAACTCATGACTCTTTGTAATTTGGGCTATGCAGACCTGTCTTCTTCACCTGCACGCGCACATGCACAACACACACACACACACACACACACACACACTCACCCACCCACACACACACACACACACTCTGAATCCTTTTCAAGCCCGATATGCCTCGAGCTATCTGAGCATCTCTCTTTAAAGAACAATGCAAGCTTTTCTTTGTCTAACAGCAATCAAATTTAGGCAGTTTGTATTCATATATATTCCAAATTTATCCTGTATAAAGAACAGAAAGGCCAGTTCAGCCTGAACTAGTTTGGGATTCATATACCACAAAGTTAAATGTATATTTCAAGTAAACTTTAATTGAGAACGCCCTATTTACCATCTTTTATCTATGCATAACTAGAAATGCCCACGATAAATGCCAGATGCTTCATTGGAAGGAACATACATAGAAACTGTGTCTATAAGAATTATTATAAAACGAAGAACCACCCAAACTATGCTACGTAGTACCAAGCCCTTCCTTCTTCTAGGCTCCATAAAAAGAAAGCCCCCAGTGTGACCTGTTTTCCATGTTCCTGAGTACACTTACTCATGTGGTGAGCTGTCAGTCTTGACAGTAGATCTCCCAATACTCCGTGTTTTCTCTCTAATCTTAAGAATGTTATCTTGTTTACCTACCAAGAAAGTGGGTCAGAGGGGAGAAAATCCTATTGAGACTTTAGGGGTGAGAAGCCTGGAAGAATGAGGAAATAGAGGGATCCAGTGGGTCCTGGAAAACTACAGGTGGGTCTGGGCCCTGGGGTCCTCCTCAAACTATGGCACCAGCCAAGGAAAATATAGCAGTAAACTTCGAACCCCTACCCAGTCTAGCCGATGGACAGGACATTCTCCACCGTTAAGTGGAGAAGGGGATCTGACTTTCACACAAACTCTGGTGCCCCATATCGGACCATGTCCCTTGGATGGGGAGGCCTGGTGGCACTCAGAGGAAAGATAATAAGTCACCAAGAAGAGACTCGATACCCTAGGAGCATATACAGGGGGAGGAGGTCCCCCTCAGTCACAGTCATAGGGGAAGGGAGTAGGGGGGGAAGCGGGAGGGAGGAAAGAAAGGGAGGATACAAGGGATGGGCTAACAATTGAGATGTAATATGAATAAATTAATAAATTAATTAATTAATTTAAAAAAATTAAAAAAAAGAATGTTATCTTGTCATTTTGCAAATCTGTGTAAACCCTAATTTTCACTTCATTACCACCAGTACCAATCTCCCTGTGATAATTTACTCACTTGTATGCTAATTTTCCTATGAACTGATTGAAATGTATTTGTAAATTATTTCTTCTTGCTTAGAGAGTCACCTTTACCACCCGAAGTAATACGTATATGCTTGTACTGTGTATTTTCACATTTACCACAAAAACCCAAAAACATTTTTTTCTGGGATAATAAGAGAAAGAAAAGAGTGTGTAGAAAACTCCTAAGATAAGTAGCAAATCTATTACGTCACCTGCAGCAAGTCTTTGACTACAGGAGGCTCAGCCTGCAAGAAACACTCAGAGTCATTGCCATTTGCAAGACAGTCCTGCTTCATCCCTGTGGTCAGGGGACTTCACATGATGGATTAAACTGACTTTTTTTTATGCCCCAATAGTTAGGTTGTTTTGTTAAATAAGTCATTAACTCTGTAAATCCAGAAAGAGGAGCTTGTTAGAGGAGACACAATATTTCATGCATGCTTGTTAAGCTCTTTTTTCCCATAATGAGCATAGTTTCAAAATTTTTTACAACACTTCCAGTAGCAATAAAATACTTTTCTGAGATAAATGTGGTAAATCTTCTTGTTTCTAGACTAAATGTTGAGAAGATGGAGAGAGCTGGCGATGACCACACTAGATTATACCCCATTGTCACTTTTTAAAATTTTTTCTTTTTATATATTCATTTCTATCATTACACATATGTACAGTAAACTACATACAGCAAGAAGAACCATGAAATGTCCAGGAATTATATAAATTTTACATTCATAGAGTTTTGGCTATTTGTATTTGGCAGCCTTGAAGAAAACATCTTTCCTATCTTGGTGAGTCTAAAATTCTGAATGTAAATCAATATCTATCTTATCTCATCTTTATCAACTTAAAGCATCTATCTAGACCTAAAATCATCTTAGCCCCTAAACAACTAAGCTTAATTGTAATGCTAAGCTATCTGGTCTTCAACCCCATGAGAGACTTGAAAAGGGATAAAATTAATTATCTGAGTAGACAGATATATATTGGAAGTCAGAGATGATTCTTTATCCAATTTTTAACAATGCAACTGCTGGTAAAGAATCATGGAAATATTTGAAAGCCATTCTAAAGAAATTTTAGGATCTTCAAATTACATATACAATGGAATATATAACTTCAAATTGCATATAGAATAGAATATATATATAAACATATATATGTATATGTGTGTATGTGCGTGTGTGCGTGTGTGTGTGTGTGTGTGTGTGTGTGTGTGTGTGTGTGTGTGTGTGAATTGTGGTGGAGATCAAAACTAGTGATCTATGCATGCATGGCAAATACTCTGCCACTGAGCTGCACCCATTTATACCTAGTATTTTTACATATGTGTATTCATTTTAAGGAAGTATAATTCCTTCTTATTGAGAGACAACATGTATGTGCAGTTATTCACTGTCTCCACCTGGGTTTGTTCTCTGCTAATCCATTTTGAATGAAAAGAACATTTTTGAAATTTTACTTTTTGTATAATCTTTGGGTTTATATTTCAAAACTAACAAGGGTATTAACAAATCATGACCTATACAATATAGTTGGGTTGGACTGACTCTTGACAGCTTGAGAATTATAATATCATAGGAATCTCTACCATTAATTGAATCTAAAATTCTAGCAGCATTGTGTAGCAATTATAAAGTCTGGAGTTTTCTATTGACAAAAGAGGCAAATTGTCTCTTAACATGTTACAGGCAGTTTATTTTCCTAATCAATACAGTTTACCAACATGTTCTTCATATTTATTGTAAACTCTTTAGAGATGCTTATACCTTTTATTATGATCCTGAGTGCAAATAATGTTAGATAAAAGAAAACACTCTCTTACCTTAAGAGACATTATACTAATATCACTATTAGAATTCCTACCTACTTACTCACTGTGATAATATGGGCTCTATGTGTTTGTTGATAAACTCCCAAACCATGTTTCTTATAATTTACTTTTCATCATTCACCTTCAAAACTGAAATATTCTGGATTGATACACCAGCTTAGAGCTCTGTTAACCAACTTGCTGAGGTACAGGTTTTCCTATAAGTTTAAATATCATTCCTACTATACTTTGCTTCATTTATATATGTATATATGTATATACATAAATAAAAGTATGATCTTTTGTTAATTCTCAATGCATCATCATGTGTAATCAACCTGGATTTATTTCTGAGCTCTCTAAAGTGCATAACTTTTGAAACATAGTTGCTTGTCATTTTTAAAAATTGATTTCTGCCCTTCTCTATCTTCCTTGCTGCCATTATTTCCAATAGAATATTTATATTCTAAATTTACAATTTAGGTGGATGAGCTGAGCATCTTTGCCATATGTGTGGTAGTAGTTAAAGATATGTACATATTTTTAATTGTCATTTTCAAGCCTTTTCTAATACATGTTGATACTAAGTTGACATGTGACTGCTGATTGATGCTGGTCCTTTGTTCAATGACTTAGAATGATATTCAGTACACCTGGGTTTCAGAATGTGTAATGGTAAGACTGTGATTTGTCCTTGAGTATTGTTTGTCTCGTTAGGCAAATGAGAGCTTGGGGAGTAACTTATCATATGCTTTCAATTTTAAGATTGTAGTTTATTCTGAGGAATCTTACCTGTCCTATATGACCACCATTGTCTATAAAGAAACTTGAGTATAGAAAACTGCCTTCTAAAGGAAAAGCACATGTTACATTCAAGGCTCAGTGGAGCTAGGGAGCTTGCCCACATTACACATAATGAAACACTTCTTTTAAATTTGAAAGCTCTGAAACAGATTTGCAGACAGACAGACATATAAGTTGACGAACAACAGCACTTAAAACTTCAAGCACTTATATTTTAGCCCATGAAAACTTAGGAAGTTGAAGATGATAAAAGTAACTTTCTATTCCTCATTTTTGCATAATAAATTCCTACATAAGCAGAAAATTTGCCATTAAGCAAAAAATGTAGATAAACCATAATTATCCACAAATGCTTACAAATAAGGACATTGGATGACAGACCAAAAAAAAAAATCTGATTCTTTTTTCCTTATTCTAGTGTTTTCTTTTGTTTCTCTCCCAGCTCATTTTCTCTTTATGAGTTATTTTATCGCAGCAATGAAATAAGATTCTTTATATTTTCTAGTTTGGATAGTCAAGTGAGTCACAGATATATGTCTTATGGGAAATGTGGAGAAGAATGCGTCGAGGTTTCAAGTTTATATAAGACAGAAAGAATTACTTTCCTCTTATATAATTGTAATCTACCTAGGCTTTCGCATTTTAAAATTGTCTTAAAAGAGAATGACTTGGACAAAATCAAATGGCTTATGTGAGAGTTCTTCTGTTCTTAAATGTATCCTTATACATATGAACATTTTACAGACTATTAATTGTTTGGAATTGTGCATATGTGCACAGGGGAGCTGGATGAGGAAAGGCTGACTACATGAAGAGGCTCTGACAGTGACAGACAGACACTCTACAGTTTTCTAGCTGCCCTCTGAAGAGCACTGCAGGAAGAATCTGAGATGCTAAGTTTGGGGCTTGAATACAGGTCCTGAGCTGATTATCCAGCTGTATTCAGAAAAAATCCATACGTATTTCAAAATTATGTGCTTCATTAACTTCTTTACTATGTATCTTTTTAGCCAAGCTTATGATGTAGAATCCTCACACAAATGAAGCAATGGGAACATGTTGTTTTCATTAATTTTGAAAAATACCAACTTGTGAATGACCAGAAAATATTAAATAATTTAAACATGTAAGAGTGGAAATGTAGTAGAAAAATACAAAGGAGACCAACAATGAAGAATTGATACACAGCGACTGGAAATGGTGTGACAACCTGAAAGAGTGTTTGTGCAATGCTAGTGTCAGTGGAAAGTCATACGGCCATATTAGAAGAGAACTTACTGTGTCCTGTGTGAAAAAATATTAGTGGTGCTAGTATAACTTTCTTCATCATAAGTACAGCTAGAAACAGTCTATGTTTTCTTCTGGTCTAGGCTGTCTTCACACACTGTTGCCCACTGAAACCCTGGACTTGTACTCAGTATAGAGCAACTTGGGTAGATGTCTAGGGAGATACTCTAAATATATAAAAATATTATGTGCTTCCATTAATGCAGCATTCTTGAAGCGATATGAGAGATTAGTGCCTGCTGAGGACTACTTGCTCCCCAATCCCTGCTTTCCTTCATCTAGATTTCTCGACACACAGTCAACATGGGTGAGATTTCCCTCCTTTGTTTTCCATCGTTAATTTTTTGTATAGACTGATCTCACTGACTCTGTTGATTGCTTTTGGGACCCTTTCCTCCTACTGGGTTGGGAGACATCCTCTGGCCTTAATAAGAGAGGAGATTTCCAGTCTTACTGCAACTTGATTGGTCAAGGCTGGTTGGTATCCATGGGAGACCTGCCATTTTCTGGAGAGAAATGGAGAAGGAGTGGACAGGGTGGGGAGGGAAGGATGAAGGGAAGGAGGGAGGAGAGAGGGAGAGAGGGAGAGAGGAACCAAGAGGAGAGAATGTGGTCAGCATGTAAAACAAGCATATAAAATCACTGGCTATGAAGTAATTTAAGGCCATGTTTGGTTTCAAGATTGAAAAAAAGAAGCTTCACAATTTCTCCAATGCCAACCTATGGTATTGAATTTAAACTTTATAATTGTGGGGTTTACATAACTTGGTTGAAACATAAACACATTTATGAAACAATGCTCTCCTGCACTTCAGTTCCCTGTACCTGGACTCAACAAAGGGCAGAGTCCTCTGGAAACCCATTGGAATTTGGGGATGAAGCACGTAGTGGCTATAATAGGATTGACATTGGGTTTGAGCACCATGAAATATGTCTAAGCCCTCATTAAATATGAAGGTGACACTTCAGAGTTGGAGAATGTATGCATGGCTTCATGTCTTAAGCCTTTCTCTTCATTGTTTTAGATTATATCCTAATTTCTAAGTCAACAGATTTAAAATCCTGTTTGTTTTGTTATTAATCTGCGTATCTTGAGAATAATGTCACATGTTTATATCAGGAGAAAGCTGCGGAATCTACCAATAGCAAAAATTTCCATCCATGTGCATCAGGCTCCTGGTTAACTCCGGTAGCAAATATAGGTAAATCAGTTTTTGTGACTGGAATCAGACTGTAGGTTAGTAAAATGCACAATCATTACCGTAGTTTATATGCTAAACTGGAAATCAGTGACTATCACAAAATTTTCAGGAGTGTAAAAGCAACTTTTATTCTCCTTATGCAGCTGTTACCTCCAAGGCTTACTGCCTCAGTCTGCTAATCTAGGCCTAGTCCTGGAAGCTTTCAGCCCCCATCTAATCTAATCTAGGCCTAGAATATTTTCAGCCTCTGAAGCTTACTGCTGAGTAAGATCACCCTACTCCCTCTTTGTGAATTCTGGTAGCTGGTTTAACTCAGCTGTTATGGCTCAAACTTCCCTCCAAGCTGACTGATTCAAACTGTCTTCTTTTAGCTTCTTACTGAATTGCTCTGCTTGGCCTAAAACTGACTCTAGCAATCTGTTCTGATTTTCTACCTCTTTTTTATTCTCTTGCTCATCTGTCTCCTCCTGTGTATGGCTTGTTCTCTGTCTGCAGCCTGTCTCCTAGTGAAATCACGTCATCTCTTTCTCTGAGCTTCTCTCTCCTAAGAGGCCTCTCTCTCTTTCCTCTCTGTTCTTATGAGACTTAGGAAGGAAGAGCTTGAGAGTTGGGCATAACCTATCCTGTCTAATCTTTCTCTGATTCATCACTTTGCCTCTCCATTACTATCATATTCAAAACAGGAATGTTTCCTTCTACAAAATAGCCTTACTGTCATTGTTAGTGATTAAAGGTGTATACTAAGGGCATGTCTGAATTCCATATCAATCAAACAACTTAGAATGTCTTTGGATATGCTAAGAATCCAGCTGTGTCACTTAATACAGGACTTCCTTTACAGTGGTCATGGTTATAGATTAGAAGCCATTCTAAAGAAGAGAACCTCTTATGCTATTGTGAAAGTCAAAAGCATTTTTAAAATAATTATAAAGCAGTTATTTTGTCAGAAACTAAATGAAAATCAACAGTAAAAGTCATTGAATATAGAAATAAAAGTGAATGTAGCTGACGTTTGTTAGATTCAGCCACATAAAATAATGCCATACTCTTGAATGTATGGTTGTAGCTTTGATTTCTGGAAATGAATTCAGCAATCTGAGTCATCTAGATGGATACTATAGATATCTTTGATTTAATACAGCCTAGAGTCCAATACTTTCTTCTCCTACACAGAATTAGGCAAAGCTTATATGAAGTAAGAAAGCATCTTTATGATTTTTATAAAAATATTAAGATAAGATATATCTTTAAAATTAAAATAAGTAATTTTAAATACATTTTTAGTTACTCACTTTACGTCTCAGCCTCAGCCTCTTCCCTCCTCTCCTCCCTGACCCTCCCCTCTTTGCCTCCCTCATTTCCCCCCTCCCCTGTCCCTTCCCTCTGTCCTTCCCTCATCCCCCTCCCCCTCCCCTACTCCTCATAAAAGGGGAGACCCCCCAACTCCAACCCAAGCACTTCAAGTCTCATCAAGACTGTGTGCTTCCTCTCTCACGGTGTCCTGGCAAGGCAGCCACATCAGGGTGAAATTACTGAAGGGCATTCAGTTTAGACCCCGTCAGAGACAGCCCCCATCTGCTTTCTAGAAGACTCCTAAGCATGTTCAACAAATGGTGCTGGTCTAACTGGATGTCCACATGTAGAAAAATGCAAATAGCCTAGTCTGTTTGCTAATGTTCTTCCTTCCCAGAGTTATCTTTGATGAATGAGTGTCTGTGCTTTTAAATGTGGCACCACATTGTCCTCCCCCACTATTGCTGGATCTTATATTGTTTACATTTGGGCCACCAACAATTAAGTAGTGTTAACAGTGTTAGTTACTGTCAGAAAATTGTGTTCCAAATGTTCTCACTATCCTCTCATTTGGTTAATATTTTGATAAATAACTTGTCCCAGAAAATTCTTAAACTTATATAACTATGACCCACTTTTAATATTTCAGTCTTGGAAGGTAAGGAAATTAAAGCCTTAGGGAACTTATGTGATTTCTCTACATTTTATATCTCCTTCGTAGAGATGTCTATTTCACATGAAACTTAAAATCAATGTTTTGTCCACTCTATTCTCATGGGTTTTCAACGTGGTGAATGTTGTTTCAAAGTGAATTTTGATCTCAAAATTTATGACTTGTTTTCTTCACTGAGTTTTGATGCTATAGAGATGTTTTATATTTTGTGTGATAAGAAAGCAATTAAAATTAAAGAGAATACAGAATCAAATGTACTATGTGAGATTGTCATGGAAAAAGTAACTCCATAAAATAACGATTTTACATTTTTCCTGTTTAAAATTTAACTTCTTATACCCATAAAACTAGACTGAAATGCTCCTGGTGTCACTGATATGACTTCTAGTATTGAAGACTAAGTTACCCAACAATATTCTTCTTTATAAATGAATGAATATTTTATGGGAGTCTATAAAAGTTTTATTTCATTTACTGATATGACTGATAGAAATGCATCAATAAAGTATTCAGGAAATGTTGCCAATTCATTCTATTTTTTTAATTAGAAAAATGAGCTTAGTAGTATCCACATAATAAACTCTTTAAGATGTATAATATTTAATGTTTATAACCACATTAGTACATTGGCTAAACTACATGAACAAATAGAAGTTATAAGATAAAAAAGATATTTTTATTCATAATTGAAGTTTTATGTTGACATCTGCTATGCCATTCCTAACAAAAGTAGCTACCAATTATACCATACAGAAAGTGAAGTTTGTGTCTGAAAGATTTCTTATGACAATTTTGATTACAGCATTTTGTGAAGAGATAAGAAGTAATTCTCCAGAAAATAACTGTAATAATTGTTGCTACGTGTAACACCCAGAGATGGTGAGCCACTATCACTCTTCATGGAAGAATTCATTTTTTACAGTGAATATAGAGATCAAATGTTTTATTCATTCAGTATAAAGTACCTTTGGATTAATATAAAACTAGTTCTTTGTTATCTAATCATGTGGAGCTCAAAATGCACTGAAGCTTTTTCCCCAATTGGTTTTTCAAAACCCCGAGGGAAAAATATAGATGTGAGAAGCCTCTAAGATAGACTATTATAGACTATTTCTCTGTGTCTTTGCTTCTTTTCAAGTATGATGGCATTTTAAAAAAAGAAGATCCTAGGCCCATCATCTCTCTGCCTGCCTTTGTGATTTCCTTCTCTAAAACTAGAGGACAATGTAGCTATCTGGAGATTAACAAATCTCTCTTTGTTTAAGCTCTTATTTACAAAATTTTGGCAATTCGATGTTCTCACTGGTGCAGATGTTTACTGCAGCTCATCACATCAGTGTGCTAGTTACTTTTCTGTTCATCTTCAGTTTCACCAGTAGCTCTGTGTGTCTATCATCCTCTGCCGAGCTCTACCTGCTTCCAGAAAAAAATGGTACCTTCAGAGCCCCCTCACATGTAAACTGGGTTACCATTTCTACCGTGGTGGTTTGAGTGAGCACTGCCCCCTATAGGCTCATGTATTTGAATGTTTGGTTCTTAGCTTATAGACTGTTTAGGAAGGATTGGGAGCTTGGTCTTATTGGAGGAGATGTATTCTTTGAGGTGGACTTTGATGTCCCATAAGCTCACACTAAGCCCCACCTCTTCTTTACTTTGTCTCTTGTTTAAAATAAGAGGTAAGCTCTCAGCTACTGCTCTAGCACCATGACTGAATGTCTGATGTTATGATCCTGGCCATAATGATAATGATTCAGGCTCTCAACTGACATCAAGCCCAATTTTAATGGTGGGTTTTGTTTGTTTGTTTTCTTTTGCTTGTAAGTTGCCTTGGTCTTGGTATCTCTTCACAGCAATAGATAACCAAAATATTTACAACTTTATACCATCTTCTTTCCCCTAAGAAAGCCTTAAGCCAATGATTGCTTGGTGCAAAGAGTAAACTCTTGCTCATCTGTCTCAGCTCAGAGCCACTTCCACGGCACAATCTACAGCTTAGAGCTCTCCTTGACAACTGGCTGATTTAGCCTTTCCTGCTTCTTCAGCTTTTTTCCCTGATGGCTTATTCCTGACTAGTGGTTCCTAAAAATCGCTTATTTATTATACTGCCTACACTTGAGACTTTAGCAAAGTCTGCTCCTGAGAACTTGGATAAAGATAAATAATTTTATAAGATGACTCAAACTATGTAATAGCACCTCATCAAAATAGGAAAATCTACTAAAATGGGCTGCTACAAAAGTAAGGTGGACTCCTAGTAAAGAGTTAGAGTCTTAGTTAGATAACAGAAGGTCATTAAGTGACTCAGCAATCTGTTCATGAGGTTTTAAGTGTAAGCCATTTATTTTATTGAAGGCAAATGAAATGAGAGAATGTTAAAAATGCATTGGCAAAAAGGAGACCCTGTGTAAACTGAGCTCTGGTCATTGTGGTCTATGTGATTCAGGCTGTGATAGAGAAGCATCTTTAGAGGAACAAACACAGTAAAGCACACAGATGGGTCTTACTATATCAGTTACTTTCTATTGCTGTGATAAAGTGTATCTTATAGAAGAGTTCATTTGGACTTCAGTTCAGGAAGGATGAGTTCATTCTACTGGGAAGGCAGTAGGATGGTGACAGGATAAATAATCTGGTAGCTCACTCATCAAAGACACGGGCAAAGCAGAGAGGATGAAGGGTACATGGTATAAACCCAGGCCCCAATAAAGTATTTCCCGTAGTACTAGACCCCTAAAGTCATCCACATATGACCGTGAAACCAGGAACTATTAACATTATGATGAAAAATTATCTTCAGGATGCCACTGGCATTCAATTTGGGGAATAAAATTGGCTAAACTATTGTAATTACCAGTTAGTTGTGTATTTTACACTGTCACCAAGCTTAAAAAGCTCCATAATAATAGAGAAAAAACCTGAAAACTTGGATTATCTCAACAGAAAAATGTATAAATTTGGAAAAATTTTAATGTTGAAATATCAAAGTTTTGAAGCATACGCCACCAAGTGAGGACCAGGAGTCCCAGTGCCTCAGACCATAAGAGGCACATTTCCTTCCAGCCATCACACACTCCTGCCTTCCCTCCGAGGTCGTGGTCTCATCATCATGCGAGATAAATTTAGTCCAATTTCAAAAGTGCACATGGTCTTGTACAGTCTCAAAACTCAGTAAAAAATCCAAAGTCTTCTCTGAGAA
The DNA here is from genome assembly GCA_907169655.1 of Acomys percivali. NCBI lineage: Eukaryota > Metazoa > Chordata > Mammalia > Rodentia > Muridae > Acomys > Acomys percivali. The sequence continues at coordinate 1,864,645 of OU015744.1, forward strand.
TCAAGCCAATATCTTAACTGTAACCTCTTGTAAAACAATAATAAAAAAACCCACAATGTATACTTCTAACATTTAATACCACATAATAGACGGTGTTATTCATAGTGGAAGGATGTGGGTATAGTAAGGAGATACTTTCCAAAGCCAAACCAAGGCTCAGCATGACAAACTCTAAATGAAACTGGGACAGAGGGGAGGACATCCTATTGGGACTCTAGATAAGAGAACCATGTGAGAATAGCAATGTAGAAGGATCCAGTGGGTCCTAGAAACCTACAAGTAGAACATTATGATAGGCAGATTTGGGCCAAGGAGTCTCGCTCAAACTAAGGCACTAGCTAAGGACAATACAGGCGGTAAAATTTAAACCCCTACCCAGATCTAGCCAATGGACAGGACAGTCTCCACACTTGAGTGGAGAGAGGGATATGACTTTCTCATGTACTCTGGTGCCTCACATTTGACTATGTCCCCTGGAGGGGGAGACCTAATGGCACTCAGAGGAAGGACAGCAGGTCATCGAGAAGAGACTTGATACCCTATGAGCATATACAGAGGGAGGTAATCCCTCTGAGGAACAGTCATAGGGGAGGGGAGTAAGGGGAAAATGGGAGGGAGGGGAGAATGGGAGGATACAAGGGATGGGAGAACCATAGAGATGTAACAAGAATAAATTAATAAAATAAATAAAAAAATAAAAAATAAATAAAAATACATATATAAAGAGAGGTTAAACACTTCTGCTACCCTGGCTTTGCTGACTCCAGCATGCATCTCTGTCTCGTCTTGGTTCCACCATTGTATGCAGGTCTCTTCAGCAGATATCCCTCTGCTTTGGCATCACCAACATCTTGTTTCCCCTATTTGAAACCCAGACTTTACTTCACTGCTTCCCACAGTGACCTCAGAGGACCCCTGTCCACTCAGAGCCTCCATATAGGGATTTACTTGCCTCATCTTGTGTAGCCTGAGTAGCTCTCTGAAACCACAGAGACATCCTTCATGCCTCTGAAGCTGGTACCACATGACCTATATTGGCAAACTGGAAAGGAGCCTGGATGCCCTAAATCACACAGGGAGAAACACTTTTATTTAGTTGCTTTCTGGGAGCAGAAAACTCCTTTGGCTCCTCATTCCCAAGTTCAGATGCAAGACATCTAACCCTAAGGGCAACTTCCCCTTACTTCAGTGCAGAGAATGCCTCTCCTTGGTGGTACCAGCACTGTAAGCAACCACAGAATCTTTTCCACCAGGTGATTTGACTTTAATATTAAGTTTCTTAGTGTTCTTTCTCTACCAAACTATACATTCTATATTTCTTCCTGCTACACTTTTCTTTTTCATTGTAGACATGGATAAGCATTTTCAATAACAACACCACTGTTGTTGTATAGAAGTTTCCTCTCCCAAATAAATTACTCCATTGCTTTTAAATTCAGCCTCAGAAAAATCCTCAGGACATGTGAAGAAGACAGCCAGACCATTTGCCAAAATCCTAAAAAAGTGGCCTCCAGCCCAGTTGCTCAGCAAAGTTTACTACACACCTTTAATCCCAGACAATGGCATCTAATTGAAGGGCAAAGAGGCGAATCACAGAAAGATTTGATGGCATGAGTCAGAGCTAACCCTAACCTTCAACTCCTCAGATGAGGCAGGAAATAGAAACTACATAAGAGCAGTGGTGAGGGAGGGAGGGAGGGAGGGAGGGAGGAAGGGAGGGAGGGAGGGAGAGAGAGAGAGAGAGAGAGACATTAAAGAGGAGTTCCAGAGTATAGCTCAGTGCAGTTCTGTTGAGTTCATGGAGTTCAGAGGCAGTTTTTCCAAGTGAGAAGTAGATGGAAGCCAGTTTCAGTCAGGCAACTTGAAGAAGAGTTTTGAGCCAGAACAGCTATGCCGAACCAGCCAGCCATAGGTCAGAAAGAACTAGAAATGGCAAACTTAATCAGCTTAAGTCTCCGAAGCTGAAAACATTCTAGGCCTAGGTTAGTGGATAATCTTGAGACTACAAACTCAAACTTTCAATGTCAAGGCTCACAACAGATTAGATTGTATGAAGGCTAGAAACTTCCAGCCATAGGCCTAGGGATATTTATATAGAAATGCTCTGGGCTCAGACCAAGCCTTGCATTCATCAAGCTTAGGAATGGCTCCCATATCATCATATCATCTGAAGAAATAAATACAATGTTTATAACTAATCTTCTGTTGCTGTGATAAAAATAAAGTGACCAAAGCAACTCATAAGAGGGAGATTTTTTAAGCTTATGTTTCCAGAGATTCATGAAGTGAAAACATAATAGATGGAATAAGAACAGGAAGCTGCACTCACATAATCAAATGTAAGCATGAAACACAGAGAGTGAACTAGAAATTAAGAGAGGTTTTTAATCTCAAAGCCTTCCCTCAATGGCATAATTATCACATCAAGACTGTACTACAGAAACCACCCTAGGCAGGACCACCAACTTGAGGCCAAATGTTCAAGTGCCCAATACTAAGGCGGATATTTCTCATTCAGATTATCATAATTATAATTCCTTCTATATGAAAGAGAGGACAAGAGAGAGTGAAGGAGGAAGAAAAAGGGAAAGAGAGAGAAGATTCACCAAAATGACCCATGATATATATGGGCTGGGTATTGCAAAAGCATCCATCTGTTCCCCACAAAGGCTGAAAAGCCAGTACCAGCTCAGTGCTGAAGGTTGGATGCCTCATCAGTCCCAAGCTGGTGTTCAGTACTTCTGGAAACTTCTTCTTCTTCATCTGTGTTGAAGGGCCAAGGAAAATGGAGTGTGAAGTCAGAGAAGAATGAGACCAGTGCTGATGACAGCAGCAGACAGAACTGAAGGCAGACCAAGAGGCAACACTGACTTTTCCTCATAACCTGTTTTTTTTTTTTTTATCTGAACTACACATTGGAGAGTGCTGCACATTCTGAAGCAGGGTTTTATCTTTTCCCTTAATTCTTTGTTTAAACCAGTCACAGACTTAAGCAGAGGGATGTCTGTTATTTGATTACAGATATTGTCAAGTTCACAGTCAAGATTAACTAGCATACAGAGCAACATTTGGCCAAGGTGAAACTCATGCAGTATCTCCTAACAAACTCTCTACAGATATTAAGAGATTTTATTGTTTAGGCATTGAGACATGTTCATTCTGAGAGCATATCATTACAGTGAGTCCCTGGAAATGTAGTAATCAGAAAGAAAGACAACTTTCTTTCACTCTCCACAGATGCTCATTTATTTTCCAAGGTGCACATATCATTTAAGAAACTTTGATCAACTGAGACTTGATTGCATGTGTGTGTAATTGTGCACAATTCTGAAGGAAGCCTCTGCAAGATATATATACCATAAATTATTTAACAAAATTTTTTCTTAGGAGAAAGGACATAGAGGAAATACTTACTTTTTTTTAGGGTGTAGACAGGGAAAAGAAGTAGACAGAATAATTTCTGGCGGACTTGATAGAAATACATTACAAAACATAGTATTAGTGTTTCAGTAAGGAATTTCATTTCTAGATGAAATTTAATGTTCCATTTATGGGATGTGTTGAGAAGCCAATACAAATAGGACAATATAAAAACAAAAAAAACCAGGTGGTTTTGTATTGTTCATTTTTGAAAGTAATAAATGTGCTAGAAGGTATCCTCTTCTTAGCAAGTGCTTGGGGAATATATAAACCATACATCTACCATAACACAGAATGGAAATAATAAGGTCTCCTAGAGTGTCTGCGGCCAACTGCAATAAGAATAGTTTCTTTCAAATTTGATAATAAAGATGAAATGTACTATTTTCACTTGAACAATACTCACAGGTTGATTGTAACTATGATTGTTGCTTATTGAGAAGCAATTTGAGTTTCATTTTAGCTTAAATATATAAAGCAATGTTGTAAATCTCCACTCAATAATTTGTTTCAGGGTTATGTAACAAGAACTAATACTTCTCTGACTTTCTCCAGGTATTGAATTCCCAAGAAGGTAACTTTGAAGGCACCCCAGGATTGTATTAATAAATGTAATTAAAATAATTAATCATTAGATCCCTAGTTAGTATGAGAATCCAGCAGTCCTTTCCCCAGCTATTACAAAGCTCCTGAGTTTGACCTAGTTCACTTTTGCCTCGTACGGAAAATCATGCAACTTTTGTTCCCAAATTGCCTCTCTGACTTTCTCAATGTTTATTTGTTGATGTCTCCTGGGATTTTTTCACTTACCTCCAAACCACGGCTTTAGGCTTGGGGTATTTAAACAATAAATTCCTCTTCTTTGCCCTACAAAACCTGTGGTTCTTCCACCAACCAATGTCTGGGGAATAAGACATTTTTAATTTTTTTTTTTTTTTTGTCGTTTGGAGTCAAAGCCTTTCCATGTTGTTTTCTTTATGTCTTTTATATGCCCCTGGTGTCTTGTAACCAATTCTTGGCAACAAGTAGAGAATTCTCCCTAGTCTTCCAAGGAAAGGTTTTCTCTTTATCATATTCCTCATCTTATACCCTTTATGACATCAAGAGTATGTCATAATTCATCCTTCTTTACACTGTTGAAGAAAACCCACAATTGCTGTTGATCAGCAGGGTGCACATTTATTGAAAACATAAATGGAAGAACAGTAGAAGCCAGTGAGTTTGATGATGACAAAAGACAAAGTTCCATAGTCCTGATAAAGCTCTGTCCCTGAGCTGACTCTGACTCAATGCTTATTAATCTACTAATGAATAAAATTAATATTAGAATATCACACCACCATAATCATGAAACATAATTTAGTTATTTTATGCCTAGAAGCATAAAATATATACATACACATGCACACACACACACACACACACACACACACAGAGAGATAGCGATATTCACCATCCGCTCCATCTTGTAATCCACTAAATATTCTAATCACATCTTGATCACAGGAAGCCCCTAACAAATGGCCACAGAAAGCAACTGCCTTCTGCACCTGAAATTAAGTTGGCAGTCATTGGCAATGGTTTCCCTATTGCCAGATATATAAAAAAAATGTTCATTAGCTCTCAATGTTCTGTAGCAGATTATACCACTGACCTTAAAAACACTCCTAAAATTATGTAGATTTTGTAAAACCTCACTTCATCCTTCTCTTTTGGCTCATCCCTGGTTCTCTCCATCCTATTATTCTGATTCCACTCTGGCTTTTTAAAACGCTCACAAACCTTTTCATGACTTTCTTTCACACATACATCTTGTCAGTTAAATGCGACTCTTCAACTCACTCGTGTAAATAGAAGATTCTCTGGCACAGGTAATATACTAATATAGGGGATCTTGGCTTTACTATCATACTAAAACTGTACAAGATCTAGCATGATCTCTTCTGGACAATTGCAATCTATTCCTCTGTGAACAGGCTTCATTGCAGAAGAGCAAACTCCAAGTTTGCTGTTTAAAGACTCACTGGCCTTTCTGCTGAAGCCGTGGCTGTGTGTTAAGTAGCATGTTCACTCCGATGGTTCAAATTTCTACACAAAAAAACACTAATAATGGATGATGTAAGATGAGCAGTATAAATCACTGTTTAGCAGTGGATAGTTTGGTTAGGAAAGGTTTTTATATACATATCTGTGGGCATTAGTCAATATCATCAAGAAAAGAAACAGAATCTCCCATCATAATTTATAAATAGTGGTTTCAATAAGTAGACTTCCTGTCTATAAAAGGAGAATTTATCTGATTTAATTTCAGGAGTTGTTATGTCTACAGTGCCAGGGAAGAGATCTTTAAATAGCAAATTTATATTTACTCAATAAGAGTGTAGAATACATGATCAGTAACTGAGAGTTTCCCTAACTGGCTTTCCAGTTTTATAGGACTTTGTTTATCACCAATCAGATGTATTTATATCCCAATGACACATTTGGTATGATCTAAAAGCATATATACTACATCACTTCATTTGGTGGAACAACTCTGGTGGTCTAGGCAGAAGTCGACCATTTCACCTTCATCACAATATGCAGTTTCATTTTAGTTTACTTTTCTTGTGGGTTCCATAGATTTAGCACACTGAATACCTTCTACACCAATTAAAGTTAAAATAATACCAATCGTCTCTTCCAAATATTGTCAAACCCATTATTTTCAGTCCATTATCATTGCAAATCTTTGTTACATCAAGTATATAAGTGAATCAATATGAAAGTGATTTTTTTCTAACTCATTCAGAAATCTCTTTACTCAAAAAAGGCATAACCGACAAATTATTAAAATGAATAAACCTCAAACACGATTATTCTAATTGCTGGAACAATGCTATTAGTGAAAAGTTTGACAAAGTACAGCCTGAGAAATGAATCCATCCTCCGTCTACTTTTGTAAATATAATTACGTTGGAAGACCCATATCACTTATAAGATTTCAATGACAGTGTTCCTAGGATCAGAGTAGAGCTAAGCATGTAGTTGATTGTGACAGTGAATGTGTGTTGCATTTGTCCTGTGGAATACAAAACATAGTGTGACATTTAACATTTTTCTTCTGCTACCAGGACATTGAACTAAGTGAATGTTGAAAGCCAACTCATGCTGCTATTTAATTCCAGATGCTATGAATCCTTTGAATTCAGAATGCTGCTTTTTTAAAGGTCTTATTTGAAACTCAGTTCTCCCTTCCTTTTGATCTAAAACACATTTCCAAGTTAATATAAAGGTAAATACATTTTATTCCTGAAAATTATTTTAGACATAAATTCTTTTAGTAAATCTTTGTTGTATCATGTAGATAAAAAAGAAATTTTTATTCTGATCTACCATCTATACTAAATGTTCATCTATTATTCTAATTATATTAGGTATCTATTAATGTACTATTTACAATGTTGTAAATTTTTGAAAACAGGATTAACAATCACCAAAGTCATTATTTTAGCCCTTTAGGACAATCTATAGTAGTTTCATAGAAAATATTTTTGGTGAATAAATAAGTCATTTTAATTCCTAGACATTATCACAGAGAAAAAAGATTTACACACATCTCATTTTACGTATAGCACTTTCTATAGACTCTCATATGGTGCATAAAGTTACTAAAATAAATCTAATTTTCATATAATGTGCAGAATTCATTTGTGGAATATATTTAGGGTATCACTGTCGGCATCACTGTACACAGAGGGACTATGCTCATGGGCTGATCCCTCTCCTAAGAAGTGGCCACTACTACAGATGAGCTCTATTGAGATGCAATTTGGATCCCTACAAAGTCTTTTCAGTAATAAAAAAACCAATATGCAGTATTTTAATAAAGCGTCACTGAATAACTATGATTCCACAATGAAAGTGTGGTAATAAAAAGTTCAAACACAGTAGAAGTGTGTGAAGGTAGTATCATTTCTGTGATTGCTTAATTATGAAATGGTAATTTCATATTCAACAAGTAAATTTGCAAAGCTCCTTTCTCTGACTCCCAGGCATCTCGCTACGATTAGGGACAGTGGCCTGTGAACTTTATTTTCACTCATTTTCCAGGGTAACAGAAAATCTGGAGCTTCACTTTCAGCATCTCAAGTGTGTGAAAATTCATTTGTTCATCAGCTAGACTCTTTGCTATAGTGGAAAGACTGCTGTGTAGATGAGAGGACAGAAGGATAATCTTGGGTACTTATGTTCTGCTCACTCACCAGTCTTCATCAGGTAACTACTCTTCAGCTCCCAGTACCTCACACACTTTTTACCTGGAAACCTCGGTGGTCATACCCATCAGGATCCCACTAGGCACCACAGAGACTCGATACCCTCCTAACCACCAGAGAGGGCAACAGAAACCAAGTGATAAGCATTTCATTCAACAAAGAGAAGGCAAGATATCAGCACCTACAATTATCTGAGTCTTTGCAAACTCAGATAGAAGATGTGGATACACTGGACAAAGAAAATATTAAATCTAAAAATAAAAAATTCTGTCACAAAGCACTCAGGAAATCTAGGACACTATGAAAGTCCAAATCTAAGAATAATAGGAAGAGAAACCATGGCCAAAGGCACAGAAAATATTTTTAATATAATTATAGAAGAAAATTTCCTTAACCTAAAGAAGGAAATGCCTATAAAGGTACAAGAAGCATAGATTGGATCAGAAAAAATAATCCTATTGTCACATAATAATCAAAACACTAAATATACAGGAAAAATACGAATATTAAAATCTATGAGAAAAGACCAAGGAAAATATAATGGCAGATTTATTAGAACAATACCAGACTTCTCAATGGAGACTCTAAAAATCAAAATATTCTGGACAGATGTGCTGCAGAATCTAAGAGACCGGATTCCAGCTTAGACTACTAAATCTATCAAAACTTTCAATCACCATAGATAGAGAAAATAATATATTCCATGATAAAATCAACTTTAGGCTGTCTCCATCTACAAATCCAGCCCTACAGAAAGTGTGAGAAGAAAAACTCTAAAATAAAGAAGTTAACCACACCCAGGAAACCACATAAAACAATTAATCCCAGACTAGTTAATCAAAAGAAGGAAAGCGCACACACACACACACACACACACACACACACACACACAAAACTAAAGAAAAAAAACCACACACACAAAACAAAACAAAACAAAACCAAAAAACAAATCACAGCCAAAAATGGCCGATGGCTAGATGGATTCAAAGTATAATTCTGCTAGACTTTCAATAATTGGCACAGTAATTAGTGCCAATACTCTCCAAATTATTCCACAAAATAGAAACAGAAGAAATATTGCCCAATGTATTGTGTAAGGCCGGTTACCCTGATACCTAAATGACATAAAGACCAGCAAAGAAGAGAACTACAGAACAAACTCCCTTAGGCAAAACTTACCAGTAAAATATTTGCAAACCAAAGCCCAGAAGACATCACAAGACCATTTACCATTATGAAATAGGCTTCGTCCTAGAGATGCAGGGATGGTCCAACATAGGTAAATCAGTAAACATAACGCACAATATGAATGAGCTGAATGCACACACACACACACACACACACACACACACACACACAACCATCTTGTTAGATTCAGGAAAAGCCTTTAACAAAATCCAACACCTGTTCATGAAGAAGTTCTTGCAGATCTCAGGGACATAAGGGACATACCCTGGACACAGTGAAGGCAGTCTATAGCCAAGGTCAAATTAAATGGAGAGAAACCCAACGCCATTCCTCTAAAACCCAGAACAAGACAAAGTTGTCTACTCTCTTTATATCTATTCAATAGAGTATTTGAAGTCTTAGTTACCACAATCATGTGGATACATATTAAAAAAACAGGAAGTCAATGTATCTCTATTTTCAGATCAGTAATGTCTGTAACTTTGCTATTTTATGAAGTTGGCAGCCAGTTCAAATTTTGTGTTTTATAAACAGTGTTTTTTAATTTAATGCTAGAAAAATTTCTGAGGAAAAATGTATCCTAATGCATAATGTATTGAAAATCATTTTTCTTGTAATTAAAAATACATTATATTTTAATTTGTGCTATTATACATGTACATGTGTGTATGCTTGTTTTAAGAATCTGGCTTAGCATTCTGTTGAACATGGAAACTGTGTTCCCCATGTAGACAAGTGTGAAGAATTCCTTAGGCTTCTTGTTTTCTGAAATTTTTTTACATTTATCTACAAAATGTGGTGTTGGTTTCTTCAGGAACTGAACAATCACTAATTGATGCTAATAGGGAAGGTATAAATCTACCACCAGCAGAATGCCATCCAAGTGTGACAGCACCTCAGGGTTTTGTAAGCAAACTCTAATATTCCTCTCTCACACTGATACTTAACTTTGTTTTTCTTTTAACCATTTCCTTAGTTGCACATGGATGAGGAATTAGAAGGAAAAAATTTTCTATATGACTTC
>OU015744.1:1874932-1909684 GCA_907169655.1 Acomys percivali
TGCACATGGATGAGGAATTAGAAGGAAAAAATTTTCTATATGACTTCTGAATAGTAGGCTGAGGAGAGGATGTTCCAAGGGGGCTTTGCTTCAGTTCCCTGGCTAACACAGTACCTTCAACCATCAAGGCCTTGTGACACCTGCCACACTCTGGGACTCCTGTGTTAGCTTCATGTGATAATCTGAAAATAAATGTGAGTTTATATACATATTGATTTCAAAGCAATGACACCTGGCTTCGAGTTTAATGTATGTAACTACTCAGGTTGAATTCCACAAACATACAAAAGCCAATCTGAAAAGTTGTTACTAATGAGAAGGTTTTAATGTTGTTCAAACTATTTTTTCTTTAATAGGAGCAGCTATTATTATTTGAAATCAAATCCATAATTAATTCCACTGTTCTGTGTGAGTGCTGTAGCTCCAAAGATGCAAGTAGTTTTAATCTGCTGTATGACACCTTGATGTCCAATAGGACAGTATTTTCATTTAATTTAATTAATATATAAAAATTATATAGCTAAGGGAAGCCAGTTAATTCTTTTAAGAGCATATACACTGTACAATGCTGAAATCAGGGTACGTGTACCTGGTTCTCATTATTTGTCATTTATTTGTCATGAAACCTTAAGAATCTCTGCAGCAATGTTGAAAAAATATTATCAGTACCCATATCTGTTTATATTAAAGAAAATTAATTTACTACTATAGAGCTATCCATTTATTCAGTACATGCTTTTGACTAAGAGATGTGTGTGTGTATGTGTGTGTTGTGGGTGTGTGCGTTGTGGATGTGTGTGTTGTGGGTGTGTGTAAGTCTTTGGTTCCCCCAGGGTTCCCATCTCTTATAGAAGCTTGTGGAAGTGTCTGATCACTGACAGCTCCCGTAAACACTCGTGGAATATAGTCTACTGAGTACTTTACTGAATAGATGCTATTGATCTCATTTCTGGGAACATTTTAAAGAATTTTATTGTGACAGCCATTCACTAATGATCTATAAAAATCTATCCTGGTTTAAACAATTCATGTGTGCTTCATGCTTAACTGCTATGAACAGAAAACCAAATTTCAAGAGTGGAGTTGAAATTAACCACATATTTCCAATTTTAACTGTTCAGGTCTATCTTTGGCTTTTAATCACTCAGAAAGTTTATTAAGTAGCTACTCTGAACCAGAAATTGTGGTAGACTCTAGGTTAACATTGTAAAATACGTGACACTTCATTTACCTATGAACATATGGAACATAAACTCTTATAATTTGCTTAGAAATTTATAGTGAAATTGTAGACATCACTCATAATTTTGAAAATTTAGTATGATTGGGGTCTGTAACTAGCATTACAAAAAGAAAAACTCAAATGGTTTGTAATCTCAAGGCAGAAGCTTGAGGAACAGTATGAGCAGTAATACGAAACAGTATTGAGTATTTTATTAAAATGAATTTAAGATTAAAGGCACATTTTGTGGAAACATTTCAGCTATAATTGTATTTTAGAACTGTTAAACTTCAAAGTAGCAATTTGTCTTACAAAACTTTCTTGCTAAGCATAAATGGTGACATATGATATGAACAACCAAGAAAATCCAAATGAGATGTACAAAAATCCAAAAATATATTTAAAAAGTAGTGAAAATTAAGGGACACATTTAAATCACTGGTGTTATCCATAAAGACTGAGGATAAAAATCTGTTTCTACTTAGGTAATAATGTTAATGCTGGATATGCAGTTCAATTCATATAAAGACTAATAAGCACTTTACATAAAAAATACATTCACGTGTCCCTTAGAAGCCGAAGAAAGTAGCACTGTGAATATTGGTCCCTGCTGGAGCAAGCAGTTCTATTCTGCCTCTTTCATGAAATAACTATCCTGGAGGAAAAAATGGAAACCATTAATTGTATAAATTTTCCACATAAGGTGCTGAAGTTTCAAGAAAAATAAGGCAGATAAGTAAGCTAGCTCTAACTTCTGCATTAATTTTACAAATCTTCTATGTAAATCATGTAGTCTTTGCACCTCAGTAGGGACTGAAGATTAGCTAAAATTAAAAAAAAAATACATGGACAGAAAGTTTTAGGGGTGCACTTGAGAGACAGTTTGCTCTTATAAGAGATTGGAAGACCTTTGACAAAACTGGGAGGGGGGTTTGAACACAGTTCTGATAAAGGCTATGAATGTTAACCAACAGTATTTGAAACAACAATCTTAATATATAGTGCCAAGGTCAGAGGTCAGGCAAGGATGGTGACATTGGGGAAGAAGCAAATCAGAAAATGGTAATAACAAAAGAAAGAGCTGAGTGATCAGTAGGGACTAAACTGAATGATTTCACTGAGCAAATATTGTGGCATTCTTCAATCACTGTGCTACGATCTAAGACACAGTCACCGTGATCACCTGTCAAACGTACCCTTTCATCCTCAAATTTGAAATTCTACCATTTTATTTTTGCATTTATCAGTTCCAAGAAAGTTTAGCTCATCAAATGTCCTCTAATAAATTGGCAATGTTTTAGGGCATACAAACTGCACCCGGAGTGAGATATCAAAGGAAACACAGAACACATTTCAGACAAAAAAGCTGGCAGAGAAACTTCCTCTGAAAGAAGACAGGGATCAACACCACTGAACAACGTATAGAAAATGACCTGTCTAGAACACCCAGTCCTACATGGGATGTCTTCCTCAAACCACGTCCTCAGGGCTCAGGGAGCTAGGAGGATGAGGAGGTAGAGATTGTATGAGCCAAAGAAGCAGCACATGCATAAGGCCTGGACAGGACTGAGCTAGGCAGAGTTGTGGTCCTGATAGGGAGAATTAAAGAAGAGTTCCCACCCATAGTCAAGGCAAAAATCTCCAACTGACATCTTCTTGCAAAATAAAAAATGAGTTTTGTTTTTTTTTTTACAGTGGAGACTAAATATCAACCTTATTTAAGGGTAGGCCCTATGTCTGGCAGTACATAGCCTATATAAAATGAATTCAGTGGTAGTTTTGTAGGTGTTTTGTTTCATATTGCTTTGGTTTGATATTTTTATACTATTATTTTGCTTGTTTTTTTTACTGTTTTCAGTTTTGTGTTTTTATGGTGTGTGTGTGCGTGTGTGTGCAGGGCGCCTGTTTCTTGTAATTTTTTTCCTTTTTCTCCTTATTTTTGTTATTCTGTTGGTTTTCTCCCTTTGTTTTGCCTGTTTTTTAATAAAAGAGAGAAAGAAAGAAAGGAGCAAGTAGGTGGGGAGAATCTGACGGAAAACTGTAATCAGAACGTATAAACATACGTTTAACAGAACAGCGATAACAAAACTAGCCCCTGACTTGGTTCCGGGGTTAACTAGCAGCGGACTGCTTTGCCACCTAAAGCGTTTGTGTGACATTTCTCTCTGTGTGTCCCAGTGGTTCGCACAGTAGTAACTCTTCATGAGCTTGCTTTTTTTTTTTTTTCTTTTCTGGTTATGTTGAAGTTGCTCCCAGCCTTGATTGTCATACTTACCTGAAGTGTGCTCGTCACGTGTTTTAAGGTCATATTTTCTCTTGTATTCACTAAAAGTCACATCGTGTAACACCACAGAAACTGTGAAGTGCCATCCAACCTCTCGCCTCCTGTGTGGCGCATGCTTGTTTCCAAGACTAGCAATCGCTGCCATTCTAGTTCACTAACCAAGAAAGGCTCGTGCCCTGCTGGAGCTGCACCTCCGATAGGGCCCTGCAAACGCACACTGTGTTATTTTCACATCCCGATTCCTGCAGGATGAAAGGCCTGCCAATCAAAACGAAAGATAATTAATTGTCCATCCTTAAAGTGTGCTCAAATGTACATCCAGGTTTTGTGAGGGCCGGAAGCATCTATAATCTGGGCAATAATCTTTTAAAAATGCATATAAGGTCCCCGAAACTAAATTAGGTACACGTCCCTGGAAGGAGTCCATGCAATTGGAAGGCCCCGAAGCTTAATCTTCATTAGCTTCACAGTGAATCTGCCTCTGCACATAATATAATTGCTCCTCACTAGCACGGAGGGAATGTGATACCAGCCCTGCCGAACTCAAAGCAGAGAGGAGACTCATACTGGATGCTTGCTACCCATGCTAACTGATGGCTTGCATGGACTCTGAGGCCGAGGACATTATCACAAAAATATCATCCAAAGAGCAGAAGTCTAGGGACAAAAACATCCCCAGCTCTTGACTTTTAGACTCAGTACTCCCTACTGTGCTGGCATTGTGGTGTCTTGACTTATAAAGCGCCCATTCTTACTGGCTCAAAGAGCAGGCTGAACCTGCCTCCCACTCATTAAAGTGGAGCGCTGCATTTGCAGGACACACTAAATAACAAGCCTTATATCCTGCTGTATTCTCTATCCAATTATTAATTATTCAAGTATCTGCCACAGGTTAAATTGTGCTTTCCCAACCTCACAGAGCAGATTTCATTAAGGTAAGGTAACACTCAGCTAAGGTGGAGGAAGATCCTTTTATACCAACTGTACACACAAAAGAGTAAACAGTTGCTGTGGTCAACTAAGCAAATGATGAAAATAAGATATCTGGACCTTGGACCTATAGGCTGCCGAGATACCTGAAAGGTAGCAGTGCCTTAGAGTCATTTCTGTTCCTTGTAACTTCAACCGATATTCTCGTTAGTACCTCAAATTAAAAACAAACAAACGAACACAGAAACAAATGAACAAAACTCAAATAAAAGACAAGCCAACTCATCTGTTCACTAAATTGAACATTGGTGCAGGCGTGACTGCAGTCTGTAACAGGTTCCCTATCTGAAGCATATGTGTCACTTGCCATGGAAAACTCTGTCACACAATGGGTGCTCTTTAAGTGAGACCAACCAATGCACTGGTTCTCCCCAGTGAGTTTTGCTGAAACTGTATCTTAGTTTGTCATTGCAGTCTTAATGGTGGGGGGGTAGGCATCGTCTGTGTGTCATCCTGAGAGAAGCCGTTTATTTACCCACTTACATAGAAAGTTCCCTTCTACTGAGAGCTGAGTACTGAGTACTAGGCGTTGGTTGGAAGGGCATGCAGTAGGTATACAGAACTGGATTAGCCATTTGACCTTGGATGCAAGTGACAGCAGTCAATAGTTATTCATATTGAAAAAACAAAACAGTAAATAATTTTTAGAAAAACTAGATAAAAGGCTTGAGTGTCACCATGAAGTGCAATGGGGCTTGATACTGTATGTATTGGTATGTGGGGCAACAATCACGTAACAAATACAATACATACAATAAATACACGTAACAAACAGTAGAACTACACAGATAGAAGAGCAAAACAGTGTGACGAGTAAGGAATGTTCGTAAGAAAGAAATATTTATCTGGAGGCATGTGACTTGGGATTCTTTACTACTTGTATTTAAATCATGGTGATCACGTTTACTACAAGATCTTAGGCTAGTTATATTTTAATTAAAATGTAAACAAAATTAAAAATAAAAAAGTAAATGTATAAATAATTTTTAAAATTAAAAGATTTAAAATAAGAGAATTAGGGGTTAATGGAACTGAATAATTTCAAGGACATTCTTAATATATATGAAACTAATGATCTTTTTAATGGGACTATGAGAACAATATGACAGGAGAAAGGGAAAAGACAGAGAAAAAGAAAAACTTGGCTATCTGCTGATCGGAAATCCCTTCCCACTTTTATTTACCATGTTCATATCTTGGGCTGGAGAGACGGCTCAGAGGTTAAGAGCACTGACTGCTCTTCCAGAGTTCCTGAGTTCAGTTCCCAGCAACCACTTGGTGGCTCACAACCATCTATAATGTAATTTGATGGCCTCTTCTGAAGTGCAGGTGTACATGCAGGCAGAGCACTATATACATGATAATAAGTAAGTAAATATTTTTTAAAAGGTGTTCGTATTGTAACTCTAGCAACCAATGATTTATCTAGCTGTTATAAATTTAGTAAAACTATTTCAAATAGAACAGAACAGAAATGAGTCTGCTGAACCTAACGTTGGGAGTGCGAGTCTATTTTTTGTTCCTGATAAGGACATGAGATTTCGTTTGTTTAATCAACTTAATAAGGTATAAGTGGGAAGTTCCTCATCCTGACCCCAGTGCAATGCAGTGGAGAGAATTTTGAGTGATTCACCCTGATGGAATTTGAAACTGCAGATCTCAGTTCAGAAACTAATCAACAAATAGTTGATTTTGAGACAAAGCCTACTTTTAATGCACTGGGGTCAGTTTAAACAGACTGTAATATTTAATTAAAATCCCACCACCTATAATAGCATACACTTCACCTTATGTCTCCATCTGTTCCTCCACCAAATAATGTAATTCCAGCAGGGAATAATGGACTATAGTTTCAGATTGATGTAAAAATTCACACAATCAAATACATTCCTTGTTTAACATTTTAAAATTTTTAATTCAACAATCTGTACCTTGTTGGAAACCTATAGGCTACTTTGTTTGCTTCTGCACTCATAAATGTGCTTGTATTAAACTAAATAATTCTGCAAAGGAAAATCTATACTGAAACAGCATATCTACTGGGTGTTTAATGGTGGGAACCCTGAAGATAATGTTTTACATAAAAGCAATTGTAAAATACTTGAATAGTAGATCAATGTAGGTAGAAAAAAAAGATTACTGTTGAGATAATTGTACTTTACTGAATACTTAAAAGTCTATTTTTAAAAAATCATCCTAAATTGTCAAACATCACATCATTAGCTAATAATCATCATTACTAAATTGTAAATTAGTAAGGATATTTATGGTAGAAGACTTTAGTATCCATATGAATATACAAAATATTAATAATACAAAATATTGATAATTCAACATTTCCCTCTGCTTTTCTCCAGATACTTTTTTGTTCTGTTTGTTTTAAACTCTTCTCTTGTGTGTTACGTCTCCCCTTCGACTCCTTCCAGCACCATCACCACCACCCCTCTTCAGAAAAAGGGATATCAACTGAGAGCTGCATAACAAACTACAATAAGACAAGGCACAAAAGACTGACACTGTCTGGTTAGCCAGAGACTGGATAACCCAGAGACCTAGGATAGAACCAAACATGACAGGCAAAACAACAAAAACCCTAAGTGAAACAATTTTAATGATATTCTGCCACGCTCATCAGTTGGTGCCTAACCCAATTGTCATCAGAGAGGTGTCATACAACGGCTGATGGGAGCAGATGCAGAGAACCACAGCCAAACTAGAGGCAGAGCCATGGAAACTCGAGGTAGGAAGGGGGAAAGGGTTGTAGGAGCCATAGGGTTCAAAGATACCTCTAGGACATGGCCCACAGGATCACCTAAGCAAGCCTCATAGAGGCTCAGAGAGACTGAAAAGGTAGTTAAGGAGCTTGTGTGAGTCTGAGCTAGATCCTTTGCATATATGTTATAGTGTGTAGCTTGGTGTTCTTGTGGGGCCCCTAATGGTGGGAGTGGGGGTATCTCCGACACTTTTGCCTGATCTTGGGACCTTATCTCTCTTACTGGGCTGCCCTGTGCAGCCTTGATGTACTTTTTTCCTTCACTACTCTTTACAAGTTAAACCCATGATAGTTCTGACTGATAGTCTTTAGGGTTATCACCAACTGTAGCTCTATTTTTTTTTATAAGCAACAAATTTTGAGAATTTTTTTCTAGCCATGTTGCTATCAAAAAGATTGGATTTAGCTTATTTTTAAAAAAGATGAAAACTTGCCTCCACCATATTTTATCAGTATAGCCATACTGACATACAAGCAGACATACGAAGATGATGATTAAATCCTTCCAATCTGAGAGAAAATTTAACCAAATTACATATTTTCCTGAAAGCTTGATAAAATATAACTGCAAATATTTTTAAACGAAGACAGCAGTGATTACACATTAGCAGGGTTCTGTTTTCCTAACGCTTCTTATTTTAATTTTTATTATTTCATGTGAATGATAGTGCAGCTTGTTATAGTTAAAAGACAGAGCACAAACAGGGAGGTCAGGGATTTGCATTCCAAGCAGGATGCTCTCTAGTCTATGGAGCTTGGGTCACAGCAGGCTCTTCATTAGCAAAGGAATTTCCCACAGGGCTGCTTATTAAGCTAGTGGTCTCTTCCTCATTGCTGCTAAATTCACCTAAATTTCACCACAGGAGGTGTAAACCTGTGGACAAATTCCATAACAAAAATATAAGAAATCACTCCCAGAGGCCCAGAAATAGGGAATCCTCCACCCAAATAGACATTAATAGATTATAACCCTTGAGCTAAGAAAAACTTTTAGTTTTAATTTGTATGTGTAAATGTGCATGCACTCAAATGTATAGAATGTTAACTCCTATTGGATACACATGGCTTCACAGTCATAAGCTTGTATGTATAGAAGGAATAATATTTTCCTATTGCTGGGGAACAGAACATGTCTTTACACTAGGGTGTGGAGAATAATGATACTAAGGAGATGACTGTAAAACTGTAAGTTTGATTATGTATTTTTCCAAATATCTTCTGTATTATAATTGCAATATCTTTCTGCATATATATAATGAGCAGTTGTATTTGTCATTACAAAATTTGTGAGTTAAAAAAAGATACTACAGCAAGCAGTACATTTGGGACATAAGGCACGACCACAGCAGCACTTGCTTTGCAAACCGTTTGTCTCTGGAAGATGTTGAGAACAATGAGCAAAGCAAAATTTTAGCATCAACCTTTAAAAAGCGTGTTCTTAGACACTATCTGTTGTCTTGTAAAGCTAACCTTATTTTAAACACAAATATATTTTAGTAGGCTTAGTGTCCTATAATAAACTTAAGCATATTTTAAACTCCAACTTAAAACTATATTTTATGTCAAAGAAGACACGCTAGAGAAGCATTATAAGGACAAGCTCCACTCTCCTTTGCCTTGTGCTTTACGTAATTCTGATAATTATGTTACCATCAATACTAACACAGAAATGAGTTTGAAGAGGAGCGCACAGTCCTTTCCAATCTGTTCCTTTCTATTTCGACACTGAGCATACAATTGTGCGCCCAGTATTCTCTTCAAGTTGGTAACAATGCCATCATACATACATACATACATACATACATACATACATACATACACACACATATATACGTCTGTATATATGTATCCATATACGTAAATGGATACATATATATATACATATGAATATACATATATGTATGTATATATGTGTGTGTGTATATATGTCAGGGGACAGAAACTGTAGTGAAGTAACCATTAAGTAAAAACATCCATGTTCTCAGTGTTAGTGATATCCATGGTCACGTTTTGTATGTGCAAAAGCAGTTAAAACAGCGTCATTTGGGAAGCTCTATTTTCCTATAAGAGTGAAATATCGCTCAGCTCATTACTGCTATTCTAGCTCTGTAGAGTCCTTTACTGGGAAATCATTTCCACCTAGGAAATTCAGAGTCCTTGATGGGAAAGATTCACAGCTGGATTCATCATTTATATTAAGGAGTTATTAAGTTCTAACAGCTGGAGCAGGCAGATGTTGCAGTAAAATCAAGAAAAGTCCAGTGGGTGTTAAGGCTCCTGGGTGTAACTGACATCCAGACCCTGTGTATCGGACCCCATGGAGAGACAGCCAGGACACACAAAAGGATGCTTTTTAAGCGCCAGGCAAGATAAATGATCTGTTCCCTTTTTAGCAAAGTAGCCTGTTTCTCTCAAGAGAATTCGAATCTTCCAGGAAAATAGCTTTTAATTATGAATATAAATAATAAGGACCCTCAAGAGGGTTGAGAAATAATAAATAATCCTCAGTGTCAGATTATTAATCTTTTACTATTTTTCCTCCTCTCGTAATATCATTTATATCTTAATTCCTTTATTGCCAGGCAAACTAGCAAAGTGCCAGGCCTTCTGACTCTGTGTTTGAAATTAAGCTGAATGCTTAGCTTCAGGAGGCTTTGGCACTCAAGTCCTATTGAAGTCTGGAGACCTGTCTGATGCATCTAATATTCTGAGTTTTAATTAGGAATGGAAGATACCTGTGAATATTTCCCAGTACTGACTCAGGTCGGCATCTGAAGGAAGAGACCAGGGCTGCTGTGAGGACTCACAGTGCACTCTTACTTCTGCAGGCTCCTCATGGTATGATAGGACACAGAATGAGACCATTGCATGAGATCAGACACCAAAATCACCTTGACACAAGTTCTGGGGGGCGTCACAGGGGTTGGAATCAGGCTGCAGCTCTTTGCGTGTCATTGAGGCACTTTTGATCACCATTCAAGGGCTTTCTGACAGAATTTGTAGTAAGCGTGATAGTAAACTATATATTCACATGGGAGGAACTAGCAAGGCTTTGCACAAAAGCACAGCAACTGAAAACAGGCTTTAACA
The DNA here is from genome assembly GCA_907169655.1 of Acomys percivali. NCBI lineage: Eukaryota > Metazoa > Chordata > Mammalia > Rodentia > Muridae > Acomys > Acomys percivali. The sequence goes on from OU015744.1 coordinate 1,885,292, forward strand.
ACAGAATTTCATTTCCCAACATGCCAGAGCCTAGGACGTGTGATGGAAGTGTTGCCATGGTCACTTTCTTCTGAGACCAGCCACTTCAGTGCTCATTGTCTTTCATTTGTGCCTCTTCGTCTGTCTGTGCCCTGGTTTATTCTCTTTGTAGGGAATACCACTTACAGTTACATGTCTAATTGCTGTGATGAGTTACCTGACAAAGACACAAAAAGAGAGGCTTACTTTGGCTCACAGTTTCAGAGTCCCGGGTACAGCCCATTACTGATGCTAAGTCCTGACAGGAGGTTGAGGAGGGAGTCTGTTAGATCCCATCTGCAGTCATGTAGGCGATAGGGATGGAAGCTGGCAGATTACTCCTTTTTATTCAGTTTTGGATCCCAGACAATGGGAGGTTGCACCCACATTTAGAATGGGCCTTAATTGACCCAATCTAGGTAATCCTTTACAAATAATCCCAAAGATGTGTTTCTATGGTGACCTTACATCCTGTGTTGGTGACAGTCATCTACCTGCATTGAGTATAGACCCAGCTTAACTTGATTCTTTATCTCCAATACAGTAGCATTCTCAGGTAGGACTTGGGCTGGTGAATATTTGGTGTCATAATTACTCTTAATAGTTTGATGTTTCACTCTGATCAGAAAAATAAATGGATCTGCAATGGCCTCTGGTCTGTATTTACCCATTACTCTGGACCAGAAGAAAGTCTCTTCTAGGAATAAACTTGTGCTGTGAATCCCTGAAGGAAACACATCAGCTACAGGTGAGGAGGTGAGAGTTCACAGGCACACAGCCTCAGGAGAGCTGTCCGATGACCAGCGTGAGCTTTGATTTGTATCTTTTAGTAGGCAAGTCTCAATATGATACATCAACTGGACCACCACTGTGACCCTACCTGGAGCGCTAGCCGACACCACAGGAGCTCTTCTGCAGAGACTGTGGGATGATGAATGTGCGCTGGAGACAGACACAGGAAAAAGAGGTCAGGCTGTAAATATTCCATACCGAAACTCATGACATAACTGTGTGTTGTTTGTTTGTGTAACAGTGTTTTCTTTTATTTGAAAACCATTAGGAAATTTCATCTCAGTATTAATAAAATTTCAGAAAACTGTTAGAGTACCCTGGTCACCAATGGAGAAAATGTCTAATGTTCCTCTCCTGTCTACCTGGAACAGATAGTTTGTGTTGGTTTCATTATTTTCAAAGTGCCTATCTTAGTACATAAAAGCAAACTCATTCTCTTGTACTCTTGCACTTCTCTTGGCTCAGGTTTATTCTCTATTTATCCTCTTCCTGTATTTTCTTCTCCTCCTCCTCCTTCTCCCCCTTGTCATACACACACACATGCATACAGACACACATACACACAGTGTTTATCTCTCAAACTACATAAAGAATTACAAAAAGCAGTAAGTTTACTAGTAAAATAAGAAATAATTAGCAGTCTGATAATTTAACGAAGAAGTAAACAGATCACATAAGGTAATAGGAAACAACTTGAAAAGTATTTATCTTTGGTAAGATTGTAGTATAAATACAGATACTATTGACAAAAATAAATAAAATTAGCTATTGATTGATTATTAAAATGTCCATGGCAATACACATTTATGAACAGGATATGTAAGTATTCATTTGAAATGAAAATGAATAATAATCTATGGTTATAATAATGTGTGTATATCTATATATATACATTCACATATATAATTCTGTAGTTCATATAGTTAATTAAGAGAAAGAAACTGGCAATAGATTTATAAGATGTAGAATGGGACCATATCCTTCTAGTTAAAAACCTTCTATTGAGAAAGAGGTGGGCAACACTCCAGTCTGAAGCAATGACCACAGGCTGCGTGCCATATGTACTGGATTGAGTTAATCTTCATGTTCAGAGCGAGACACTTAGTGAGGATAACATACACCAATACAGTAGGCTTGGTATTAGTAATTCATGGCAAAGTCTTAATTATAGGCAAACAGTTTGTTTAAAAAGTATAGTGAGAGAAAAATATCTTATAGAATCTTTAAAAAATGAGGAACATTGCTATAAAATAAGGCTATAATGATATTTTAAGCATCCATCAAAATACTTTAAAATAATAAAACGTGACTAGAGACCTAATTAATAGAACATACATTTTCGTAATGAAAATTCTTAGCCACCTACTTTTACCACATAGACACAAAAAATGTAGAAAGCTTAGAATGTCTCTGAATTACTGTCACAATTTCTTAAGTATGAAGTATCCTCTGAGGGATAAGGAGATTATATCAACAAAAGCATTTACTATTTTTATTAGTAACATTTTAACACTGACAGGTGGCTCAGTGATTAACAGTATCCACTGCTCTTTCAGAGCAGTTTGTGTCCCGTAACTTTCTTGGCACCTGATAACCACCTGTAACTCTGGCTCATGGTGTCTGATGTCCATTTCTGGTGTCTGTAGACATTTCATATATCTAGCATGCATGTTCTCTCTGTCTCTCTGTCTCTCTGTCTCTCTGTCTGTCTGTCTGTCTGTCTGTCTGTCTGTCTGTCTGTCTGTCTCTCTCTCTCTCTCTCTCTCTCTCTCTCTCTCTCTAGCTCGCTGGAAGGATGCTTGCCCACTATGCAGGAGGCTCTGCATCACTTCATCCTTACAACTGCAAAAATAAAGAGGAAGTTTAAAAATGAGGAAGAGGGTCAGAAAGGTTGTGGAAGCTGCTGAATTTTCTCTTAGATGAGACTTGGCAAAACGACGACGCTGTTGACATGCTGGTGTGGATGGGGAAAATTTCTCAAGTTCTTATTCCCAGATGACCAGCTGCAGCCAACTAACGAAAAGATGCTGAGAGAAACAGACTTTTCCATGTGTGAGCCACCACCTAGTGATCAGCATACATATATAAGCAACACTAAGCAAACTCACCAGGTTTTACAAATGTACATATATTATCAGTGTACATATTTTAAGCAAAAAAAAAATCAATAATTATTGCCCAGTATAAGGAAGTCAAGAATATTTGTCCATTAGTCAACATTGTTATAAATACATAAGTAAGCAAAAAAAAAAAATAGCATAGGGGAATGTTGTGCAGAGTATATTTTGAAATAATAAGTATGAAAAAACTAAGAGACAGTACACAATCATTAGAAAAAATACAGGCAATTTCCATGGAATTGTCCCTATTGCCTTAATTGATGTCAGAAACCACTTGATTCTTATTGTTTAATGTAATTTGCTACGTGTTAGAATCACCCAAGTAGGAGTCTTGTCTTAACTGGTGTGGGGAAAGGAACACCGCCCTGTGTAGCACATTCTGGCAGCACCTGGTGACGAGACTCTATTACTTTTTGCTGTGGAGTATTCTATAAAACTTTAGTTTTTAAAAAATGCATTGTTATTTCCTGTAGTTAGGCTAATATTTTGGATGCACGATGCCATACACAGGTGTTCTTAATATATCACTTGATCAAGAAATAAAAAATATATATATATATCAATTTCACTTTTTCCTGGTATGATAATTATGATCACTTGTGAAGGTTGGCAGTGCTTCCTTTTCGCTAGTTTCTTTCACTGTAAAATTCATATGTTCCATTTCCTATACTCTGTTTAACTGGAAGAAACCAATAATTACATATCAGAAAGAGGAAAATTGCAAGGAACTTGAAGATTGTGGTAATTAATATTATTTACGTGGAGAAAATAACTTGAAGCTATACAAATTTTCTTGCATTATCATTAAAGTTTTGCCCACTAAACTAAGTTTACCTCCCAGTCCATGGATATAATTGCTTATGACTATTTTTTATTTCCCTAGTGTTTTTATTTTTATAATTTAGATAAATTCCCTGGGTACTATTCCTATGTCCTTCCTCTTCCTAATTGTTAATTATTTATTTACAACCATATAAACTCATGAATAGTTCATCTTTAATGTAATAATTACTTATATATTGCTTAAAGAACCTTAGTTTTACTAATTAGTATCACATTTTTGCTTCAGCCTTGGACACGATTGATTTTTTTTTTAAGGCTATTCAAGACAGGGTTTCTCTGTGTAACACTAGCTGTTCTGAACTCACTTTGTAGACGAGGCTGGCCTTGAACTGATGGAGACCCTCACGCCTCTGCCTCCCAAGGAATAGGATTAAAGGCGTGTGCCACCGTGCATGATTTAATTTTAAGATGGAAAATAAAGCTAATGTTGAGGATGATGTGGACATATAGCCATGGATATAATAAGAAGAGTTGGTTTCTCATGAAAAATAATCACTGCACCACTTAAATTAGCACAGAGGCTCAAACTTGGATGCTGACTTTAAAATTTCATAACATAAAAACATACTTCCATTCAAGTAAGCTGCTTTTCATAAAAAAAAAAATGCATTCTTGTTCACCTTAATTTCTTTTTCACTGATTTTTTTTGTAAGCTCATGTTACTCCCTCCCTCTCCCACGGAAGCACTTCTCAGCAGGCATTCCTCCTAATTTCCTGACTTCTTTTGGTGCACAGCAAGCTGGTTTATAGTTAGACTTTGTTGCAGTATGTGGACGATGGGTTATTTGCTGGAGTAAACGTAATATACTACTAACTATACCACTTAAAATGATGGCTTATCCTTCCTCCTCTTAAACCATTAATTGCCAACAGTCCCTCCGTAGGGCTCCACGGGCCCTCCCCTTCCATGATGAAAAGTCGACAAGTCAGGTCTTATACAGTTCTAGGCAGATAAGCACATAGCAGTGAGTTCATGAGTGACGTGGTTATCTCTTGGATAGAAGCCAGCTTTTCTCTACACATTTTCTCACTCTCTCGCTCTTTCATCCTTTTACTGTCTGTCATCTTTCACTAATGTCCCTTGAGCCTTGGAAGGGAAGATAAAATTGTCCCTGCTAGGGCTGGACATTCCACCATGGCCTATTCTCAGTATTTGGTTATGGTTATGACTTTCCTCATTAACCATTGCTAGCTGCAGTGGGAAGTTTTGCTAAAGAAGGCTGGGCAAGCAGTGATTTCAAATAGCAAACTGGAGATGGGTTCCCTTTAATATGAATGAAATATTTTAAGGATGGACAGAATTGAGTAGTTATGTTTTCCTCAGTCAGTTTCTCAAGTGGCAGAGGTGGAGGGGTTACTGAGATCTGTCTGCTGAGGTGTTTCACAGCCCTCCAATGCCATTTCTTTTTACTCATACGTTTTAAAAAAATCATTAATTCTAGTAGTATTATCACTCATACTTTCTTGACGTTGTTCAGCAGTGAACTCTCAATTAATATTGAAAACACCAAAGTAAGGCTTTGGGTGTATTAGTTAGCACTTTAATAATTGTATTTACATGAGAAATAGCAAATGGGATAGGCTTGTGGAGAAAAAAAATTGGAGAAAAATGTAGTTATATCATAATTTCAAAAAAGAAGACACAGTGATCCTTTTAGTTAAAACTCAGGTCAACATACACAGTGACTGCCTACTGCTTTTTTCTTAAGACTTGAGCACATCTCAGCTTTTTACATAGATTTCTTTATTCAAATAATGCTTGGTACAAAAGTTATGGATTTTTAAATTTACAACACTGTGAATTAAAAAATAACCATTCCTAATCTCCAAAATGTTGGTTCTTTTATTGTATGACATTTCATTATAGTATATAGTATGGCTTTTTGATTGCATAAATATATTTATAAAAATTTGAAACCTGTTTTGATTGCATAAATGTGAATTCAGAAATAAAAAGAAGCCTTTAAACCAAAAAAAAAAACATTTATACATTATAATAAAGGTCAGAGTATATTGGAAAGTAAACAAAACATGCTGTCTATGGAAATTTTATGAAATGTGAATTTGAGGAAAGTGAATAACTATGACATTTATTTTCAAGTGTGATATTCGAAGTATCAACCATGTTTTTTATTTCCTCAGCACTTTCTGGGCATCTGATACAATATAGCCTCTGAGTACATACATGAGTGAATAAGTTGAAAGTAAATAATAATGATTTGTGCATGGCCTTTTAGTAGGCTGTGATGGTTTTATTTTCATGTTAAAAATAAAGTACTTAATGGAAGATGTGCATATAAGTTAAAAGTAATACATAACTAAAGTATTATGTAGTTTTTATGGAATGCTCTCAGACATCTTAATTCTTTCATATGCACCACATGTTGGGTTAAAGTCTGTTTTATTATAGAAGATGATAACATAATATTCAACTTTTAAAAAGAAGAATGAAAACAAGTTCTACAGGGCACATAAGTGTTCAATAAACTATTAACATTTATTTAATAATAATCAACCATTTCCCTAAACCCTGGCTTTGCTCAGTCGGCTTGTTAAAACAAGAAAGACGAGCTATGCAGCAAATGCACAATTAATATATCATTCTCTTCTCACAAATAGCCAAAAACATCCTCCCAATAGCCTACCCTGTGTGGGTTTCCAGCAGCTTGTCTCCGAGATGCCTCCACTTACTGCGTCTTTTCTCTCTGCCAGCCCTCTGACCCCCACCACCTCCCCACAGCTGATCCCCACCCACAGTTCCCTCCACACATTCTCTCTTTCTTCTATCTTATTCCCTCTCTTCAACCACTTCTCTACCTATTCATTTCCCATTCTGAGTGAGATTCAAGCATTCTTCCTTGGACCTTCAGTGTTAATTAGCTTCTTCGAGTCTGTGAATTGTAGTATGGTTATCCTGACTTGCCAGGTCACCATGGAAGACGATGCACTCAGTCTGGTGCAAATTGATGTGCTGGGAAGTCAGTGCAGAAGAAGAGCCACCATACAGGTCGTCAAGTGCCTCAAGTCATCCTGGATTCTCGTCACAGTACGTCTCTCAGCTACTAGCTAATGGACTGAAGAAAACACTCTGAGCAACGAAAACCCACCCATAGCCTACAAGAGCAGGAAATGCCCCCACTCCCTGCAGTAGTACAGTAAGATTCAAGTCTCGGCAAAAACACTGGGACTGTCTCCCATTAACAACTTAAAATCTTTGTGTGTGTGTGTGTGTGTGTGTGTGTGTGTGTGTGTGTGTGTGTGTGTGTATGAAAATAGATTTCAATGTAATTTAAAAACAAAAATAATCGAAAGTAATTCCTTGATCCTTATTACATAAAAGAGTGCAGAAACTCCCCAGAAATTTCAGAGTAGCTAAAAAGTATTTACTGGAGGTTGGAGGTTGGAGAGGCAGCATGAGAAAAACACTAAAGGAATGGGATCTCACTCAACAAGTTACTTCTGGTTCTTTGCTAAGACTAATGAAACTACTTCAGTAGAATTTCCTTTAGCTTTTTAGGCTTATTCTCTCTTATGTGAATGGCAAAATGAATGTGTATTTGTTGCACTCATGCCTTTGTTCTGAAAAATATGGTTGGCTAGAGTGATTGTTAAAATTGAATAGATGAAGAATTTCCAAATTATCTTCATATTCTGAAAAAACTTGTAAGCGTATATAATTTTAAATGCACATGTTTGTGCAGATGGATTTTAGTCCAGCAACATGGCTACTATGGCAAGGGATCACATCCAAAGACCTAGGTGTGTGTTATCTAGTGTGAACACAGATATGTCCTTAGTACATACCTTTAGTTCCAAACAATGACATCTAATTGAGGTGCAGACAAATGGATGAATCAGAAAAAGATCTGACAGAATGAGTCAAAGACAGAAACAGAAGCTATTTAAGGGCAATGCAGAGAAAGAACAAGAAAGCTCATGGAGATAGTACAGTACATCTCAGGAATATAGTACAGTTCAGTGCAGTTCACCTGAGTTCATGCAGTTCAGTACATAGAGTTCAGAGACGTTGTTTTCAAGCAGAGCAATTCAGTGAGAATCTGAGAGAGACCAATTTTATTTTTTCAAATTTTACATATATTTATTTAGTGTTATTTATCATCAACAAATAGATAGAAACCCACAAATTTCCCCAGAAACATTAATTTTAGTTCAAATCACTGGAACACTTACTGGGGAAGAAAACAATGAATACTGCTAGTGATAATGGAACACTCATGTTTTTACATATACATTTATATTATTATACATATATATATAATAAACTACCTATAGCAAGAAGAACCATGACACAATCAGGAATTATATAAATGTTACATTCTTAGCGTTTGGACCATTTGTATTTGTCAGCCTTGAAGTAAACATCTTTCCTAGCTTGGTGCATCTAAAATTCTGATTGTAAATCAATCTCCATCCCATCATGTCATTATCAACCTAAAATATCTGTCTAGACCTAAAAACATCTTAACCCCTAAGCAACTAAGCTTCATTCTAAAACTAAGCTACCTGGTCTTCAACCCCATCAGAGACTTGAAAAGAAATAAACTTGATTACCTGAGTATGCCGGAAGTGCAGGTTAGTAGCTTTCCAAATGAGAAGATGACAGAGACAGTTTTCTACCTGAATAGACACCCAAAACTCTCTATTATGTTGGAGCATCTTCTTCAGCATTCTGGCCCAATATATCTGACAGACATCTAATTTTAATCAGTCAACTTGAAGAGGAGTTTTAAGCCAGAACAGCTGAATTGAACCAGCCAGCCAAAGTTCAGAAAGGGCTCCAGAACTCACCTAGAAAAGATGAACTTATTCAGCAGAAAGTCTCAGAGGCTAAAAACATCCTAGGCCTAGGTTAGCAGATGGGGGCTGGAAGCTGAAGCCTTCAAGGTCTGAGTTTGCAGAAGACTAGATTGTGTAGACTCTAGAAGCTTCCAGGCCTAGACCTAGGGATAGTTAGATAGAAACGCTCTGGCTTCAACCCAACCTAAGTAGGCATCAAGCTTACTCGTGGCTCTCACCTCATCCCGTCATCTGAGGAAATAAAAACAACAATTACGTGTCTGAATGGAAAAAGTTTTAATGCGGTTATCAGCAATCCTTACATGACAGTTGCTATGAGAACCAATAAGAGGAAGACATCCTCCATAAAGAAAATGAAGTGCTGTATTGTGAGCTGTCTGTAATTACTTTCCATGGTTTTATGTAATGAAAAGGAAAATTGTCCCCTCCCTAACCCTAACAACTAATAATTTGGGGAATCATGTGCTCTAAGTTTTTAACAAATATGCTTGTTGTTTTACTTGAGTGTAGAATTCACTTTGTAATATTTATTTTTCCATACTTACTGAAACACAGTGCGTAAACAATAAGGTGATTTATTTCACCTGAGATATTTTATTTCCTGAATTTTGAGTGTTGACGTTCTGTGATACCCAGCTCTATGTCTGTTCAACAAACATTTTTATCTTTATATTTTAATTTAACTTATAGTCTATGATTAATAAGTAATATTATCTTATAATATATGTATTGACAATGTAAAGAATATAGTTCATTAAATAAATGGAATCAAGACCCAAAAAACTTTACTTGGCCCTGAGAAATCAGAAGTTAATTGTTTCTTGGGGTCATGTTTATCCAAAAACTTTGTAAGCAAAGACAAAATTAAAAAGATAGCTAGCTTGGGCTATCAAAACCCTCTTGTGTTAATAGATTCAGTTTATACTATGTTTTAAAAACAAGTTACTCCAAAGTATTAGGAACTTAAAATATCTTTAAAAATTATATTTCATACTACATAGCCAATGTAGATCTTGTAGGTCAACTTGAAGACTAGGCCATAGTTTTTTCTCACTGTCCCAGGTCTGTAAGTTTCACTGCCTTACATTTTTCCATGTCCTTAGAAGACCATGCAAGGTATGCCTACAGTTTCTGTTCGATGTTTTTAGAAAATGAATTATAGCTGCATAAATAGACTTTAAATTTTATATTCTTACTTAAAACTAAAAGAATAAAGTATTTTAAATGGAATAATATATTCAGAGAAAACTGTATGTTTTTTTCCTTGCAAGGTATAATAAAAATTAAAGGTTTTTTTTCTTGTGCATATGTGTGCACACACATGAATGCATTATATTTCTCCTTGTAATGAAAAAAAAAATCCCCTAACACTTTTACTTTTTGTGACTTAAAAATCAATTCTAAGAAAACAGGTAAATTCTAGCTCAAAATTCTTTTTGATAGCATATATATATAAAGCTCAGGGTGCTACATTATTTACATGAGATTAAATATTTCTCAGTTCAGGAGTTATTTCTCCCAGTAGACTCCCTGCCTGGATTGCTAGTCCTTTCATTTATTTCTTTATGATGAGGAATTTAAATCTATTCTCTCAAGGAAGCAAACACATTTTACAAGTTAATAGCCCTGGCGTAAACCCCTACTAGTTGGTATTTGTAAGTTCAGGGAAACATGATTACATTCTGATCCATCTGTGATAGTGGCTGCTAAATGTCCCTTGCAAATTTGAGCAATGCCACCAGTGCTACCTCCAAGTAACCCAGATATGTTGAATTTACTCTAGTAGGAGGAAGAGGTGATACATAATATTAATATGATTATCATATCATTGCATTATCAGGCAGTGGTACATGTCTATCTCACATTGGTCACAGAAATCAGCTGAAAGTGGATTAAAACCATAAACATAAGGCTGGGACTCTGAAAGTGCTATAGGAACACAGATTAAATCCTTCAAGGCATTGGAATGGGTGAGATATTTTCTTTTTAAAAATGTTCTTTTTGTTTGTTTGTTTTGTATAAATGTTTGCTTTTATGTATATAAGTGCGCTTTATGCAGACAGTGCCCGGGAATGAGGAAGGCCCTCTTGTCTCCCCAACTGGAGTTAAGGATGGTTATGAGTTTTCATGTGCGAGCTGGTAACTCAACACGGGTCTTCGGTAAGAGCAGCAAGAACTCTTAAGCACTGGACACTCTCCGTCTCCCCAAGCTATTTTATTGTTCTACAAGACCACAGAGTACAGGGAACTAAAGAAAAATAGGCATAAAGGATTATCGCCAACCAAAAAGCTTCTAGGTGGTAAAGGAAACACACACAGCACAATAAACAGGCAACCAGTCAACTGGGAGAAAACAATTGCAAAATCTCCAGCAAATAAGAGGTTACTGCCGAGGCCGTCAACAGAAGCCCCAGTATTCAACAGCAAAATCCAAGAGGCCTGATTACAAATATGTATTATACTTACATAGAAATCTCTCAGAAGATGTGTGAACGGCGATCCACTAGAAGGAAAAAAAAAAAAAAATCTGACATCCTTGATCATCCGGGAGACGGAAATCTGAACCACAACAAATCACGTGACTTTAGGCAGAATGTTTAGCGTCGAGAAGATGAAGGGACGAGTGACAGGTGCTAACAGAATGCACCAAAGAGGAAAACCTTTTTAAAATAATTGTTAAGAATGTGAATTAGTGCAGACATTATGGAAAACAAAACTATGGGGTGTCTTCTGATATTTCAACATACTTCTCCGGGAAATGAAATGAATATATTGAAGATATCCTTGTAGCCGTGTATTTATTGACGTACCATTCACTGCAGCCAAGAGTTGGAGATGACCTATGTGCGCTCATCCACCAAATGGATAAAGAAAACTTGGCCCCACGTGCACAGCAGGCCACTCGATTCCCATAGAAAAGAGTGGGACCTGCCATTTGTGAACATGGTTGAATCTGAAAGCATTATGCTACGGGACATAAGCCATGCTGCGCAGAGAGCATGTAATCATGATGTCACTCACTGGGGGCTTAAGAAAAGTTGGTCTTCCTGCCTCTGCCTCCCAAGTGCTGGGATTATAGGCATGCGCCATCGTGAGTTCGAGGCCAGCCTGGTCTACAAATCGGGTCCAGGACAGCCAAGGCTACACAGAGAAACCCTGTCGCGAAAAACCAAAAAAAAAAAAAAAAAAAAAAAGAAAAGTTGGTCTTTAGAAGTTGAGCGCAGAACGCTGGCTACCAGAGGCTGGAGAGAAAGGGAAGAGAGGGGAAGGAAATAGGAGCTGAATAAGAAAAGGCGTTTTTTATTTGTTCTTGTGTAGCAGAGTGACTAGAGGCAATGATAATGCGGTAAAAACGCTTTATCAGCTAGAGAGACTAAGTGCGGTGACACGTACCTTGACTTCCAGCAAGTAGATGTCTGTGAATTGGAGGCCAGCCTTTTCTACAAGGCAATAATCTGAGACACTTTTAAAACAAACAAAAGGAACACCTCGAGGAAAGGAGTTTGAAAGTTTTCAGCATGAAGAGGTGATAAGCATTTCAGGAGAGTTGTACATTTAACCATACACATTATATAATGTGTACTCATGAAAATGTATGTGGTGATTTTACAATATGTACAAATTTAAAGATGTGTGCATTTTCAATTTTAAAAAATTAAAAGTATTGGGAAACTGCTATACGTTTTTAAGTCATCTGTTAGATTCACACTTACACATTTGCAGTCAATCAACCTCACTTGATAACCAGTTAAATTTATTTGGTGTTTTATGGAGGTGTCTGTACTTGCTTATGCTGTTTCAGTATTGACTCACCAGGGAATTCACTTATCATTACTGATGTTGATTAATTCATGCATATGTTTACATTCGATCAAATTATGGCTAATTGTATAAAAATGGGCAATAGTATTAATAATGATTTTATAATACTAATTGTTACATATGCAAATAAACAACTGATTAAGCCTGACATATATATATTCTCTAAGAAACTGCTTTTTATACATTCGGTTTTTAGTAGAAAAATAGCTAAATTAAAAGCTACAATTAATTTGTGCTAGCAGACACATTCTATAAGATAATAGAAAATAGATTAAACAGGTGACCAAAAAAAAAAAAAAAAAAAAGGAAAAAAGAAAGAGAGAAACAACAAAAGTAGGAATGACTTCACAATTCTGGATATTGTCATATTTCTTAGCCCAATGCCTAAGTGTTCATTAGAGGACACATTTCTATTAAGCATGTAACATCATTGCATAAGCTCCCTAGACCATCTTACACTTTCCTTCATGTGATTTGAGAATTTTTAACAGTTTCAGATGTTCATTAGTCAGTATAGTATACTTGGATTTCTTTACTAACCTTTTTTTTTCACATTTTTATTGTTTTAAATTTAGTTATTTGTAAGAATAAATATATGATATTTAAATGATTTAACTTATATGATGTTCTCTGAAATGTGAAAGGTAAAAAATTTGATTCTTTTAATTTATCTGCATATATAAGACAAAATTATTTTATATATAAGCTTATGTTTATTAAGGTAAATGAAAATTAAAAAATAAGTGTTTTTATAATTTACCAGAGAAGTCTTACATGTTGGCTTTATTTTTGCTTTATTAACAAATAGAGCTAGTAGCATTCTCAATTTTTCTTCTTTTCATATGACAATGATATAAAATATGCATTCAAATGAATCAAAGTATATAACAAACAGTTTGTTTAAATCACTAAACTTCTAAAGAATTTGTCTGCAAATAAATGACTACTTTTTCATCTATAATTGCAGAAAGTTATTGAAGATAAGGCAGATGGCCTGTGGTTCTGTCCATCTGCAGTCTTGCAGGCTTAGTGCATCATCCCTAACGTTTCAGTTAACAATAGTTCTCATGATATATAAAATGCTTCCTCTTTTGATGGCTAATTGTGATCACATATTTGTTAAAGTTCCAATTTTAGAATTTGTGGTGTCTTCAATTACACCATGAAATTATCAAGGCATTCTCTCTGTTTGATGATTCAGTCCATGGACTGAGAAGTACCAATATTGGAAATTAAATATTTCTCAAGATTTTTAAGAGCACATTCTGTATTTACACACTGACTATTCTATCAGAAATATATTCCTCTATTAGTTCTAACTTTAGTAAGGAGTAGAAAGTTCTTGTGTGCAGCTGTCTAGTAAGGTGAAGATAAATACTGTGCATTTAAAAAAGCTAAAAAATGATTTTTAATGATAAAAGATAGATATTTGAAGAGAAAAATCTGTTCATTCAGATTTAGTATTCAGTGTTTTAGTGAGTTGAAGCAACACATATTGCACACAAAAATGAGAACTTTGTGTTTTAGATGTTGTTTTAAAATAAATTTAATTTCAAAACATTCTTATTGGTTTAGCCAATATTGGGAAGTATTAAGCCTTGTTTTCTCCCCTTGATCTTCCTGACTCTCAATGTGTGATACAGACGGCATCCTAGCGGAAAGCCAGACTTTGAAACATGTGTGGTGAAGGGGCTGCGGCTGCGGCTGCGGTTCAGAGCACCTTGGTTATGATTCCCATTTTATTACCTTAGAAAGAATCCGGAGACGAAAAAGCAATCTCATCTAAATATTTGAATAGCTAGGGACACAGGTACCAGCCAACAACTTAATTATGGACTTTAAAAATTGGCATTAATCTTTTCTCTTTCCTGTATATATTCTCTTCTAATGCCACAAGTCACAGAAAATTGCTCATTAAACTTCAAGCCATGCTATGTAATACTTGCTACCATTTATAGGCAATGCTCTCCAAAGTACAATTAGAGGGAGTATTATGACACAGAACAATGGAGACAATTATTTCTGAAGTTTATTAATGCTAATTAGCATATGGCATCCAAGACAGCTGCTGATACTTCATTGCTAAATACTGAGGGACTAATTAGTGCTCCATGTTAATTAGCTTCTTCTGCATGTGCATTGTCCTTAGATGCATATGCACTGTCACCATTGGGCTATTAAAAACCTGCCCTGCACTCTGCGAGAACACGATGTGGCATTTAGGAGTTCTTTTAGAGTATATGCATTACTTCCTAACACATGCACCCGTAATAGATGGCACAGACATTTAATAACCAACTCTGTGCTTAAAACACACTAATAAATCATAAATTTCTAGATGGTAAAGTGGAGCCAACCTTTTCATTTATCTTATTTCCAGACACTCTCATGCTTTAGTGGTTTCAAACGCTAAAAGGTACTCATTCTAATATATTTTATTTCGCTTTTTACTATTATAACTGATTTGCTTTTGTCTGTCAACTCAAACATAACCATTCAATTATAGTTAAAATTAATTGTTGAGAAACTGTCAGATATGTGCACTTTATCCCATGTCTAATTTGGCTACTTGTTCACATTTCTAGCTTTCAATCCTGTTTAGATAAAATAAATGTTCAACCATTTAAAATTGGAGTTTAGAATTTACCCATAAAACTTCCTTGTCATTGAAATCATCAAAGAAAGTACAGGGCTGGTCAGTGATCAAAGGCTTCTGTGTGGGTCTCGAGAACTTTTTAGTTGTATGCACTGTTTTGATGGTTTGGAAGATGGGTGACTAACAGCCACAGCTTGCTCATCAAATTGCTGTGGCAATTAGTGTGATTGGCACACAAGCTAAGTAGCTTCTCTCGGGGCACAAATGTCTCTGTGGTTATACACACACACATATATAACTCTGGCAAGAATGACCACAAGAAACGACGTGGCTCAAAATCCTAACTCCTGCAGATGAACACTGGTTTTCATTGTATACTGGGATTAATTGTCTTTGATGATTCTATACCTGTTCATTTCGAATAGACGTTTAAGATATTTAAAGGAAACGTTTTTTTCCAAACACATTTGTTTGTTATTTTACTGCTTTTAAGTAGGTTTGTACACTATAAAACTCCTGTAACATAATGAGAGTCCACCAATACTGTGCATTGGTAATTCTCAATGCTAACAGTCTCAATTCCCTAATAAAGTGACACAGAGTAAAAGATTTGATTTGAAAACGGGATTTATCCTTCTGCTCCATCCAAGAGACACACTGACCTTTTTTTTTTTTTTTTTTTTTTTTTTTAATATCAAAGATACATATCACCTTAGGGTAAAATGATGAAAAAAGCTATTCCAAGAAAACAAAACAACCTGCGTAGTCATTTTAATATCTCACAAAATAGACATCAAATCAAAACAAATCAGAAGAGGTAAGGAAGGACACTACGCATGCACCAAAGGAAAAAGCCACCAAGAGAATGTTGCAACACTAAACATCTGTGCACCAACTACTAGGGCACCCAAGTTCATGAAAGAAACACTGTCCAAGCACTAGAGTTCCCAAGTTCATAAAAGAAACAATGTTACAGCTAAGATCTCATGCTGACCCTCACACACTGATAATGGGAGATTTCAATACCCAACTCTCAACATAAGAGAACTCATCCAGACAAAAACAAGAACAAAAACTACGTTTAGCCCCAACTTAACTGAAGTTATAAGCCAAATGAACCTATCACATTTTACAGAATATTTCACCCAAATGCAAGAATATATATTCATCTAAGCTCCTAATAGAACTTTCACTAAAATTAACCACATATTTGGAAGAAGCAAGACGACAAAGAAGTTTCAGCAAATACAGGAAAATGGAAGTAACCCTCTGTGTTGTGTCTGAGCACCACAGACTAAAGCTGAATAGCAGTGACAGTGGAAACCACAGAAAACTTACAAACTCGTGGAAACTCAACAACTCATTAAGGAATTAAATAGAGAATCACTTCCCAGCATGGGAAAAAAAAAAGTGATTTAATCTAGATAAGTTGTCTTGAAAACATGTAAAAGGCAGCTGATAGTGAAAAAGAAAGTGCTAAAGTAATCTGGCTTTAGAAAACCCATTATAGATTAGTAGCTTATAAAAGCGACAAAGAAAATTAGCTGTTAATAAAAATCTTGGTTAAATGATTTTCATTGTTTTTTTTTTTTGTAATCTGAGACCCTCTTGCTTCAGCTCAGCCAATTCCAAAGTTCAGGCACAAGAACAGAAACTAGGGTAACTGCAACTGAATTCTTGAACACCGTAGTTACCTCGATCTACTTGAGGCTTTCGTTTTTGTTTGTTTTCATTGTAGTATTATGCCGGCTAATTCTGTGACCCAAAAGCTGAATTTCTGTAAAGATTCATGTCCCCCTGTCCCGCGCCTGAATCCAACCTTAGCGGTCTGTCCAGTTTTTATTACTCTTACATAGCTCTCTTCCACAAAGAGAGAAGAGCATGCTATATTGATGTCTCCTGCATGTGCAATCAATTCAGCTCGTAATCACATGGCATAGTTTGACTACGAAATGCCTTCTCCTTCACACCTATTTTGAATGCATGGTCCGCAGTCAATTAAATTAAAATTAAATAGTTAAATTAAAATTAAATTAAATTATTTATTTATTTATTTAATTTATTTATTTTTATTTTTTATTTTATTTATTTATTATTTTTTATTTAAATTTATTATTAAATAAAATAAAATTAAATAAAATAAATTAAAATTAAAATAGTTTTAAAAGGCATTGGAAAAGGCCAGTGCGATCTTGCTGGTAGAAACCAGTCCGAGACTGGTGGGATTCAATATCCTGGACCTTCAACCCTGAAGGAAGGTGGTTGTTCATTCCACGTTCTTTAAGCAGATACCAGACAGTTGTCATCGGTTACCAAACACAGGTGGTTAGACCTCATTGACAATCCTCCTCTTCCCTCTGGTCCGTCACAGAGCATTTCCATTGGCATACTCGGAGATCGTAGTAACCTCTGCCTTCAGTCTAGAGGGCATTGTCCTCACTGTGTGACCTCCAGCAGGCAGCCATTTTGTGTGAGTCGCTCACTTGTTTAAACTCATCCATCTCTCACAGGCTGGTTTTCTTTTTTTTTTTCCCTTTTTTTAAATTTTTAATTAATTTATTCTTGTTACATCTCTATGGTTATCCCATCCCTTGTATCCTCCCATTCTTCCCTCCCTCCCATTTCCCCCTTTTTCCCCTCCCCTATGACTGTTCCTCAGAGGGATTACCTCCCCCTGTATATGCTCATAGGGTATCAAGTCTCTTCTCAGTGACCTGCTGTCCTTCCTCTGAGTGCCACCAGGTCTCCCCCTCCAGGGGACAAAGTCAAATGTGAGGCACCAGAGTATGTGAGAAAGTCATATCCCACTCTCCACTCAAGTGTGGAGACTGTCCTGTCCATTGGCTAGATCTGGGTAGGGGTTTAAAGTTTACAGCCTGTATTGTCCTTGGCTAGTGCCTTAGTTTGAGCGGGACCCCATGACCCAAATCTGCCTATCATAATGTTCTACTTGTAGGTTTCTAGGACCCACTGGATCCTTCTGCATTGCTATTCTCCCATTGTTCTCTCATCTAGAGTCCCAATAGGATGTCCTCCCCTCTGTCCCACTTTCCTGGTAAGGGAAGGCTTTCATGGGACATGCCCATTGGGCTAGTATGCAGATATAAGTGAGTATATACCATTTGAGTCTTTCTGCTTCTGGGTTAACTCACTCATTATGATCATTTCTAGCTCAATCCATTTATCCACAAATTTCAGGAATTCCTTCTTATAGCAACTATCTTGAGGTACTAACAGAAGTACTATGAACCATTTTTGTTTGTTATTTGAATTTTGTCTGTTATTTAAAGGATTTAAACATTTCAAAAATCCAAACCACGACAATATAATCAAACATGACATTTGTTTAAAAAATTAAAGTGAAAAGGATTCTGTAGTCCGGTTGAATACAAACAGCTGCTGCTCCCTTGTCAATATTGCTTAGATAAAACATGGTCTTATAAGGTTATTGGCTGGTGATTGGAGTCTGTAGACTTACAAATAGTGAAATATGTGTTTAACATTGACCACAAATTTTGTTTCATCTAGTTTTGTTTTTCTTTACTCACCTACATTTTCTTTCTCAAGGAAAACCTACATAATTTGATTTTTCTTGTTCTTGTGACATTTCTTGGGTTACTTTAGTCACATTCTATTCAGTAACTTCTTCCTAAAGCCTCTTCTAACCTTTGTGCAGAACTATTATCTATCTGAGGATTCCCAAAGGTTACAGCAATTAGAACACACTGTGCCTTTACAACTCAAATCCAAAGGTCTATTTTAATCATTGCACTGTCCCTCAGATCAATAGCCCCCATTAAAATCGTTCTCTTTTTCTACTGACCCTGCTTTGACTTCTCTTGAAGTAGATTGTTAAATGAATACTGTAAAAACAAGTGTAATTTCGTTTTTATTGTTACACATCTAATTTAGCTGACAGATATATAGAGTTCTTTTTTTTAAGGGAGGATTTTACAAAAATAAAATTGAACTTTTTATTTTAATGAAGTGACATGCCAGGACTATTACAAACAATAAAAGCAAATGCAACATAAAGAATGTGACATATCTAATATGTATATCACAACAGATACAATCTAGACATGAATTCACGGGCATGTCACTGGTGCATTTAAATAACTAAGCCAAGGTTATCTAAATAACTAAGGACTTGTGGTTGGTTTCATCCCAACAGGCAATCTCTGAAAATTGATTTTAAGCCTGTCAGGTTTACAGGTATTAAATAACATAATACTGGGTCTCGTTTTCAGTGCTCAAGAAGATTGAATGAGTTACAATAGCTCCAAGTAAAATAAAAACATGCAGGTGAAGGTGGGAATAAACAAATGCACTGGCACATAAATGGCACAAAGTGACCCGGACATAATTTTTTATGGTACGCATAAGAGAGATGAAGACAATTCAGAACATTTAACCTTGAAATAAAATGAACTGTAATCAATGCATTTCTTAGTTTAGAGCACATTTGAAGCACCCAAACGTTTAATCTAATTACAAAATTAGATTGTTTATTTACATAATTTGTTTTTCCCCAGAAATGACCAAATTATAAAGTTGTTTAATTTTTTAATAATGAGTATCAGAATCAGTTGCCATGTGAATCTCTGTTCAATATTTACTTGCAGACCGTGCATGTGTCATAATCTCTACGAATATGAAATACTAATTTTTGTAATCAGGAGAAAATGTAATAATAAGTGGATTAACATCTTTAAATATTGAGAAACATGGAAAACGATGAATATATATGCTTACGTGACCATGAGATATGAATATAGAGAAGCAGAATTTGAACATTGTAAAACCATATTAAAACTCTGACTTTAAAGTTATTATAATATTTATAAAAATATAATGTTGTATTTATAACCTTTACAGGGAGCTTGAGAGTTCGTCTGTGACTTCCCTTGGGTCCCGATCCCATGGACGGATAGTCTAGGTCACCAGCAGTGATTGCTGTTTGTTCACTGTTCCTCCAGCTTTCTATAGTAGCCTTTGTCCTTTAGGGTCTTCCAATGGTAATGTGAAATATTTCTTTTGTGTTAAACGTCTCTATGCAGAAAGGGAACAGAGTTACTCTCTCTGTGTATTTATTAAAGAATCAATGTGAGGGTACAGACACAATGGCTTGATACTTTGGATATTGATATGGATAAATATAGGTGTTGATGATCCCCATGTTAAAGAATGTTACACTACAACAATTGCATTCCTTTGACATCTAAAAGAATGCTCATCTGTGGTGTCAGAAGCAAGAAGAACAGTGATATTTGGAAGGGACATCCTGTGCAGTGATTAGGTGTCTTTAAAGGAGAAGAGCTGTGTTTGCTTGTTATGTTTGATGTTAATAAAATGTTGCCTATTAGTTGCAGTGTTACTGTTATGAAGCATTAAGGTTGTTAATATAGCACCTTTTATGTTAAAATGTGTTATATTTTTATTTTAAAATATATATTGACATTTAGTATTTTAAGATTAGCTAAAGTCATAGTGAAATGCTGACAGATTGTTCTATCAACATTTGCTTCTACCTCACTTCCTGCTGAAAATTGTACATATACAAAGTAGAATAATACTCCTCTTAATACAATATAAAATCTGTATGATGTGGCTACTGTGTCACATTCATCAGTAGAAGGCAGAGAGCAGAGAGGCCATGTGTATGCTCAGTGCTTTGACCTGTGAAAATCTGAATGATTAGTAGCCTGCAATTCCCTGGAAAGCCAGCCTGAGATGACCACCAGGCATGCTGGATGGGCTCCCAGTGGAGAGCAAGTCTGAGGCTAGAGGAACTCTGTCTGGGGCCTGGGACCAAGGATCTTGGGATCACTCAAGGAAGAGTGAGCTTGCTACAGATGGCCATTCAGAGATAAAGGCAGAGGCAGAGGCAGAGGCTGAGGCAGAGGCAGAGGCTGAGGCAGAGGCAGAGACATAGGCTGAGGCTGAGGCAGAGCCAGAGGCAGAGGATCAGGCAGAGGCAGAGGCAGAGGCTGAGGATCAGGCAGAGGCACAGGCAGAGGCTGAACAGAGGCAGAGGCTGAGGCAGAGGCTGAACAGAGGCAGAGGCAGAGGCTGAGACAGAGGCAGAGGCAGAGGCTCAGGCAGAGGCAGAGGCTAAGGCAGAGGCAGAGACTGAGGCTGAGGCTGAGGCTGAGGCAGAGGCTGAAGCAGAGGCAGAGGCAGAGGCTGAGGCAGAGCCAGAGGCAGAGGCTGAGGGAGAGGCAGAGGCTGAGCAGAGGCAGAGGCAGAGGTTGAGCAGAGGCAGAGGCAGAGGCTCAGGCAGAGGCAGAGGCAGAGGCAGAGGCAGAGGCTGAGGCAGAGGCAGAGGCTGAGGCAGAGGCAGAGGCTGAGGTAGAGGCAGAGGCAGAGGCAGAGACAGAGGCTGAGGCAGAGACAGAGGTAGAGGTAGAGACTGAGGCAGAGGCAGAGGAAGAGGCAGAGGCAGAGGCAGAGGCAGAGACAGAGGCAGAGGCTGAGGCTGAGGCAGAGGCTGAGGCAGAGGCTGAGGCAGAGACAGAGGCAGAGGCAGAGACTGAGGCAGAGGCAGAGGCAGAGGCAGAGACAGAGGTAGAGGCAGAGGCAGAGGCTGAGGCAGAGGCAGAGGCTGAGCAGAGGCAGAGGCAGAGGCTAAGGGAGAGGCTGAGGCAGAGGCTAAGGCAGAAGCAGAGACAGAGGCTGAGCAGAGGCAGAGGCAGAGGCTGAGGTAGAGGCTGAGGCCGAGGCTGAGGCAGAGGCAGAGGCTGAGGCAGAGACAGAGGCTGAGGCAGAGGCAGAGGCTGAGGCAGAGGCTGAGGCTGAGGCAGAGGCAGAGGCTGAGCAGAGGCAGAGGCTGAGCAGAGGCAGAGGCAGAAGCTGAGGGAGAGGCAGAGGCTGAGGCTGAGGCAGAGGCAGAGGCTGAGCAGAGGCAGAGGCTGAGGCAGAGGCAGAGGCTGAGGCAGAGGCTAAGGCAGAGGCAGAGGCAGAGACAGAGGCTGAGCAGAGGCAGAGGCTGAGGCCGAGGCTGAGGCAGAGGCAGAGGCTGAGGCTGAGGCAGAGGCTGAGCAGAGGCAGAGGCTGAGCAGAGGCAGAGGCAGAAGCTGAGGGAGAGGCAGAGGCTGAGGCTGAGGCAGAGGCAGAGGCTGAGGCAGAGGCTGAGGCAGAGGCTGAGGCTGAGGCTAAGGCAGAGACTGAGCAGAGGCAGAGGCTGAGGCAGAGGCAGAGGCAGAGGCAGAGGCAGAGGCTGAGGCAGAGGCAGAAGCAGAGGCCGAGGCTGAGGCTGAGGCTGAGGCAGAGGCCATTTAGTCTGTCCATGTGAGGCAGGATCCAGAGAACAACCACCAGACTGACTCCATAGGGCCTGGACATGGAGGTAGCCTGAGATGACCCCCAGCCTGGTGAAGTATAGGTCTGGTGTGTGTGTGTGTTTGTGTGTGTGTGTGTGTGTGTGTGTGTGTGAGAGAGAGAGAGAGAGAGAGAGAGAGAGAGTGTTTGTGTGTGTGTGTGTGTGTATGTGTGAGTGAGAGAGAGAGAGAGTGTGTGTTTGTGTGTGTGTGTGTGTGTGTGTGTGTGTGTGTGTGTTGGGGGAACACAAACCATGCCATCATAATGTACTAGTAGGGCATAGCACTCATGAGAGCACCCCAGACACTCAGACACTCCAGGCATCATTAAAAGGATCAAGTAAGTGGTGGAGAAATGGATGAGAAAGAGAAACAACAGAAGGATGTGGGCACAACGGAAAGAGGCAGAACGGGAGACTCTAAGGTAGTGAGCAACAACCTGATGTGAGTAGCCAGTGATGTCACCCGGGACCATGGTGGAGTGCTGGCCTCTGCTGCCACCAGGAGCTACATCTGGGTCTGTGACACTGCAGTAGCAAGCGTCTGTTACCACCAAAGGCCACAGCGATGTCCTGGTCTGGCCTGTGGCTCTAGGTCTATTCACATCTGAGAGCTGTGCTACTGGCCTCACCCCTCACCTAGGCATTATGGTAGAGCTGGACCTGGAGTTATGGACGCAAGAGATCCAAGCCTGCCTATGTTGAAGGGCAGTGGGCTCTGCACATTGCAGGAGTTGTGAGTGAGCAGGCCTTGAGGATATGAACTTGGGAAAATTGGAACTTCCACTCATGTCCTGTATGGTAATGTGGACAAGGGAGAGATTTCCTCCACCTCCTGTCTCCCTCTTCCCTCCTCCCTCCTCCCTCCTCCTCCCTTCTCCTCCCTCCTCCTCCCTCCTCCCTCCTCCTCCCTTCTCCTCCCTCCTCCTCCATCCTCCCTCCTCCTCGCTCACCAGCTGCAGTAGTCCAGAGAGCAGACCCTATACACTAGAGCTGACCCTGGTGGTTGGCCATGGCCAATCTGCCTGAAGATATGAGTGTGGGAGAGCTGGTCCAGCCCCTTGCCTGCTGTACATTGACATGAGAGAGGGAGAGATGCCCTCTCTCACCTTTTCTTTGCCACCTATGGCAGGCAGCCCCACATCTGCTGTAGCACTAGGGAGGATGGTCATGAACTTTGCCTGGGCAGCACAGTAGAGTTGGCCCTAGATGTGGGGGTTTCAGGTGAGCTGGCCCCAATGGTGTGAGTGCAGGAGAGCTGACCCTGCCTTTGTCTGCATGGCTGTGGCACTGATGCCCTCCTCACCTCATCATCTATGTTAGGCAGGAGAGGTGGCCCTGGGGTCGTGAGCGTGGGAGAACTGATGATGTTCCTCACTGGCTGCAACACTCAGGAACGTGGATCCTTCACCTTGCCTGGGCATCAGGGAAGCGCTGGCCCTGGTTGTGGGTGAGCTAACCCTGAGGCTGTGAGAGCAGGACAGCTGATGGACTGACCAGCTCAAACACATTGTAGGCATAGATCCAGGCCTTTGAATTGGCCTACCCCAACATCTACACGCTTGATGAACTGCTGGAGTGCATGATGAAGAGACCAGTCCTACAGACCCAAACTACAAAATCTCCACAACACAGGGCAACAATAGGATATCAGAAAGAAGTCTGATTGAGGTTCCAGTATTGATAGAGTAGCAGAAGCCAGAGGCCTCATTCCAGACCAATCAGCCATTACAATGAACATTTTCAAGCAGGAAGTGTGGACAGAAGGAGGACCCACTACAGCTTCTCCAAGGAATGTTTTTCTTAGTTGTGGGGCGGTTGCAAGGGTGGAGGTTGGGCATGAGGGCAGGGGGAGGTGACTTGGATTGGGGTGCATGATAGTGAATTCACAAAGAGCCAATAAGATGTTAAAAGGTAAAATAATAAAATAAAATAAGGGCATCCAAACTTGGAAATAAAAAATACATTTCCCTCATGCAATCAGAGCCTATAATGTATACACATATACATGAAAACAAATCTCTCTCTCTCTCTCTCTCTCTCTCTCTCTCTCTCTCTCTCTCTCT
>OU015744.1:1923087-1935799 GCA_907169655.1 Acomys percivali
ATGTGCACATACATATACACACATATATGGTTGTATATGTATATATAGGAATGCTTTTACTCAAAATCATATTAAAAGTACAGATTTTTCACTTTATCATAATTTAAAGTATAATCTTCACTATTTTCACTAATTATTTTTCTCTTCCTGTGACAATATACCATAACCAAAGGAAGTTAGAGGAGAAAAGGGTTTATGTCGTCCTATGGTCCCAGAGAGACAGTCCACCATGCAGGGGTGACGTGGCTTCACACAAATGTTCCCTTCACAAAAAGGAATAGTGGAAACAGATGCATCTCTCCTCACACAATTTATTGCCTTCAATATGTCACATCTATAAGTAGAGCCTCTAAATTAGCTTCCCAGAGCTTGGTTTTGTCTGATACCCAAATACTGTTATAAACATCAACTTTTTCTTTCTTGTTTGATTTACAAAAGGAGAAGAATACTTTCAATTTAAGTCACTAAAACGGCGGCAAGTAACCTTTAAGGAGTATGTCCTTGTGCAGATCCCTGCCGTTTATGTTAGCTTCCTATGTGGTCATTTCTGCTGCGGAAGTGTGCCGAGAAGGGCAGATGTAAAGAAGGACTCAGGCTGTAAAAGCGCTGGTTCAAGACCCCTCGTGCCTACTACTTCCTCTGTCAACTACAAAACAAACCTAACAGGAGCCTTCGAAATTACTCCTTCAAGTTTGAAAATTTAAATATTTAAAAGATCACATTTTCTAATTTATTTTAATTGACATATAATCACATGTATGTGTGAAGTACAATGTGACTGTGCTATGTGTGTATCTATATAGAAAGACTAATTCAAATTAACAACTACCACTTCAACCTCTTATCATGTCTCTGAGGTGAGAATATTTAAATTTTGCTCTTTAATAAATTTCTGAATATATCACACTTTATTATCCCCCATGGCCACCACGCTGCACATCAGACCATTCAAGCTTATTTTGTCAGTTTAATTTGATAATGTTTCCATTTTCCTCCTTTCCACTCACAGTTTCTGGCACTAACGTTCTCCTGTTCTGTCTCTAGGAGGTTGATATTTTGGTTTGAATTTAAAAGAGTTCATAAGTTTCTTGTATCCACAGGATTGGACAATAATTTTGTTAGTGAATTTTGTTTTTTTCACAATGTACATTGTAATTTTGAGCCCCATTCCAGTTCCCTTCCTCTGCTCCCCTTCTCTCTAGAAAAATATATTTGTTTTATTTGTGAATTTGGTTTTCTTTAGTGTCCTGGTAAGTTTTTCTTAGGACCTCCTATGTGATCCTGAGATTGGGCCTGACAATCAAGACAGATTGCAAATGGATAAAACAATGCAATTATTCTAAATATATCTTCATGTCAAATCTCATGCTATGGCAACTTTGCTAATCATTTTGCTTATATTTATAATAGAATAACTACTGCACCTAGCAAACTTTTCTGTAAATACTAGGCACATTTAACTTTAGACTGTGTTACTAAACTCTCTGAAACTTCTGTGGGTGCTGTATCTAATTGACAGGTCTGAGTTTTTACCCCTGTGAATGAATGTGTTAATGAAAATCCTGAGGCTGAGCGCTGCTTCTGTGTTTCTCAGTAAATGCCTTTGTTAGCTTCTCTGTTCCTAGAGTGTGCATATGAACAACAGCTTCTTAGTGACTGGGTGTTGAGAGCAGGTTTTGTGTGCCTCGCTCCCTGCATTGTAACTATTACGTAGGTTTTTACAGGAACATGGCGGAAGGGTGCTCCGAGGGTTCAGATGACTCCCTTCTGAGCCACAGTACCTCAGATGCAGTACACAGACCTTTTGCCCTGTGCCCTTCTATTCATTCCGTGAGAATGAGTTATAAATGATTATGCAATATTGTTAATGTTTTTATTTCCTCAGAAGAGGGCATGAGATGAGAGCCATACTCAAGCTGTATGAATACGTGGCTTGGGATGACCCAGAGCATTTCTAACTGGTCCTAGGCCTAGGCCTGGAAGCTTCTAGACTCCATGCAATCTGATCATTTGCAAGCCCATACCTTGAAGGCTTCAGCTTCCAACCGTCATCTGCTAACGTAGGCCTAGGATGGTCTCAGACCCGGAGACTTAGTGCAGAATAAGCTCATCTTTTCCAGTTTTTTTCTCAACGCTGGCCTGCTGGTTCAGAGCACCTTCTCTCTGCTTCTCACTGAATCGCTCTGCTTGAAACAGCTGCCTCTGAACTCCATGAACTGAACTGCAGGAGCTCAACTGCACTCAACCGAACTGCACCGACTGTACTCCCGAACTCTACTGCAACTGTCTCCACGGACTCTCTTGCGCTCTCTCTCTCTCTCTCTGAACTGCACTTTGGTAGCTTCTCTTTCCTGACTGTTCTCATAAGAATTGACTGTATCCTATATCCGAGTCATTATGTCAGCTCTTTCTCTGATTCTTTCCTTTGTCTGCCCCTCAGTTAGATGTCGCTGGTTGGGACTAAAGGTGTGTACTGAACTCCAGGCAGAAGGAGGAACTGAAGGCCTGTCTGTATTCCAGCCAGATCACACAGACCTAGATCTTTGGATGCGATCCCTTGCCACAGCAGCCATGTTGCTGAAACTCACCTGCACAATATTATAGAGCAAGTGTGTAATTCTTACTGTCAAACATGGACCTGTTCTTTTCTATACATACAAATCTCACAAAAGTAATTCATTTATATTTGAGACCCAAGAAATGAACGTCAGAATATCATATCAGTATGTCACATGGCTTATTTAATAGCAAAGCCTTTTATCTTATATAGCAATATATAACTGCTTACTCTTCTGTCTGAATTCCCTACAGAAATATGTTGAGAAATTTAAAAGTACTTATTAGTGTAAAACTCTGACATAAGTAAGATTTTTTTAAAAAAAAATAATAAAGGTTTAATATGATATTTAAAAATAAAAATGTTATGGAAATGTATATTTATATTATAAAAGCATATAAAATAAATAAAAACAGGTAGTATCATTATTTTACGATGGTTAATGGAAGTTCTATGATGGTGGGTTGAGAGTCTTGGCAAAGCAAATATTTTATTCTCTCTCTCTCTTTCTCTCTCTCTCCTTATATACTTTAATGTTGTGTGGAAATGAAAAATTTTAAACATCAGACAAGGTAAAACTATATAGTGGGAATTATGGATAATTCTCCATGGTTGAAGGCTGCTCTTTGCATTGTAGAAAGCCCTAGGATGTGTTTCACTCACAAGAGATAAGTTACCTTCTCTATCTGTGATGAACCATGCCTGAACATATTAGCTCAGCCGCTGCTGGTCTAAGAAATGTAAACTCTACAATTCCTATTAACAACTGAAAACTCACTTAAAGCAGTTCAGCTACTTCTAAAATCAAAACAAATTATCATTTAAAAAAAAAGCATCAAAAAGTGTGCTTAATTAACGGATAACAGAGAAAGCTGATCGAAGAAAGGCAGGCATATTTTTTTCTTGTAAGAATTAGAACTATTGGGGGCTGGAGAGATGGCTCAGAGTTTAAGAGCACTGACTGCTCTTCCAAAGGTCCTGAGTTCAATTCCCAGCAACCACATGGTGGCTCACAACCATCTACAATGAGATCTGGTGCCCTCTTCTGGCCTGCAGGTGGACACGCAGGCAGAGCACTGTATAAAAAATTAATTAATTAATTAATTAATTAATTAAAAAGAATTAGAACCAATGGGCTCCATAAGTCTCTGGCATCTGCCTGATGTTGTACCTATGGTTAGAAATGCATATCAGAGAAACACCAGGGATCTTCGGGATTCTTCCTTTGAGGTCCCCATCACCTGTGGCCACAATGTAACAATGTAGTTGTGCTGAGTTCCTCTCTGTACCAAGCAGTCCTCAGCATAGTTTCCCTTGGGCATGCTCGGCAATCCGTCAAATCCGGACCTTTGATGATACTTTGTGCCCCTTGATACTTCTCAGTTTCATTCATTTCACAATCAGCCACACATGGGATGCGCTTGTCATATAGACTGTCCATCGCTGACCACACTAAGTCCGTTTGGCTTTAATGAAAACATTGATGAGGGAGGTATCAATGAGGATGAGATAAGCCTGTGGTGTCTTACACTAAAAGAAAACCAGAATGAATGTTAGTGACTTCTCTTTCCTTCAGGACACTCGGATCTTTCTTTTCTTCCTTTTAGGCGTGAAGCAATCCTTTTCTTTAAGTCTCTCATCTCTGAGGCTAAGAATATGCTTCATATTTGCTTATTTCCTTGTTTTCTTTTGGTTCCCTGTTCATGCCACATTCCTATTTCTTCTAGAATCCTGAGTACTCACTTTAAAATTTTTCCTGATGTCCCAACCACTTATTTACGTTCTTCCTGATCCAATAGCAGACCAGAGGTAAGCTATGTAGTAATGTCGTTTTGAATCTCTTCTGGCTTGAAACTTTCCTCTATGTTGGCATCAAGATAGGAATTTTAAAGTATACTAATGAGCTTAAATGTTTGTTCTTGTTCAACAAAGTAACAATTTGTGGCAGAAACACTTCTTGCTAATAAATAGCATCTTCTTGCATGTGTTCTTAAAGTTTTTGGATTTGGCAATTTAACAATACTGATGATAAATTTTTTGTTTCAGTTTCATAGATAATATTTGCATGTTACAGATTAATTTTAATGCTAAATATTAAAAAATGTACAATTAATTATATTTTAATATGTTGTAAGATGATCTAAATACAATTTTCATGGTATGTACTTTGTTAAAACATTAATGTTCCATGTGGGCCTCTGTTTTTCTAAACTGTTATTAAGTACATCTAACGCTGATGCACTTTACAATTGCCCATTTAAAATATATTTTTAATTATACTTGAATACCATACATAAGTATTTACCATGTCACTCTATTTCTGAATATACATTCCTATATTGATAGTGGCCCTGACAATAAGGAGTGCAAAACCAGGGCAATTAAAGGTTCATAAACCAACAATCCCTTTTTCTGTAACATTTCAATCATTACAAATTATTGCTATTATTTCTACAATGCTTTTTATTTTATTAATAAAGAAAGAAATTTTGCGTAGAATAAAGCTTTGAAGTTTTTTGTAGTAAAATCTAGAACTCACTTAAAATTAATTTAGAATGTTTTATTATGGAGTTGTTAGAATTTGTGATGAAATGTATGCATCATTTCACAAGTCTGTATTCTCAATAGTAGAGTAAGCTGTATAGAATTGTACAAAAACATTTGTGTTTAATCAAACAATGTCCTTTATAGACTTGCACAGAAATGTCTGCATTAATCA
Source organism: Acomys percivali (assembly GCA_907169655.1). Lineage (NCBI taxonomy): Eukaryota > Metazoa > Chordata > Mammalia > Rodentia > Muridae > Acomys > Acomys percivali. Next base: position 1,928,364 of record OU015744.1, read on the forward strand.
AACAATTCCCTTTCACATTCTTTATCTAATAAAGAAAAAAAAGAGCTCTTAAGCATAGTCTTCTTAGTTAATGATGTTTATGAATCATTTTATACAAAGCTGTTATTATTATAATCAGTATCATCCACATACATTTTAAATATTTGGATAAAAGTTAATTCAAAGATGATCCCTAACTGCAGACAACTGTATGGCTGCAATAAGAGAACAAGAAAGCACTTCAAAATTAAAATAAGACTCTTTCTTAAACCTTATGAACTTGTGAACCATTAGATCTAGTTGGTTTGTTTTATCTTAAATCTTCAGTAGATTTTGAAAAGATGCCAAGAAATGTTCACAAAGTTGAACAATGTCAAACGTTCAATGTAAAAGGAACATGAAATTAATATTGTATTAACATAAGATCTAAAAATTTTATTTAAGTTTACATCATCTTTATGCACAAATATATGTTACAAATATATGTTATTTGGAAATTTTCTTCATTGTAAATTCTTTAAAACATAAGATATAGAATATATCTTTGTATTGCAATAATAATGTATTTCTTTAATCTTTTAGAAATACTTATATGTTGTAAAAAGTTTAAAAAATACTGATGTAATTTCACTGCTATACAAAACTATATAATTCCATAATCTAGTAGTAAAAAGAAAATCATTTTTATTATTCTCGTCATTCTTTTAGGATATAGATATCTTACAAAGTGAACATATGATATAATCACACAATTTAAATAGAGATTTGTGGAAATTGTATACTACTTTCCATTTTCTCACTGATGCAATAATAATTAAAATAAATCTAAATACAAAGATATATTACAAATATATATATATATATATATATATGAGTATGTGTCTTAATTGGGCAAAATAAGTTGTGAAAAATATATTGAAAAATATAGGAAAAAACTTATTTTTTGTCACATAGAAATAATTTTATATCTGAAACATTATAAAGAATCACCAATATTGTAAAAGAGTGTAAAAAAGAGGTACTGATACTTAAGGATTACAGTGCAGTATATGAAGAATCCATATGCTCCAAAGAAAAAGAATTGAAAGATATCAAGAAAATATCAAATTACAAAAAGCTAGAATGCTATGAAACAGCTCTTCTAAAAATAAGGATAGTCTTGACTTTTATTTGATAGTAGTGATGACAGTAATTATTTTTACAATAGCAATAAAATAGTAATAATGAAGAAACAATACAGCAGCTAGTTGTTTGGACATACTTTTGATAAGTAAGTATGAGTTTTTATCACTTTATCTAGGCTACTATTTTAATAATTTCTGAATCTGCACATAATCGACTTGCCAGGTGTTTAAAGAAAGTTGCTGCTACAGCTATGAGGAACTCTAAATATAAAACTCCCATGTATTCTGCTAATAGGTACCACTGAATAATTCAATGCCAATAATAATAAGGGAGAAACTCTATCCTGTAATCTTGAGTCATGATTCAGGGTGGTAATTTACTCTCGTAAACTATCTGGGGTTTTGTTTGTTTGTTTGTTTGGTTGGTTTGGTTTGGTTGTTTGTTTTTGTTTTTTGTTTTTTTCAGTATCATCTCTGGACAAGAGGCTCTGGTTTACAATCTTATCATATTTTTTATTTTTTATGTATACATTTATATTATTACACATATGTACAATAAACTACCTATAGCAAGATGAACCATGACACAATCAGGAATTATATAAATATTACATTCTTAGTGTTTGGGCTATTTGTATTTGACAGCCTTGAAGAAAACATCTTTCCTATCTTGGTGAGTCTAAAATTCTGAATGTAAATCAATCTCCATCACATCTTCTCATTATCAACTTAAAATATCTATCTAAACCTAAAAACATTTTAACCACTAAACAACTAAGCTTCATTGTATAACTAAGCTACCTGGTCTTCAGGTCCATTGGAGACTTGAGAAGGAATAAACTTCATTACCTGAGTATGCCGGGAGTGCAGGTTAGTTGCTTTCCAAATGAGAAGATGACAGCATTTCAGACTGTCCCACACAGGACTCAACATTATGAAACTGGACTACAAGTGCTATTACTAGCTTGTTTAACCATTTCCCCTATTTTATTTTGGCCCCTACAGAGGCATTATTCGTCCCAAATCAGCCTGAAGAACCCTTGCGTTTTGGTTTTTGAACTTCAAAACTATTTGCTTTCACTTTATTCATGCTGTCAGGAAGGAAAAGAGGCAGCAGAGAGTGAGTTGGGGATTTTTTGGGTGGTGGCTAATCTGTGTTCTCCAGCTTCCGGACAGGCCACAGAAAGCATGGAGAGTTAGATATCAGTTACGCATTACAGAAGCTGGAAAGAGGAAAAATAGCTTGAACAAAGATGACAAGCTTTGCAGATGTCACCTTCAGTATCTTTTCCTGTTTTAGTGTTTTACTTATTAATAATATACATTCACAGAACTTCATTGGAATTGTGTGTGTGTGTGTGTGTGTGTGTGTGTGTGTGTGTGTGTGTGTGTACAGGTGTGTGCACGCGTGTTCTGGAATACTGGATGTGTAGAGGGTAGATATTGACAAGTGCCTATTTTGATTGCTCCCTACTTTATCAATTGATTGAACTGAACAGCAAGTCCCCATGACACACTGTTCTCTGCTCTCCACTGCTTGGACTGCACGCCAATACCACCACTACCGCTACATGATGGGGTTCTGATGTCAGGGTCCTCATGACGGCACCGCAGGTCACTCACAGGCTGAGGCCTGTCCCAAGCCTTCGATTTTTATGGCATTTACTTACTGATGAGATTCTGTGTGGTTCTACAGTGTTTGGAATGCCTTTTGCATGAAATTATGTCATATTTTGTTTGGATTTGTATCAAAATATTGGTTTTGTTTTGTTAAAACAATGGAATTTCTCTCAGTGTGTTTGTGTATTGTGTTCATTTGTGAAGATATTGTGACAACTTAGAAAAACGGAGGGACTGGTACTTTGGAGATGTATTGTTTCCCTGTTTCAGAGCCTTAAAGATAAGATGGCAGTGTTGGGAGGGCTTTTCCTGGTCAGAACTCTACCTTCTTTCACGCTTGGGGAGGATTTCCCTGTTCTCTGTAATTCTTGGCATCCATCTTCTCAGAGGAAGCATCCTAGCCTCTGCCCTAATATGCACAAGGTTCTTTTTCTTGTGAGTGTCCAAATCCACACTCCCACGTTCTCACGGGGACATGGGATGGCTCAGAGCCCGTTCAGCACGGGGACATGGATGGCTCAGAGCCCGTTCAGCACGGGGACATGGGATGGCTCAGAGCCCGTTCAGCCCGGGGACATGGGATGGCTCAGAGCCCGTTCAGCACGGGGACATGGGATGGCTCAGAGCCCGTTCAGCACGGGGACATGGATGGCTCAGAGCCCGTTCAGCACGGGGACATGGATGGCTCAGAGCCCCTTCCGCACGGGGACATGGGATGGCTCAGAGCCCGTTCCGCAGGTTCAAATTAGCATGTCGTGCAATGACCTACTTTCTAAACGGGATTACATTCACATGTAGAGAGGACTAGAGATTTGACATAATTTAGACGAAACAATCTAATGCACAGCAGATGTTAAACATCAAAGATTATGATTACATTTTCAGTCAAGTTGTTTAGAATTTACCCTTCTAGAGTTCCTCTGTGTCTTATATGTTAAGTAACGTTTCATGAAAGTAAAAGCTTATTTCTCTCAAATGATCTAACACTCAAAGTTAAGAAGTAAATCTACGATTGAGCATACTATTCATTCTTGGTGCCAGTTATGTTGAGGGTGCAATTCTATAAATATTGGATGGAACTAAAAGGACATACTGAGTGGGAGGTAGTGGATCTCAGGAAAAAATATTAAGGTAGACAGGATACATGAGAAAAAGGAATTGAGGGAGACGTGAAGAGGTTTTGTCTCCAGAAAGTGTGGAGGATGAGGGTCCATTTACTAAGTTGTGATGAAGTGTGAGTGGAACAAATTTGGGAAATAAATCAATGGTTGGAGATTCTTAAAAATCGAATGGAGAATTGAAAGCAATACTAAGAAGGATTTTACGTGTTTGTAAGACTCACAACCTAAATAAGGTCAGGATAACTAAAAATGTTCAACCAGGTAAAAGTACACAGCTTGGGCTATGCCTAATTTATGTACACACAGCTATTAAAATGCTGAAATATTCTCAAAGCCTATTTGAGGAAAACTGGTCTTTTCCTCAAAATAAATGATGATTGGTATTCATATCATATAAAAATATGTAAGTTAGAATAAAATTAACCATGTAAATATTTTAAAAACTAGATGTCTAAATCAAAACAATTAAGGAATACAGTTTCTCTGGTAACTGTGGAAATGAAGATCAGAGTGTATGCTCATATATTTAGTTGGACAAGCACACAAAATACATATAATATATTTCTATGGTATTTTATTAACTGTAAAGTTCATTAAATTTAGCAATGTTTTTGAAGGGACCATATTTATGATAATGATTAGCCAACCAAGCTATAAAAATCAGCCAAGTAAGCTGCCCAGCTGTGACAACTACACTCTGGCCCTCACACTGTTTTCTTTTCTTCATATGTATCACATATAAATAAACAAACATAAGATATCTACCTCAAAGACTACGTATTCTTTGTAGTCATAGCATTCTTTGTCAATAATTGTTATAATTATATTAAGCTGTTGAGTACTGAGAACCACACACGTAAACTTGAAACATGGTATACAATATCCTGTAATTTGCAATTTCTAAAAGATCTTGCAAGAGGAATTTACATGCAAATGTGAGGGTGTTTTGAGCAAATTATTGTACTCAGAGAGAGGAGAATTTAGACCCTAAGTCTCTATGGTCCACAGGCTGTTCTAGCAGTCTGCGGCAAGACGCGTACATGATAGCTTATATTACAACTAAATTCTTAGCCATGCTAATGGAAGTTTAACTAAGTCCACATTTTAATATTCCTCAGCATGTCCAATAGAGTATCTTTGATGAATTTCGAATATCTTGTACTTCACGTTTGACCTAAACCTTATTTTGTAGCTTAACTGGTACTGTAACTCTGCCTCAAAAACCCTGCCTCTCCACATGATTCTCCATCAGCTAGGATCGGATGAAAATATGCAGTTTTACTTGTTTTTTTGTGTTGTCACTGTTCATGTTTTTTTTTTTGTTTTTTTTTTTTTTTTTACGAACACATGAAATGACATCCATTGTTTCTTCCACGGTTGTCTTGCAGGAAGATCTTCCACTCACCGGGTCACAAGTTCCTTTTTGCTATAAGCTACTGGCTCCCGAAAACATGTTGGCTTCTGTGAGTGCCCAGCACGTTAACTAAACTGTCACATTGCCATCATGTTATTGACTAATATGTAACCCCAATCCTTTTCAAATTGATGGCTTGATATTCATAAAGGCTGAGAAATCCTGCAGTGAAAAAAAAAAAGGATTAAAGCTTAATACATTTTTCAGCTGTAAGTTAAATTCATATTATGAGGGTGATGTGTCTGAAGAAGAGTAATTGACCAACTTGAATCACTGCATTTCACATTTCAAAAGAAACTGTGTCATATTCTGGCCAAGAAATTTGAAGCAAGAGAAAAAATTTCTAAGAGAGACACCCTGACTTATAATTATTTAAGCTAATTTTTCTACTTATGTTTAAAAATATCTAGTTTTCTTGGAATACAGACCATGTAATTATATTTTTTTTTCTGAATCAAAGACTTTACATTGGCTATGCTGAGTCCAGATTGCACCAGCACACCATCATTATCTGTCAAATAAAGTATAAATAATAAGTCCTGGTAATAGAACCCTGACTTCATTGCAAGAATTCTTGTGCTTGAGTATAAAATAGGTGTTTGGGTTTTGAGATGTCACAATGTGAGGCGTCAGATATATAATTTTAAAGTATGTGAGACTGGAAGGAAAGTATCCAAAATTCAGAAGAAAATTTGCATTCTGCTTTTCCTTTGTAATAGTAAAGATTTAAAAAATGTGAATACTTTTGTTAGCACCAAAATTATATGTATATATGTATAAAACAAAAGAAGTTTTTATGGATTGTTATGTCTTCTTGGTTATAGTAATCACTAATTCAGTTGGATGACTGATATTATCTCAACTTTTACATTTTAGCATAATCTGAAGGCCTCTAAGTTTGTGTAGAGAAGACAGAACACTCACGTCGGCAGCACAGTGTATTGTTGGCTCTGAAGGGCATTAGAAGCACTGAAACAGAAGTCAGCTAACAGCAGATACACCACTATCGCAAACACAATGTCACTACGAACAAAGTAACGTCATAACTGTGACATTGTAAAACTGTGATATCTTGTAAAATAACTTTAAAGAGCAGGTCACATATCCAACCTAAAATGGCCAGAGTAGACATCGCCATTCCAAAAGAGAGGAATGGGGCCTAAGGAGGAAGTGCTGGAGCAAAGCAGGCCCAAATCCCAGCAGGACAAACTCCAAATGCTGTAGCTCCATGTTCCATATTCACATAGACAGGTGTGCCGCCTGTAACACACACTGCTCCCATGGGTTAACTCCACTTCCTGTCTTCAATTCTCCCTGGAAGATGTCTCAGTTCTGGCATCTCCAGAATACTAGACTCACCAATGCTACCTGGACTTTACTTTTCCAGCTTCATACAATGTCCTATTATAGCCCCCTAGCCTCTCAGGACCTTCTCATAGCAACCCCAACACTGTCACAGTTTGTGCGGCCCTCAACAGCTCTCTGAAGTTGCAGAGGTAAAACCCGCAACCCCCTCATTCTTAGTGAGCTTTTCACACCTATAATCCTGTACCATGTGGACATTGCCACATCTGATTGTCAGCTTGGATGGACTCTCCTTTCCTTTCAACAACATTAGCAGCAGTTACTGAAGCCTTTAAGGATCAGGGAATTCTTTGAGCACTTTTTTTCTTTTTCTGATGTTAGGGTTTGGTTGAGTGAGGTCTTGCCATGTACAAGACATGTGCTTGACCAAGTACAGAGAGGAGGACCTCTCCTCAACTATCTTAATCTTACCAATTTTCTTTTCTTTTCAATGCAAGGGTCAGCTGTAATATTAAGTTACCTAGTGCTATTTTTCTCTCCACAGTGTAGTTTTTAAACTCTTTCTATTCTATTTGATCATTTTCATTGTAGACCTTTATAAAGGAAATCAGTAAAGACCACTCCACAGTGTCAACATTATGTGGCTGTGGTGGTTCAGATAGAAATGGCCCCCATAGATTTATAGATTTTGTATGCTTGGTCATGAGTGAGCATCACTAACAAGAGGTGTGGCCCTGTGCTGAGCAAGTATGGTTCTTTTGGGGGCAACTGTGTCACTAGGGGTGAGCTTTGAGGTTTCAGATGCTCCAGCCAGGCCCAGGGTGTCTCTCTCTCTCTCTCTCTCTCTCTCTCTCTCTCTCTCTCTCTCTCTCT